>JAPDOI010000275.1:600000-969275 GCA_029168955.1 Aplectana chamaeleonis | reverse complement strand
GGAATACCCAGGATGTATTGGAAAGCGCGTGACCGGAAATCTGGTTCGGTTGTACCGCGGTGTGATATCGGTTGAATGGCGATGGAAGATCGGTTGTCCAGCAGATACCCCAGCCGATCAACCGACGTTTCCCCCGCCGAGTAACCGCCCATGAGTCTGTGCGGTTGTACGGAGGAACAGTATCGGTTATACGCTGGATGACCAGGGAGGGAGCAACCGACATTCCCCGCGGAATAACCGCTCCCATGCTTTGAAGTATGGCTGCTTGGCGGATGTTTAGGCGTGCCTTATAGTATTTGTCGCAGGTTTCGTGGTAAGAGCTTATATCTGGTTTCCGTTTTTTCGAGTTTCCGTAGCTATATGCTGCTGGCGTGCTATATTCTTCAATTTAGATGTGAAAAAGGCAGTTCGCAATGAAGAAAGTGTGTCGGTTCAAATGGAAATGGCGGCCCCACGCGGCCGGCGTGCTTGGCAGGCGGCCGTCGCACGTGCCGCCCTCGGACGAGTGTTGGATTTCTCAACGACGGCCGTCCCCTCTCCCACCGTCTGCAGAGCAGATTGATCGGCTTGCAGTGCTTGCTGCCAGCCGGTGCCGGCGTCTCGTTCTCGTAGTCGATGGCGGTGGGGACTTTTCGCATGCTCGTCCGAGAGCGGCGAACGCGACGGCCGCCTGCCAAGCACGCGCCGGCCGCATGGACCGCCAATCTTCTATTCTGACGCACCTTACGTTCGCCGATCAGTCAGGAGCTGTCCGATTTTCTTGTAAAGAAATTAGGTTGATTCTATATGTAACCTTGTTTTTGAAGTTGATTTGTACGTGGTAGAGAGCCTATCACATTTTTGATTTGCTATGAAATGTCATATTCTAGAGTTCTCCTACCGTGGAGACAAGAGCATCTACAATTTGGGAAAAACGTAAAAACATAGAAGTTTCAAAAAGTTGCTAGAAATTATTCTTCCTGGAAGAATCTGCTCTCTGCTTCGACGGGTCGCGAAATGCCTCACACGAGTACATTAGATTCCCGGGGCTTTGGAGATATCTCTGTCTAATTTTATCGCGAGAATTTACATAAACGCTACGGACACATTAAGCCCCAGTCGGTGGAATTTTAGCTACGTCACCTTCAAGAACTACGGAATTTCTTGCCGAGAATGCGGGAAAAAGGGTGGGAAGATTCTTGCCTTGATCGATCCACCCTGTCCTGATCAGCAATTGCATAGGGCTGATCTCCGCTGCGATCGACCGCACTGCCATTCTTTTCCCACGGCCTGCAGCGTCCCCGCCCAGTCAAATGTATCGTTGGCACGGTCTTCCAGAGAGAGCAGCTTCAAAATGGGGGCACCCTCCACAATCAGCCACAGAGTATCGAGTAATCGATTCGCGAGAGGACTGGACCAGCACTACGAACGGCATCCCATGCGTTCAGCGTGTAGCCAACGCGGGATGAGATCGCTGTTCAACACAGGCTGCTCGCTAATCCCATAACATGGCTGAGCAGGCCGTTGCGGCCGGTGACCAAAATTTTAAGACCCCTCTGTGGACCAAAATTTTTACAACCCCCTTCTTGGGATGAAAGCCAAATTTCACGACCAAAATCGTGGCCCCTATAATTAATACTAAATCTCTTTAATTTGACATCTTGAAGTCCACATAACTCCCATGCTACCTTCGCAGAATTATTCCTTTTTAAGCCAATCCTCGTTGGGACCGGCGTTGAGCCTGGAGGACAGATACAACCCGGAGGTCACCGACCGCAACGTGGTTATTTTTTCATGGATAAAATTGAAGAAAAAGAAGAATTTACTTACCACTTTACTAACTACGCGACTCAATTACTCCTACCTCATTTCTACCTTTCCAAGTGTTTGGAAGCTAAACGCCATTTTTTCCGAAAATTTTACGAGCCCATTCCCCCTCAGTTTTGTCATTTTTGTTCAAAAATTGCCGGAATTTTTACGACCTTCCCCCGTTGCGACCTGTCGCAAAGCCTGCCCAACCCTGGCCCATAAATTCTCGCAACAATTAAGGCGAGGAGATTCACGGGCGCTTAGCGACAGCGAGATTAAAATAGAGAATTTCGCCATTGTGTTTTGCGTGGAGTATGCTTAGAGCTTGCACCCTTACACCTTTGATGCAGTATATGCGGGCTTTAGCGAGCGTCGCGAGGACCCGAAAATCCCTGCACTACGGAATTAGAGAGCGTAATAGGCCGCTCCCTTGAAGGCACTTTGCTACCCACGGGCAGAGTTTTGAGCTGTTGAATACGAAAGGAAAACTTGACAGATGCACAGAAGGGTGCCCACAACGATCCATCGGTCGCACGAAATTATGTATGGTGCCTCTATAGTCTGGACACGCACCGTAGTCGTCCAACAAATAGCGGAAGTCTGTCAGCAACATCAATAAGCTTTCTTGAAAAAAAATCGCTCCCATCTGACCTACACCCACAAAGTTTCTTCCAAAAGCAAATATAAATAAAAATTGTGTTTAAATAATAACTAAAATCAAATACAGATTCCCGGATGAGCGTAATTATTTTCGAGGAGTGTGATTGACAAGCAGTTTTTGTAGTGAGGTTGTAAGATCCGACTTTGCGACAATAGTCGGATTTTGAACTATTCGAATATCCGACGTTTCGACTGTAGTCGGATATAACCCTCTCGAATATTCGACTTTTCGACTGTAGTCGGATATCGCATTTTTCGAATATTCGACTTTTCGACTGTAGTCGGATATCGGACTTTCGAATATTCGACTTTTCGACTGTAGTCGGATATCGCACTTTTCGAATATTCGACTTTTCGACTGTAGTCGGATATCGCACTTTTCAGATATTCGACTTTTCGACTGTAGTCGGATATCGGACTTTTTCGAATATTCGACTTTTCGACTGTAGTCGGATATCGCACTTTTTCGAATATTCGACTTTTTCGACTGTAGTCGGATATCACACTTTTCGAATATTCGAATTTTCGCCTGTAGTCGGATATCGCACTTTTTCGAATATTCGACTGTATTCGAATATCACACTTTTCGAATATTCGATTTTTCGACTGTATTCGAATATCACACTTTTCGAATATTCGACTTTTCGACTGTATTCGGATATCACACTTTTCGAATATTCGATTTTTCGACTGTATTCGAATATCACACTTTTCGAATATTCGACTTTTCGACTGTATTCGGATATTACACTTTTCGAATATTCGACTTTTCGACTGTAGTCGGATATCGCACTTTTTCGAATATTCGACTTTTCGACTGTAGTCGGATATCGGACTTTTTCGAATATTCGACTTTTCGACTGTAGTCGGATATCGCACTTTTTCGAATATTCGACTTTTCGACTATAGTCGGATATAGCACTTTTTCGAATATCCGACTTTTCGAATAAAAAGCCGACTTTTTTATCCGACTTAAACAGTCGGATATTCATCCGATTATTCGATTCGGAACAAGTATAGTATGGACCCGCCGCAATTTCAGGTGTTCCTATATTTGCCAAATAAAACCAACTTTGAGGTCTGACTTCGGGTCAGATATCGTATACAGAGGCCACTCACTCTTTCGACTTCGGTAGAAGATGAAAATCCTGGGTTGTTGTGAAGTAAAGGGATTATAAAACACCGACTTGTGACGTCATCGCAGCCTGGCGGTCCGAGATCTCCACAACCTAATAGAAACGAAACCGCTTACATGCTTCATTATTTCCGCCGCTCGATATTTCACAGGACAGATGCTTCGTTTCTATGATCACGAAATGAACGCGCACTGCGGAAATGGGAATGGAGGGTAGCTCATCTCTTTCACATAACTACGACAACTGGCATGATGGTTTTTTTCGTTTTCATCGTTGCACTAGTCAAGCTTTGGGTGCTCCTCCGTTTATACCAGCAATTCCACCTACAATGTGTCGCCATGTGAATAAGAGCTTATTTATATTACAAAAAAACCTGAGGGAGCAGATTCTACTTTCACAACTTGTATCAAGACAGGAATCGTTCCGTGGTGATTCCACTTTTTCCCCTTCAGGCCGAAATCTGCCTCAAACTACAGCACCTCATTTTCGTGCGGTTCCACGATAAACTTGTGTTTGATCCCGCACAGTAACCGATATCAAAGACGATCAAAACATTGAAAAATCGTCAAAGAAATGAATAGAAACACCTTTTTCTTTCTTCTCTTCCCTTTTGTCGACTAGATTCTTCCCACTCTTTGATGAGAGCCTTGGCCTTCTTGGCCAGTTTCTCATCTGAAGTCTTCTTTCGTAAGTCGTTGATGGTCATTCCAATGCGAGTTTTCTTAAAAAGAAAAATTTCAAGAGTCACGAATGATTTCTACAGATGAAATGAACACTGTATCGGCAGAGTTTATACGTTCAGTCTGATCTCGCCAATAAGGAAATGCTGAGATAGATATACAACCCTATAGAAATTCATTTTCCGAAAGCTAGAAATCGCTTGCGTGGATCCTTTTTCACACAAAGAGCTGGATGGAATTTTCGAAGTTCTCTAAAAGGTATCCTTTACCCACCTCTCTAGCAAAATTCAAGAGGCTTCTTTGTAGATACTACTCCGACCAGTGCTCAACTGCAGTTTTTCTTTCTTGTAAGGGATTGTGATGCATGTTTGAGTTTTGTAATTTCTCCGTGTTCATTGAGTTGTTTCTTTTTCATGTTTCTTGTGACTGTTTGCTTTTTGCGAGGTGTTCACCACGTATAAATGAATAAATAGACATTGTGCTCTTCCTGAACCAAAATGCCAACGAGCAGCAGCCTTGGTCATAGTAAAAAAAGACTGGAGGTAAACCGAACGCTGGCGCACGGTAAGCTCTCTGAGCTAGCAATGTGGTAGGGCTTCAAAATTTGCAATTCCCTTTTCCGGGATTGAATGAATACACTTCTTCAATTCCTTCAGGCTAGTCCATAATAAGACGACAAACAACGTCGTACCGTCTGGAACCACGTGGGACCCCCCACGCCATTTAGAACCTCCCACCCGTGTCAACAATGGGTGCTAATCCGTCCGAAAACATTTAATTCTTTCCTAATGTTTCTCGATATCTCCCCATTTCGTTTTTTGGAATCTGTGAAGCTGCTGAGACATCTTCATCCTGGAAAGAAGCGGAGTCTTTTTCAACTACTACCAATATATTTTTCACCGAAAAACCATTCTCCTTTTTTGATAACAATATCACAGCTGCGGTGTTATTTCATGATTGAAGGGCCCAGCCCACTAGACATATTCTATAACTCACTGTCAAAATATCAATCGTCATTGGTAACTTTGATAGCACTTCAAGCAAATCAACAGCATTTTCGCCCTGAAACAAGGTGAAAGATACCAAAAATAGAACTGTGGTGAAAAACAAGAAAAATCAAAACGAAAATAAGGATACGGACAGAGGCACTTCTGTTAATTGTAATCAAAATCAATTTACCCGATCCGTTCAACCTTAAATCGGACGAGAAAAATGCAGCTTACCTGCTTTGTGCCGTCTAAGATCTTGTCTAAACGCCTTCCGATTGCTAGAACTTCCTCCTCACAACTAGGCATACTTGTAAGAAGTCACTAGTTGAGGGACAACACTCCTATGCACAAACTCTTCTCGAAAAATTCACTAGAATTTAAACCTGGAATGCGCACATAAGGGGCGACGAATCCGAACAACTTAGCAATATTATACAGCTGCTTCCAGGGATGGTATGTTATCGAAAAGGGAAATGGATGGATGAAAATGGAAGGACCTAAGGTAGAAAGAGAGAAAAGAGAAGGAAAACTTCAAGAATTAACCGAAAATAGCGGAATAGTCAGGCGGGCGGTCGCGCCGCGGCGTCGCATTGCAGCGCGTTTTCTCAGCATTGCGAAGCGTTTTGTGTTTGCCTGTGCTCGAGATATATCAAAAGACTCATGGTGAACGGTGTATTATATTACGTTGATGCAAAAGTTTCCGGACTTTTAATGATTCTGAATAAAATACCTTTATTTCAAAAACAACCAGGGCTCACCCAACAAAATAATTTCCATCACATTCAATGTATCCTTCGCCACCGATTGGGCAGATCATGAATTCCCGACGCGGAGAACTTTGGCTGTTTCGAGTCGAAGTATTCTTCTTCTTCTTTGCAGCCGCAGGAAGGTTTTTGTCAAAGGTTCAAGAAACGGGCGACTGAAACCGGATTCGTCCACAAATCCATTGTTGTCAGAGTGGTAGGCCTCTTTGGGCAATCGAATAGGTGTTCAGTTGTGTGGCCACGGCTACCGCAGTCCGGGCACTCGTCTGGCTTACTGCGATCGATCTTATGCAAGTATGACATCAGCATAGGGGAATGACCGCAGCGTAACGAGGCAAGGGTACTTCTAGCCCGCCTACCGAGTTCCGTCTCGGTGTTGCTGACTATGGGTGGTACGACCCCCAATATGGAATTGACGGTCATCCTACTCAAGTGATCCCTGACGAACTTGGTGTGCTCCGCACGTAAAAGACGCAGACGATCCAGTTGGGAGTTCGTCCATCTTTGTATATTGACTTTCTCGGGAGCATCCGCAAAAGACCTTCTGATATGTCTCTCTCTCACGGGATTCATGATCCTTCTTAATGGGTGGTCAGGCTGCTTGACAATGTTAATAACCAGTTGCTGCGCTTGGAGTTGGCAGTGCTCCTTAACCGGCAGAACTCGGACCTCAGCATGAAGATGTTCCACTGGGGTGCTTTTAGCACACCCTGTGGCAATCCGAAGTGCAGCATTTTGAACTCGCTGCATCTTTGTCCACGATGACTCCGATATAATGTGCTGCCATACCGGTGCAGCGTACTCTAACGCCGGCTGCAATATTGCCTTGTAGGTTGTCAATATTGTCTCCTTGCTGCTTCCCCACGACGTTCCTCCCAGAGCTCGTAGAACGTTGAGCTTTGCTTTCACTGTAGCCTGTTTCTGCTCAGTGTTCTTGTGGAACCTCAACGAAGGATCCAATACTAGGCCGAGCAGCTTAGGGAACCGTGCGGCAGGCAGACGAGCGTCTTCCCAATTCACAACGGGGTGAGCGCAGTGTTCCTTAGGGTCAGTGGAGAAAACTGATACAGATGATTTAGCGGCAGAGACAGTGAGCATCATATCATCGAGAAAGCTTTTCAGAACGATGAGGTAGCTATTGATCTTGCGAGCAGCTTTATTAATGTCTCTGTCTCGGCACAAGATGGTGATGTCATCCGCATACGCAACGACTTTGATGTCACATGGGGGGACGGGCAAATCTTCCAGGTAAAGACTGAACAGAGCAGGCGATATGACTCCTCCTTGAGGGACACCGGCAGCGATCGGGATGCTATTAGAGACATGTCCCTGAAACAGCACTTTTGCTCGGCGCCCTTTGATGAGTGCAGTAATCCATCGCTTCTGCCAAGGCGGGATGGTGGACCTCAATAGCTTCTCAGGCAGCATGCCCAAGTTGACGAGGTCAAACGCCTTCGTGAGGTCCAGGGCTACTCCAAAAGTGCGTTGAGGCTTGGTGGCGTTGAAGCCATCCAAAACATAGCTCACAATCTCCAGCAGCGCCGTGGTGGTAGAATGTAATTTGCGGAATCCATGTTGGTGCTGCTGTTTGTTATTATGCTCGGCAAGCTCCATCACGACCAGTTTCTCAGCGACCTTAACAAGTGATAAAAGACTTATTGGCCTGTATCCCTTCGCTGGGGATGGCGCTTTACCAGGCTTGGGCGACGGCACGACGCTTGCCACTTTCCAGTCTAGGGGGTATGGTGCAGGTCCGAAAGGATGTCTTGATGCCGTCAGGCACGACTGGCATAATCTCAGTCGGCAGTTGCTTCAAGACCGCTGGACTAATGCCATCCGGCCCTACAGCGTTCGAGTTGCGCATCTCTTTGATCACCTTTTCAATCTGCGCGGGCGTCACAGCTTCTGCTTCACTCATGAGTGGCAACTTACAGAGCTCTCTTACAGTCACTCGATTCTGTTTCCCTCTCTTAGCCTGAGTTATGAAAAAAATTCTTTCCGAGAACAGTTGCAGCCTCCTTTCCCGATTTGAAGACTCCATTTTCAAACTCGATCGTAGAGTAGTTGGTGGAGGTGCTCTTGCCCGAGATCTTCTTTAGAACTTTCCAAGTTGACGCTCCATCACTCTTGAAATTCATCTTCTCCGTGAATTTCTCCCAACACTCCTCCTTGTGCTTGTCCAGATCTCGCTTAATCTCGTTGTCCAGCTCAGCAATGGTCGGATCCAGGTGATCTGCGACTCTCTTTGCATCCCTTGTCCTTATCTTCTCCAAGATTTCCTTGGTGACATTGGGAAAGAAGGTCTTAACTCGGCCCTCCGGAATGGCGGCTTTCATTGCCTTGCGAATCGCGTCCGTCAAGTGACGTTCTTTCTGGTGCACGTTTCCATTCCATGGGTAGTCATCCACATGGCGAAGTGCCACCTCCCTGAACAAGCGCCAGTCTGCAAGGCAAAGATTAAGATAAGACCTTTGACGGACACCGGAATAAAGAGTAAGAGAATTAGAGAGATCGACATGGACAAAGACGGGGATATGATCACTGGAGAGAGTTGTAGCGGTCGACCAAGAGCAGGCGCTGGAGAGATTAGAGGAAACAAGAGAGATGTCTGGACTAGAGGATCGGCCGTTGGCCGGGAGACGAGTGGGCTGATCATCGTTGAGAATGACCAGATCGCACTCCTCCGCCCATTCTTCGACGTCTTCTCCTCTAGCGTCAGTGTCAAGCGACGAGCAGAATGTATGAGCATTGAAGTCGCCTGCGAAGACAACAGAGGGTGAAAGGGAGCAGTCATACAACTGCTTGAGTGAGGGAATAGGGTCATAAGATTGGGGACAGGACGTGGTGGGAGGGATATAGATATTTAAAAGAGATATAGGTGTTTTAAGAGGGAGGTGGATAGGTAGGTACTCGAGAGTACCGTCCTTAGGTGGGCTTGGTATGATATGAGAGGGTAGATTTGATTATACAAAGTAGAAACGCCTCCGCCGAGAGATGACCTTGGAGCATGATAAGCTGTGTAGCCAGGAATGTTAGGGTGTCGAGCAGTAGCGGAAGGAGACAGCTTGGTTTCCTGAACCATAGTGATATCAGGATGATGAGTACGAGCAAAAGAGAGAGTTCAGACAACTTGGCACGAAAGGCCATTGAGGTTAATATGAACAATAGAGAGGGGGCGGTTGGTAAATGAGGAATCAGAGTTACTGGGGGCAGAGCACAGATCACAACGAAGGAAGGATTGTGATGCCTCACAGAACTGAGACCCGAATAGGAGAAGTGCACCCACCTTTGGCATCCAAAACATTGGACGCTGGTTCCATACCAATTGTCATCTCTGTCGCATGTGGCACATGGGTACTACTTCTTCTGAGCGGGTCCTGGATTCCTCTCGACGCCGGCCATTTGTAGTAGAATCCTTAGGAGAGCTGCAGCCAGCCAGCATCTCTCCCATGACAAAACCCTCCCACGCGGAGGGGTTGACGTCGGTTTTGCACGGAGGTGGTCTTCTTTCACACTGCCACGGCACGAACGTACGACATCTCGGCAGCCAGTATTCTTCTAAGTATTCTTCTAAGGCCATAAGAGATCAAAGCCAAATCTGGTGAGCGCTTAGCGGTTTAATTACCCAAGTTTGAGGTATCTGGTGTCTGTGGTTGGTCACGCTCAAATGGCAATGGGCATGGACGATTTTTTGAACGTAGCGAATGGTTTGGACGTCGAGCGGGCCGTCAAAGAACTTATGGAAGATGATGCACTGCCGCACTACGCTCGGGTTATCCTGGCGCTCCTGCTGGAGGGGCGACGTCATACGGATGCTGCGCTTCGTCTCAATGCTGAACTTCTGGACAGGCTGGACAAACTCAACAGTGAGAACACCACGTCGAGAAGATCTCTCCAAAGCCAGTCTGTTAGTCGTGAGCGTGTGAATAAAAATAGTATAGAGTTTGCGCAATCATTTTAGTCTGATGAATGGACGGGGCTGCGACGGTAGATCACCCCGCGTGAATCGAAACTCCATTCTTCAGTGAGGCCGCCAACCCCACACGGCTAGCCGCCTGGTCCATGCGTAAGACTAAACCGAAAACGGGCACCATACCTTCTCAGACGCACTCCATCGCATTATCATCTTCTTGTCAAGTCTCATCGCCTCTCGTTACCACTCGTGATAGTGAGAGTGAGAAGGAGCCTCCTCGCTCCCTGGTTCTTAGTGGTGTTCCTGAGCCAAAAAATCTTCCTGTACGGCAAAGACCGAGTCATGATGCCAACTTTGTCATGGATGTTCTTTCTCATTTGAATGTAGATTGCTCTCCGGTATCTGTGTATCGCTTAGGCTCGCCATTTCAAGGCAAAAATCGACTTTCAAAGATTATTATGCCATGTTCTGCTTGTCAGAAACGCGTTGAGAAATCCCTCCCGTCTGAAGTTCTTCCCCGTTAAGGGGCTCTATCTCAGGGAATCCCTAACGAAGGAAGAACGGCTTAAAAGAAGGGAGGAATATCGGAGACGTATGGGGGCTGTTCCTGGAGGTATTTTCGAGCCAGTCTCGCCTTCTAGGGATGAGGGTGGCCTGGCCAATTCTGCCCCTGGGGTAACCCCTTCTGCGGCCCCCTCATCGAACCACGATGAGTCAATGCCTGCCAATCAGGGAAACTGATTCATCCTCTCCGGTATCACTGTAGTGTTTTGAAATGTTTATATGCAAATGTAAGATCTGTCTCAAAAAATAAGGAACATATCAACCGAATTTTTTCCAATAATTATGATATTTATGCCTTCACTGAAACATGGCTCGAGCCTAGTCATTCGGTTTCGTCCTTATTAGAAAATTTCTCTCTAGATTATGAATTCAAAAGGTGTGATCCTGTTAGGAAGTCAGGTGGCGGGGTTATGCTGTTGGTGCATTGAAAGCTCTCAATATCTGTGGTTTTCTCTGAGTCGGTGGAACATGCTTATGAGATACTTTGTGCCGACCTTTACCATGAAAGTTCGAGCTTTAGGGTCGTGGTTGTGTACAGGGCCCGTCTTGTGATTCTGCCGGAACCGAAATGCTAGTCAAAGTTTTGAGTGATTTAGTAGCGTGTGAACTCCACGCGATCATCGCGGGGGGTTTCAATTTGCCGGACTTCACTCGACGGAGTGATGGGGATATGGTGGCGTCAAATCTATCCTGTTTAGAGGAGCTAGTTTACTGTTATGACCTGTTCCAATTCGTTCATGAACCTACTATGTAGAGGTCATAATGTTCTGGATCTAATGTTTCGCAGCCATGAAACTTTACCGGAAAACCTGGAAATTTTGCCTCCGGTGGGGTTAAGCGATCATAATAGCATTTCATTTGATATTCAATGTTGTGAAACGGGTTCTACACCGGTCTATGGCTCCGTCCATGCGTGGCGAGAGCGCGCGATTACGCAAAATCGATGGTCATCGTGGGCACACGATTCGCTAGCCGCTCACACGCGCTCCTTTTCGCGCGCCCTCGCCCGCTCGCTCTCGCGCGCTTGCGCCAGCACCACGAAGCAAGCAGCAAGTTTCAAGCTTACTGCTCCATCACTAAAGCAGGTGGCATTAAACCTGTGTCAAAACCACTCCCCTTGTTTTTCATAATCCCACCACGGACGTTGAAAACCGTGGGAAATCATCAGCCGTTGCCACGATTTGAGCGATTGATCACCCGATCAAACGTTTTCAATCGAATCAACACGAGGCAGGGGTGTTTGCCTGTGTGAATTTGCAGGCAGCGTTGAGGAGCGTCGAGAGGCGCACAACAGCGGGAGCGCCCGCTCTCGCTACGTATGGACGCTGCCTATCGCAGGGTTTATGCAAAGTGCGACTACGCAGCCGGCTTTGGATACCTTAGCCAAATTCACTGGGTCAGTTTGTTAGAATCTGCCAACAGCGTAAATGAGAAATGTGAACTTTTCTTGTCAATTATCTAAGCAGCTATTAATCTGCATGTGCCGTGGAAGCTTGTGCCCTCTATTAAAGGCAGTGGTCGCGATGAAAAACGTTATCTAAAAAACTATGAAAATCAGCTTGGATAGAAAACAGCTGGAAAACTATGAAGGTAGCGCGGTGAAAACGGGCTAGAATTAGAGTTTTTAGGGCCCTAAGATGCTAGTTCGTGCACACGTGCACAGCGCCGCAAAAAAAGATCGCCGTCCCTTGCCGAGCAGTCAAAAGTCATCGACATTCAGAGGAAGAGATAAATGCAAATCTACGTAATCTAAAGAGTTGACCAATGAAAGCAAGCACTTCAGTCAACGTTTTTGACTAGATGAGCTCGAAGGATAATGTTCATTGATTGAAATTCAATTTCAAGCCAGCTGATGTTCTTGATATCAGAGATCATCGCAGCCGATGACTCAGACAGTCGGGGCTTAGTACGTCGGTACAATACCGTTAGTACGCCAGGGCAAACCTGGCATACTAACGCTCGTTGTGGGCAGGAGCTGCTGGTTGCGGCAGCATATCCTGCCAACATATGCTGGCGTACTAACGCTCATTATGGACAGAATTTGGACTGCCACCCTCCTTACCGGTGTTGGAAATAATTCTTGTCACGGCCAGCAGCAAGGAGAACATCCTCGCCGCGGTCCGCAACCAGGAGGCTTCCCTCGCGATGGGCGATGGGGATGATCCCCTCAGCGTTCCAAAAATTAACTTCCGAACAGTGACACAAGGGCGCCTCCTAGGACTGGACTGGCCTCAAACGGCCAACTGCCCCCTCAACGAGACTGGCCGGCTTATATACCCGCCGCCGTCGTACAAGAGGATGCTGCAATGTTCATTCGTATCAGACAAATCAATGGAGGAGAGTGGCAGCAGACACTAGGAAGGGCTGGCAATAGCACACGTGCCACGGTAAACAAAGCGTTAGTACGCCAGCACAAGCAGCAGGAGCTCCTGGTCGTTGCCAGCATATCCTGCTGTTACCAGCAGCTACAGCACTGGTGCTGCCGATCCCTTTGTGCCGGCGTACTAACGGTATTGTGCCGACGTACTAAGCCCCGACTGTCCGAGGATGTGGAGTGGGCTCGTCCACCATCAATAGACAAGAAAGTTCAGGCTTCAAATTTGGCCCAGAACAGCGGTTATTTAGCGATTTTTTTCTCATTGGTCCTACTACTCTAAACCCAGAGTAGAGTTCAGAGAGTTAAAGAAGACAAGCATATTTTATCGCGACCACTGCCTTTAAGTGTATTCGCCTGCCTGCTCACTTGCAAAAAATGTCTGAACATCGTGAATGCCTATTTTATGAAGCAAGGCGTACTGGAAATTGGGAAGCATTTAACGCGTTTGCTAAGAGGTTCCATTCTCAGCTGGGTAGGTATAACAGTTATTTGGAGAAGAAAAAGATAGAGTCGGGAGATAAGAACTTCTATCGTTATCTGAATTCCAAGATACAGGAAAGAAGTACTATTGGCTGTCTTAAGAAAGGAGACCTTCTTGCAACTTCGGCCAGTGATAAGGCAAACATGTTGGCGGATCATTTCGTGAATCAATTTCAAGAAGATGACGGAAGTTGTCCGTCTTCATCGTTCTCAGGTACTCAGCCTATGACTGATTTTCCGTGGTTTCATTCTATGAAGTTGCAGGATTTGTTAGTAAAGTGGTCTAAATCTTCCTCGATCACCCCGGATTTCATTCCTCTGTTTTTTATTCAGAAAATTGCACCCGTTATTTGTGGTCCCTTGGCCTATATCTTCAATCAGTCTCTTATCTATGGTGAAGTTCCAATCCGCTGGAAGCACTCTTTTGTAACACCAATTTTGAAGAATGAGCCGGCCACTGATCCAGGAAGTTATAGACCAGTTAGCATAACCTCACTCTTCTGCAGGCTGTTCGAGAAGGTCCTAAAAGAGCACATCGTCCTACATCTGTTTTTGAATAACATCATCCCCAGGAGCCAACACGGTTTTGTACGTGGAAGATCGGTAGAAACGAACCTTTTGGAATGCATAAATGATTGGACGGAGGCCCTTGACAAGAAATGCAGTTGCGATGTCATTTACTTTGACTTTGCAAAGGCATTTGATCGTGTCTCACATTTGAAAGTGCTATCAAAACTACGGGATCTCGGTTTTCATCCGATTTTGATAGAATGGCTCACCCAATTCTTATCTGATAGAACGTTTCAGGTGAGAGTCGAGAATTTTATTCAAGGTGAGAATCATAGCAGGCAGGGTCCCACAAGGTGTATTATCACCAATATTGTTTAGTATCTTTACAGCTGACATTCCTATCATTTTTTCATGACAAAAGTGTTACAGTAAACTTTTATGCGGACGATATAACGCTCTACAAAGTCATTTCTGATCCATTAGATACCCAAGTGCTGCAGGAGGGGATTGACCTGATAGTTGACTGGGCGAGAGAATGGCAGCTGCCACTGGCTCCGCAAAAAAACCCTATTTATGCGGGTTCATTTGAGTCCGGCGCCGACGGCCCATTCATATACATGTGCTGGTGTCGCGCTGCAAGCGGTAGACTCGGTTCGAGACCTCGGTTTTCACTACGATAGGAAGTTGGATTTTTCTGAGCATGTCAAAATCAAATGCCAATCGGCTCACAGGCGGATTTTTCAGATTTTTAAGGGTATCTCCACTAAAAACAAACAGGTTCTGCTCCAAGCTTACAAGACTTATATACGACCCATTGTGGAATCTGGAACATCAGTATTCGCTCCGCACAAGAAAAAGGATATTGGCGCGCTCGAAAAGGTCCAGAATAGTTTCTCTCGCAAGCTGCAGATCTGTATCGGTGGTTTCCTGAATTCCAAGATACCCAGGGCCCACATAAGAAACAAATATCTCGGGTTGCCGACGCTGGATTCTCGGCGCAGAGTATTTGACCTTTGCATGGTCCACAAACTTTTGGAAAACAGCAGTATTTTCAGGCTTGCACCCTATTTCAAACTGGTCACATCGAGAACTAGAGGTGAAACAATGAAAATATTTCTCAGTCGTCCAATCACCAGTGTGAGGGTTAGGTCTTTTCCACATAGGGCGGGTAGTGAATAACTGAAAATCGCTGGAAGGGTCATCGGTACTGCTTCCTTGGGCCAGTTAAGGCGACGGGTATCCCAAATTGTTCTTAGCTACGAAACTTGACATTTTTGTTTGTTTCCTTCTTTTCTAGAGATAGATCTTCGTTTGTTTGATTGATAGGGTGTATGAAAGATAGGAGCTTTTTGCTCTAGTTGTTGTATGGTTTGGTTGTTTTTTCCGGTGTTGATGTTTTTTTTTGAATTCTCTGTGAGTTTTCTTATTATTATCACGCATTTGCCTTAAGTGAGTGTAATAAACATACACATACATACATACATACCACAATTTTGACTTCGTCATCGTTTGTGAACTGTTTTCCATCCAGGAAGTGCTGCTTCGAGCGGAACAGATGGTAGTCTCGTGAAGAAGGCGAACAGGATTCATCCCAAGGCGTTTAAAGGCACAGTCCAAGCTTAGTGACGAAATCTGAGGTTTCCACAAAATTGTGATGTAGACCCTACCCATATAACACCTGTCAAGTGCGAGCTCTCAATTCCTCCGAATATGCAAGATATAGGAGGAAGCCACCCTCGGGCGAACACCTCGGGAAGCCGCTATCGCACGCCCCTTTTACGATCTTTCGAGCTCCACAGTGGCGAGATGAGCTATTGTTTTTGATCAATTGCCCCGTTCTTTCCTTCATTTCCATCTCTCTTTTTGCTCAGTTCGGCTCGCATTCATCGGTCGCGAATGAAGGAAGTTGCAAGCCTCGGACAACTCGTCCACCATGCTTTCCTAGTTCAATTTTGAAGGACCATAACTGCGTTCCCAGAAGGTCTTGTTCGCTTCCAGAGACATCATTCGAATCAGCGTGGGACCGTTTTACTATAGGCAGGAAAACGGAAAACCGATTACGAGGTTGGACTAAGCCTTTAAAGCGTATCGCCTCGGCTAAACGTACCAGCTGTGAGCAATAGACCTCGGCGGTCACTGTGGTGTTCTGTGGAAGCAGCTCCCAGTGAGTTCGTCCTCGAATGTCCCACTAAACGCAAAGCATCAGCTTCCGCTGTGGTGCGTTTCCGGTTTTGGCGTCGTCCGCGCTCCTTGCCTAACGTTTGTCCACGTCCCTTTACGCGATATGTTGACGTCCAGACACCACTTTTCGTTTCCTGTGACGATGTGGTCGAGCCAAGCAAAAGTGCGCTCTCTAGAGAACAGTTCAGTGCATGTCTCCACACGGCAAGGTTTGTCGCTCACACTCAAATAATGCGGGATCCGAACGTTGAGCTTGGAAACCTTTCCAATTTCAGCCAAATGACGAACGACAGTTGATTGAGCGCAGCCGAGTATGCTGCTCATCTCCCTTGTGGTCTGGCTCGGATCGCCTTCCACCTGCTCGCGCAGCTCTTGTTGAGTTTCAATGGACTTCCTGATCGCTCCTTGTCTTCGCCCTCGTACTGCCCAGCTATGAACATGCTGAACCAGTCGTGTACTGGAATCCTGAAAAAGACACCCTTACCGAACAACTGCACCATGCGGCGATAGGAATCCGTAGATTGGTAGTCGTGAAGAAGGCAGGTGCGAATTTGGTCGCTTGACAGCACTGGAAAGCTTCCCATCTCTACGGTTGCCACGAAGGAATGGACAAGCTCGTCGGTTACCAATATAAGCACTCTACATATATGCTCTACATATATACAAAGAATGAAATTGGAAATTTCTCTTATTTTGAAGATAGCTCGAAAAATCTCGAAATGCTCTGAAAACTCCGGAAACTACCGAATAAACCTAGAATGTCGCGCTTGACCGCGTAAAGTACTTCTCGTGACCTTGCGGCACGTTTATGTCTCTGAAGGCAACGATTGGGTTGAAACATCAATTATAATAAAGTTGTTCCAGTACAGTGCGGTGCAAAGATGTTTGGATCAATCTTTGTTTTCGTATCCAGGGAATCAGGAATCTAATTTCCCTCTACAGTATCATTACCATTGTCCTCCAAGGTCTTGAAAATTATACGATGCCAAGTTTCAGAACATATTGTTTACTCAACAGGACGTAATAAATGTTTTAAGAGAAAAGCCTATTTCAGGCGGTACAAAATCTTGCATCCAAATGTGGAAACAATCGCCTATTCGAATTTCGCCAACGAGGAAAACAAAACCATTCCTCAATCGCAGCTCCTTTACTGACTCAATCAACGAGAATCCTGTTCGGCATACTAATACACTGCGCTGCAGAACTATATGACACACCTCTAATTCATGTTATTAATTGATATTATATAATAAACGGAATAGCTACAGTTTCGAAATTTCATGACAGTCTTCCACATCTTCCGTATAGACTTCTCCCACAAGTTTCCAATGCCAGTTAGGCAGGGCACGCGACAAACTCAAAAGATACCTTGCGTTCCTGTGGACATACGAAAGTTGAGATGATACAATTAGATGATTCTCGGAACTGAGCTGCACCGAACAGAAGTCGGAGCCGCCTGACAGTTCGGCTCGTTCTCCCGGTTTCAGTCGATCTACAGGCCACTATTTTTCCGTCCGGGCTCGTCCAGCTCGGCTTGTGCTCATATACTCTGAGAGAATCCTTCTCGCTAGTACCGTGATGCTTCCGCGATCCGCGATGGTACCGTGATCGTTTCCCCGCGGTTCCCCGCTCTCATGCTGTGCAGATTTGTAAAGCAGCGCGAAACACGGCAGGAGCAATACCTTGTAGCTTCGTGTTGATCTGATAGGCAACACTCGCTTGGGTAAAACACCGAGAGGGCATGGATGCGGTACGATCAGGGGTGGGGCTGACAGAATCTCGCGATCGTTCCGCGATAGCCCCATGCTAGTATCCTCTCGGCTCCTACCAAAAACCGAGTGGATTCTATCCGTGAACGATCGCGGGGGACTCTCTCAGAGTAAGAGCCGACTGGAAGAGCCCGGACGGCACCAGTGTACCGGAGATTGAATAAATTCGGGCGAACGAGCGTAATTGTCGGGAGGATTCGATTCTTGTACGATGCGACTCGGGGCCAATAATTGTCTGAGTTAGCCGTCGATATGTCTTGAGATGCGCCTGACTTTCTCTGATCAATACGCACCTTCTAATGGTTCTTGCCGCTCATCTAGGACAAACTAAGTAGGGTGCAACTGTTATTAGAGAAAAATGTACAGATCATGTGACATTCGCATCCTAAGTTTTGGATCAAGAATCCCTTTTTTCTTAACACAGATACCGTCAGTAGTGAGCTTGACTATCCTGACTATCAAAATCCTGCTTGGTTTCTTCAGGAAGCACGAGTCAAAACACAAAGATGGGCCTTCTTTCTAGTTCTACGGCTCAGATCATAGGGTCTGCTTCGGTCTAAGAACTGACATTTTGTGCGAGCCAAATTTAGACTTGTGAAGTGGAATAAGCCTCTTGTGCAGTGTTTAACTCCAAAGCAGGGATGTGCATTTACCGTTTACCGATTTACCGATTTTCCGGATTTACCGGTATTTTTCCGTAAATTTTCATTTCCCGATTTACCTGCTTAATCTTGAAATTTACAGAATCTTTTCCCGATAAATTTCAAGTAAAATTATTTCTGCAAAATCAACCCATTTCTCGCCTGCATTCCACGAATAAACTCTATTGGAACTCACAGAGGCTACCTTTGCAGACATTTCCAAGCTATGTACTGATTTCCGGGTTTTTCTTTCATGTCACTTTTTTCTATATATTTTTTGGTGTTCTGACGTTTATCTCTCCAAAAATGGATAATCATGTCTTCATTTGTGTTGGATAGGTGATACTCCTCATGGCCTACCGAGACGGTTAGGAGTTTGAAAAAAGTTAAATTCTTTCTAACCACCAAACCACGAAAAAAATTTCTTTTGTGCATTAGAGAGGAGGAAAGAATGCTTTACTTATCTGGCTCGAAGAAAGGACCGTGATAGCTAGACTCCTGATTTTTTTCCCTGAAAGAAATCCTAGATGGGACCCTTATTGTAGCGAGAATTAGGAAAGTGTTGCTGAAAAAGCATCAAAACAAGTTGTAGGTCCTGTTAGTGCTGGCACTCCACCCTTTTATGCTGGTACTCCATGACATGAGGAGCTTTCGTGAATGCTATTTGCGTTCCAATGATGGGTTTGGGTGAAAAAGAGAGATTGAGTTTTAACAGAGTCGCCAGCTCTATCACTCTCAAGCTCAAAATTGAGGCGTTTCATATAATTCTCCTCAGTTTCCCACTGATTTTTTCCCGACATTGCTATCGAGAAGATTAACCATAGTGTTCCACTATTCGGCAAACCTAAGAAACGTCTTCATAGCGAACCCCTCAGTAACAACTGAAGGATTATAGAAAATCGAGCAATTCGGGATGTCATTTCATGAAGTATTCAGTGCACCCTAACCTGAAAAAATCGGGCAAATAACAGGAAAAAGATCTCAAATTCGTGTTCAGCGCTTCAAATTACCCCTTGAGAGGAGTTTGAGCGAAAAAAAATTTCGACCTCAGAACTCCCAAAAACGGAATAGAGCTCCGAATGTCGAAAAACAATTATGGCTCGAACTTCGCTTTTGGGGGTTATTTGAAACGCTCAACACGAATCTGAGGTTCCTTTATCGATTTTTGACATATTACGGTAGATTACGGTGGGTATACGGTAGTTGGGCCAAAGTCTCAGATTTGACTCAGAATTACTAAACGGATGTTATTCGGGGAACTGAATACGAATTTGATGTTCATTTGTCGATTTTGAATTTTATTAAGGTATGTTCAGCCCCTAAGTGGCATGACACCTACCGTGGCCTACTGTAAACCTCAGAATTTCTACAAACGATCTCTAGATTCGTATTCGGCCCCCTAGATTACCCCTACATACAAGTTTTGAGCCGAAACCGGAAAATTTTTTCCACGCACCCTAGAAATTCCCTGACGCCCTGCCCTGCCTTGCCATGAGACTTTGAAAAAGGCCCATAACTTGTTTCAGAGTGCTTTCAAGAAGCTGCGAAGAGCACACTCAAAATTTACGTGCAAAATGGTCCCAGAAAAGTGCATTTCGTTCTGAATGGATGTTCCCTTTTAAAAAGCGTTTTTAAATCAGTGGCTCGATTCTACTCAATATTTGGGAATTGATGATCAAAAACTTCTCTTGAGTATTCAAGCCAAGCGTAATGTATTAAGGTAAATTCGTAGCTTTGGTAACCCCACTTTTGTTTATGATAATTATTTATATTGAAAAGATTGGTGATTGATCAAGGAACAAGTTCAGAGGTTTTTATGTTGTCCGAACTTTTTTTTTTTCCAGCGTCATATATGTATCAAAACAAATCCCCCAAAAAGGTTAACCAATTAAGGACGGTTTTTCTGTAACATATGTATGTGGGGAGAAGGGTAAGGAAACTCACTTGATATTCTAGCAAATGTTGAAATCTGGGAATTTTCAGAGTTTCTAACATAGATATGGAGCGTTCTCCGTTCATATCCCGTTACCTGTGCGATATAAGAAAAAAGGTTTAAAAAACAAGCAACACTGTTAAAATTCAGAATGGGTAGGGTGAATACATGGAAACGGCATTATCGTCGGCCAATATCAAGGAGTGATCTAACTGTATTCGAACCATCATTCAATAGCTTCGTAGTTCAACGCCTAAGGCTCCGTCCATAAGGCAGCGTCCATACGTGGCGAGAGCGGGCGTTTCCGCTGTTGTGCGCCTCTCGACGCTCCTCAACGCTGGAACAGCTCGTGCCAGCAAATGAATACAGGCAAACACCCCCTACCTCGTGTGGATTCGATTGAAAACGTTTGATCGGGTGATCAATCGCTCGAGTCGGCGCAACGGCTGATGATTTCCCACCGTTTTCGACTTCCGTGGTGGAATTATGCAAAACAAGGGCAGTAGATTTGCTACAGGTCTAATGCCACCTGCTTTAGTAATGAAGCTGTATCTTAAAACTTGCTGCTTGCTTGGTGGTGCGGGCGCAAACGCGCGAGAGCGAGCGGGCGAGGGCGCGCGAGAAGGAGCGCCCTGGGTGCCCGTACACGCAGAAAGACACCGGCAAAGGCATCCTGCCTCATGTTGATTCGATTGAAAACGTTTGACCTGGTGATCGCTCATTCGAATCGTCTCGTTTGCTGCTCATTTGTCACGATTTCTGATGGCCTTCGTGGGCCCATTACAAGCGAATGCATTGGTTTTATGTAGGCTTGACTTTACGGCTCGAGAGATGAAGCAAATGGAATGAAAATGGCTGCTTCTCTCCCGAATCGGGCGTAAGCGAGCGGGAGCGCGCGAGAGCGCGAGCGTAAGCGCGCGAGAGCGAGCGTAAGGCCTCTTTCAGAGTTCGATCGCTGTGCGACGCGATGGCATGTTTTAAATGCAAATCGACGTGCGACGCGATCTCGATCGATGCTCATGGTTTCATCCGATCACGTCGCACAGCGAGCGAACTCTGAAAGAGGGCTAAGCGCGCGTGAGTAGCTGCCAAAACGTGCGCCCTCCATGAGCATCGACTTTTCGCAATCGCATGCCCTCGCAGCGTATGGACGCTGCCTAACCGGCTGAGTTTTAATAGCACATACCGACCATCTCATTGCAATGATAGGTGGTTTGCATGCAACGAAGCATTATTCAAGGGATCAGTGGCCGTATAAATGAAACTACGGGGCCTCCCGCGAGGTCCTAAGTCCGCCCCCTGCGTACATGGGCGTATTAAAAACGTGCCCGGGAGGCGCCCATAGTCTCATGAATGCGGCCCCAGGGCACTATCCTTGTTATCCGAAGATGATTTTTCGAATAATGGATCGATTCGGATAACGCCGATTTCATATTTTCCGGATTTCGGTTCGATGCAGATAATACGCTTTTTCAAATGATGATTGATCGATTCAGATAATTCCAGCTTTCCAATGATTCGGGTACGGGTATCCGGTCGGATGATTTCGGATAACTTCGGATATTTTCGTAATAAAGTTGAGGCAAAACGGTGAAAAATAAACCAAGCACTCAAGGTAAGCCTCTGAAAACATCCATAATTGAGCAAACAGTAGTACTTCATTGCATTCGCAGCATGTTCACATACAAACTTCAATCTTCATATATGCATATTAATAAAAATATGAAAACAAATCTTCAATTACTCTATCGTCGTTGGGAGGCACAGTATTATCCATACACAGGTTTTTCAGGACAACTAGCAAGTAAAAAGTATGCAAAGCGACTATACAAATAACTTCTACACTGAATAGCTAGCCACTTGGTCATCTCACGCCCATTTTCACGATCCGCAACGACTCTTCCCATTCCGGAAGGAGGAAAACCCTGGGTTGATGTACTTATTAGAAGGCGGTATGCAAAATGGGCGTGGCCTAGTGCAATTTTATCCGATTTTGTCCAAAAATTATCCGATTTTATCCGACTCCATCCGAAATCTTACCCGAATTTCATCCGATTTTATCCGAATTTTCGACCCTTCGGATAATGGTTCGATTAAGATAATGCCCATTTCAAATTTCCCGCATATTGGTTCGATTCAGATAATGCGTTTTTTAGATTTTCGGATATCGGAATATCCGAATCTCGGATATCCGGTCGGATATCCGAAAACGAGTGATTCGGATACTAAGGGCACACATCATAACTTTATAACCAGGCTAGGTTTCGTCTTTAAACTTTCTGAAGAACATTTTCAGAAGATTTCAAAGCCCCTGTATGGATCACATTTGTTCGGCATCCTCATAATCCAGCGTTCCCGCTTCTTTCCCTTTTTGGTCGTTTTGATCTAACCACGAGGACTGTGTGAAAGCCTGTTATCTTAAATGTTTTTTTTTGGTCTCCCCACACCCCTCTGCAGACCGTTTTTTCAAACTCCATTTTTATGTTCAGAGTCATCTCTTGTGAGAACGACAGTAGCTTCGAAGTCGTCAAAACCGAGTTCATCGAAGGAAGGCATTTTCTGAACCAACATTGCATTGGACGTTTACCCGTCGTATGTTGAAAATGTTTAAAATACGTCAGAAGGAAGCCGACAACAACCTATGGCTGAAGTGGCATCAATCTCCCCTTCAGTCTAATTAATCAAGCATCATAAATCGTATAGGCGCTATCTCCAGTGACCCTTGAATTTGGTTCAATTTTTCAGTCATTTGATTTGATTTGTTTACAAATCTCATCTAACTAATAGCCGTCCATTAGTCCTGTGAGTGAAGTGTTTCCACACGGCGGCGGTCACTCTGACCACATTAACTTATCAACACATTTTCACACAACGTCTTACCGCAACTCACTGATTGAGCAGCCGTGGCTGAAATTCTTAGACATCATTATGTGGATGTCCGCAGTCTTCAATGGAGAATTTTTATCTATCTATCGCTCAATTTGCTTTAGGCGGTTTTTTTAGGATCTAGCATCATACGGTCAAAACACATTATTCATTTATTCACACTCTTTTCATCCATTCAGGACGTGTGATGGTCGTAATGTATTTCAACCGCAGGAGAGGCGGGGAAAACGCGGTGTTCCATCCAATCACGAGATTCGCTCCTCCCCCGTTCGCCCAATCACAGGCGCCTCTCATCCCCCGTTTCCCCACTTTGAATACACTACGACCCCCAACCATTCAGGACCACGGGGTCTGGGTTGACTGCATGAGTGTGTGAAATATTGCGCCACTGTACACCGTTACAAGTGGAGGTACCATACATTAGCAGAAGACAGGCCACTTAGAATTTTTGTCCCGTATCTGTGTTGTCGCTAGCTGGGAGTGGTAACAGTCTCACAGTCTCGGCTTCTAAGACTCTCTTTTTCCGGAGGAAGAAGTAATTAGAGTCCCGACGGCTCCATTTGAACTGGATCCTTTCCAGACAATAGCACAAGACTGAAACTATAGTTCTCTCTTTAGAAGCTTACGAAGGGTTAAGGATTCGGAAAAGAGCTTTTCTCGATAAATCGGAGATCGGCTCGAATCGGATTTTTCGTTTTCTCTGTAGATCCGGATTTTGAGTCATTCGGACGAATGTCAGCAAATATCCGAATCCAGATCAATGTATAGCTAAGTAGCTATTGCTCTCCTTTTCCTCCTTTACAGAAGGCAGTGGTCACGATGAAAAACGTTATCCGAAAAACTACAAAAATCAGCTTAGATAGAAAAACACCCGGAAAACGATGGAGGTAGGGCGGTGAAAAACGTGCTAGAATTAGAGTTTCTAAGACCAAAGATGCCAGTTCGTGCACAGCGCCGCCCAAAAGATCGCAGTCTAATGCCGAGCAGTCCAAAAATCATAGACACTCAGAGGCAGAAATGAATGCAAATTCACCTAATAAATGCAGCTGAACAATTAGAACAAGCCCTTCAGTCAATGATTTTGACTAGATGAGTACATAAATATTCGGCAGGTCAGTCCACAAGGTTGAAATTCTCTTATAAATTTCAAGGCCAAGACGATGTTCTTCATATGAGAGGTCATCGATGCCGATGATGTGGAGTGCGCTCGTCCACCATCCAAAAAGACAAGACAATTCAGGCTTCAAATTTGGCCCGAAACAGCGGTTTTTTGGCGATTTTTCCCTTTCAAAGTCTCTACTGCTCTAAACCCAGAAAGGGTTTAGATAGGAAAAAGAAGAGAAGTATATCTGATCGCAACCACTGCCTTTAAGTGGGTATGGTACAAGCTGTGCCACCAAATCGTTGTTTCTATACTCCGAAAATGTTGTTTCCAGTTTCCACTCCTTTTGGTAATTATCAGACAGCCGTGGGGAGGTAGTTATACATCGGCGCAATAGGGGTTTAATCCCAGGAGCAAACATCGGATACAGTCCCTCGCTGTGAGCAGGAGCTGCTGCTAACGGCAGCATATGCTGCCAACGTATGCTAGCGTTCAATCCCATGTTATCGTCAGCCTGTTCTGCAAACGAAGCAAAAGAAAAGTTTGTACTACCACACTCTTTAGCGGTGTTGGTTATGGTCCTTATCACGGTTTGCTTCAAGAGGTTACATCATCTTCGCCACGGATATCCACAATCGAACGAGCATTCCACTCGCGATGTTCTGCATGAAGTTGATCACCTCAGCGTCCAAAACTGAATCCCTAGAAAATGAGGAAGGTCACCTTCTCGGACCGACCTCAAACGGCAAACTGCCCCCTCCGTGAGTCTGCCCGCCTTATACACCCGCCGCCCTCGTACAAAAGGGTGCTTCAATGTTCATTCTATCAAAAAAGGGTTTTCCAAGCAAAAGAGGTTTGGTTGGAATCAGAAACGTTCCAATAAAAAGGGGAACAGTAGGTAAGTTGAATGAGGAGAGTCTACAAAAAGCGAACAATATTTTTTGAGACTGATTTTCCTGGCCGATACTTCTTAACAGCAAAAACAAACCGTTGTGGTACTTCTAGAGGAAGAGTTCAATGGTTTCCAAGAATGGACTTCTATTCGTTGACGAGAATATAAGAAAATATTCTCATTAGATGCTGCACTTTGGTTTCGCTTCTCGTAGCAGCTGGAGCTAACCGTCCGTCTGTGTTTTTGGCATCATCTTCTATTCTGATGATGATAAGTATTAGGTTTACATGCACATACTTTTAACGGTTCTCGTGTAGTCAAGACGAGTTTTGGAACCACAGAATGCTTCCGTGTAGAACACCGCAACGGTTTGTTTGCTGTTAAGAAGTATCGGCCAGGAAAATCAGTCTCAAAAAATATTGTTCGCTTTTTGTAGACTCTCCTCATTCAACTTACCTATTGTTCCCCTTTTTATTGGAACGTTTCTGATTCCAACCAAACCTCTTTTGCTTGGAAAACCCTTTTTTGATAGAATTGTTCACTTTTTATTGATATTACGAAGTAATATCCCTGAAAAATCTTCAATATTTTTCGAAAAGCATGGATTGCTATAATAATCAGTAAGCAACAAACTTGTTGCGCACGCTACAAATGAAGCGCTACTCACTTTCCACGACGTCCTGATGACGTCAAAAGATGCCCTATGCACTTGGCACCACCTTGGCACGACGTCCTGATGACGTCACCAGATGCTATGCACATGGAACGACCTTGGCACGACGTCCTAATGACGTCATCAGATGCCCTATGTACTTTAGATGACACCTGATGACGTCATCAGATGCCTATGTACTTTATATGACACCCTGATGATGTCATCAGATGCCCTATGAACTTTATATGACACCCTGATGACGTCATCAGATGCCCTATGTGCTTTACATGACACCCTGATGACGTCATCAGATGCCCTATGTACTTTAGATGACACCTGATGACGTCATCAGATGCTCTATGTACTTTAGATGACACCCTGATGACGTCACCAGATGCCCGATGTACTTTAGATGACACCCTGATGACGTCATCAGATGCCCTATGTACTTTAGATGACACCCTGATGACGTCATCAGATGCTCTATGTACTTTTAGATGACACCCTGATGACGTCATCAGATGCCCGATGTACTTTAGATGACACCCTAATGACGTCACCAGATGCCCGATGTACTTTAGATGACACCCTGATGACGTCATCAGATGCCCTATGTACTTTACATGACACCCTGATGACGTCATCAGATGCCGTACATGAGTAAAAAGTAAAGTAGTTAACGTGAATCAGTAAGTAACAAACTTGTTAGTCACTTCCCCTGTCCCTCCCCATCGAAAAGTACAGCCTACGACGTGTTTTAGCGAGTTGATCTACCAACTGATAATATCAGATGATATGATAAGCAGTAAGTAAAGTAGTTAACGTGAATCAGTAAATAACAAACTTGTTAGTATCTTTCCCTGTCCCTTCCCATTGAAAAGTACAGCCTACGACGTGTTTTAGCGAGTTGATCTACCAACTGATAATATCACATGATATGATAAGTAGTAAGAAGTAAAGTAGTTAACGTGAATCAGTAAATAACAAACTTGTTATTAACCTTCCCTGTCCCTTCCCATCGAAAAGTCCAGCCTACGACGTGTTTTAGCGATTTGATCAACCAACTGATAATATCACATGATATGATAAGCAGTAAGAAGTAAAATAGTTAATGTGAAACAGTAAGTAACTAACTTGTTAGTCACTTCCCTGTCCTCCCCATTGAAAAGTACAGCCTACGACGTGTTTTAGCGAGTTGATCTACCAACTGATAATATCACATGATATGATAAGTAGTAAGAAGTAAAGTAGTTAACGTGAATCAGTAAATAACAAACTTGTTAGTAACTTTCCCTGTCCCTTCCCATCGAAAAGTTCAGCCTACGACGTGTTTTAGCGAGTTGATCTACCAACTGATAATATCACATGATATGATAAGCAGTAAGTAAAGTAGTTAATGTGAAACAGTAAGTAACAAACTTGTTAGTCACTTCCCTGTCCCTCCCCATTGAAAAGTACAGCCTACGACGTGTTTTAGCGAGTTGATCTACCAACTGATAATATCACATGATATGATAAGTAGTAAGAAGTAAAGTAGTTAACGTGAATCAGTAAATAACAAACTTGTTAGTAACTTTCCCTGTCCCTTCCCATCGAAAAGTTCAGCCTACGACGTGTTTTAGCGAGTTGATCTACCAACTGATAATATCACATGATATGATAAGTAGTAAGAAGTAAAGTAGTTAACGTGAATCAGTAAGTAACAAACTTGTTAGTAACTTTCCCTGTCCCTTCCCATCGTAAAGTTCAGCCTACGACGTGTTTTAGCGATTTGATCAACCAACTGATAATATCACATGATATGATAAGCAGTAAGAAGTAAAGTAGTTAATGTGAAACAGTAAGTAACAAACTTCTTAGTCACTTCCCTGTCCCTCCCCATCGAAAAGTACGGCCTACGACGTGTTTTAAGCGATTTGGTCTACCAACTGATAATATCACTTGATATGATAAGTAGTAAAAGGTAAAGTAGTTAATGTTAAAGTAAGTGAGTAAGTAATCATATCTGTCCACATACCAACTTACCTACCTGCCCAACTGATCGCCTGGCAGTGGCCACTGGCGTGGCTTGTGGCGCGAACGAGGAACGAGGACGAGGGACGAGGGACGAGACGAGGACGAGGGACGAGGAACAGGACACGAGGACGCGTTACAAGAAAAACGCGAATTTTAGCTAAGCTTCCGCCGATCTAACTTTGTTAATTTTCAATCGATTTGGCTCAAATTTTGTCAGCGGGTGTCTTCTATACTCACTTATATCCAGAAGGAAATCTCTAGAAAATTTGTTTTACGAGGTTTTATTAACTACTTTACCAAAATCTAAGTGATCACAAGATATGCCAAGCAGTAAAACCAAACCTCCAGCCGCTTCGCGGCTGCAGATCAGTAAATAATAAACTTGTTAGTAACTTTCCCTGTCCCTTCCCATCGAAAAGTTCAGCCTACGCCGTGTTTTAGCTTGGAGTTGATCTACCAACTGATAATATCACATGATATGATAAGCAGTAACAACTAAAGTAGTTAACGTGAATCAGTAAAGAACAAACTTGTTAGTCACTTTCCCTGTCCCTTCCCATCGAAAAGCCCAGCCTACGACGTGTTTTTAGCGATTTGATCAACCAACTGATAATATCACATGATATGATAAGCAGTAAGTAAAGTAGTTAACGTGAATCAGTAATTAACAAACTTGTTAGTAACTTTCCTGTCCCTTCCCATCGTAAAGTTCAGCCTACGACGTGTTTTAGCGATTTGATCAACCAACTGATAATATCACATGATATTATAAGCAGTAAGTAAAGTAGTTAACGTGAATCAGTAATTAACAAACTTGTTAGTAACTTTCCCTGTCCTTCCCATCGAAAAGTTCAGCCTACGACGTGTTTTTAGCGAGTTGATCTACCAACTGATAATATCACATGATATGATAAGCAGTAAAAGTAAAGTAGTTAACGTGAATCAGTAAATAACAAACTTGTTAGTAACTTTCCCTGTCCCTTCCCATCGAAAAGTCCAGCCTACGACGTGTTTTAGCGATTTGATCAACCAACTGATAATATCACATGATATGATAAGCAGTAAGTAAAGTAGTTAACGTGAATCAGTAATTAACAAACTTGTTAGTAACTTTCCCTGTCCCTTCCCATCGAAAAGTTCAGCCTACGACGTGTTTAGTTGATCTACCAACTGATAATATCACATGATATGATAAGTAGTAAGAAGTAAAGTAGTTAACGTGAATCAGTAAATAACAAACTTGTTAGTAACTCTGTCCCTTCCCATCAGAAAAGTCCAGCCTACGACGTGTTTTAGCGATTTGATCAACCAACTGATAATATCACATGATATGATAAGCAGTAAGAAGTAAAGTAGTTAACGTGAATCAGTAAATAACAAACTTGTTAGTAACTTTCCCTGTCCCTTCCATCGAAAAGTCCAGCCTACGACGTGTTTTAGCGATTTGATCAACCAACTGATAATATCACATGATATGATAAGCAGTAAGAAGTAAAGTAGTTAATGTGAATCAGTAAGCTAACAAACTTGTTAGTAACTTTCCCTGTCCTTCCCATTGAAAAGTACAGCCTACGACGTGTTTTAGCGAGTTGATCCAACCAACTGATAATATCACATGGTATGATAAGTAGTAAGAAGTAAAGTAGTTAACGTGAATCAGTAAATAACAAACTTGTTAGTAACTTTCCCTGTCCCTTCCCATTGAAAAGTTCAGCCTACGACGTGTTTTAGCGAGTTGATCTACCAACTGATAATATCACATGATATGATAAGCAGTAAAAAGTAAAGTAGTCAACGTGAATCAGTAAGTAACAGAGTTGTTAGAAACTTTCCCTGTCCTTCCCATCGAAAAGTCCAGCCTACGACGTGTTTTAGCGATTTGATCAACCAACTGATAATATCACATGATATATGATAAGCAGTAAAAAGTAAAGTAGTTAACGTGAATCAGTAAATAACAAACTTGTTAGTAACTTTCCCTGTCCCTTCCATCGAAAAGTTCAGCCTACGACGTGTTTTTAGCGATTTGATCAACCAACTGATAATATCACATGATATGATAAGTAGTAAGAAGTAAAGTAGTTAACGTGAATCAGTAATTAACAAACTTGTTAGTAACTTTCCCTGTCCCTTCCCATCGTAAAGTTCAGCCTACGACGTGTTTTAGCGATTTGATCAACCAACTGATAATATCACATGATATGATAAGCAGTAAGAAGTAAAGTAGTTAAGGTGAATCAGTAAATAACAAACTTGTTAGTAACCTTCCTGTCCCTTCCCATCGAAAAGTCCAGCCTACGACGTGTTTTAGCGATTTGATCAACCAACTGATAATATCACATGATATGATAAGCAGTAAGAAGTAAAGTAGTTAATGTGAAACAGTAAGTAACAAACTTGTTAGTCACTTCCCCTGTCCCTCCCCATTGAAAAGTACAGCCTACGACGTGTTTTAGGGAGTTGATCTACCAACTGATAATATCACATGATATGATAAGTAGTAAGAAGTAAAGTAGTTAACGTGAATCAGTAAATAACAAACTTGTTAGTAACTTTCCCTGTCCCTTCCCATCGAAAAGTTCAGCCTACGACGTGTTTTAGCGAGTTGATCTACCAACTGATAATATCACACGATATGATAAGCAGTAAGAAGTAAAGTAGTTAAGGTGAATCAGTAAATAACAAACTTGTTAGTAACCTTCCCTGTCCCTTCCCATCGAAAAGTCCAGCCTACGACGTGTTTTAGCGATTTGATCAACCAACTGATAATATCACATGATATGATAAGCAGTAAGAAGTAAAGTAGTTAATGTGAAACAGTAAGTAACAAACTTGTTAGTCACTTCCCCTGTCCTTCCCATTGAAAAGTACAGCCTACGACGTGTTTTAGGAGTTGATCTACCAACTGATAATATCACATGATATGATAAGTAGTAAAGTAAAGTAGTTAACGTGAATCAGTAAATAACAAACTTGTTAGTAACTTTCCCTGTCCCTTCCCATCGAAAAGTTCAGCCTACGACGTGTTTTAGCGAGTTGATCTACCAACTGATAATATCACATGATATGATAAGCAGTAAAGTAAAGTAGTTAACGTGAATCAGTAATTAACAAACTTGTTAGTAACTTTCCCTGTCCCTTCCCATCGAAAAGTTCAGCCTACGACGTGTTTTAGCGATTTGATCAACCAACTGATAATATCACATGATATGATAAGCAGTAAAGAAGTAAAGTAGTTAAGGTGAATCAGTAAAATAACAAACTTGTTAGTAACCTTCCCTGTCCCTCTTCCCATCGAAAAGTCCAGCCTACGACGTGTTTTAGCGATTTGATCAACCAACTGATAATATCACATGATATGATAAGCAGTAAGTAAAGTAGTTAACGTGAATCAGTAAATAACAAACTTGTTAGTAACTTTCCCTGTCCTTCCCATTGAAAAGTTCAGCCTACGACGTGTTTTAGCTTGAGTTGATCTACCAACTGATAATATCACATGATATGATAAGCAGTAAGAAGTAAAGTAGTTAATGTGAAACAGTAAATAACAAACTTGTTAGTAACTTTCCCTGTCCCTTCCCATCGTAAAGTTCAGCCTACGACGTGTTTTAGCGATTTGATCAACCAACTGATAATATCACATGATATGATAAGCAGTAAGAAGTAAAGTAGTTAAGGTGAATCAGTAAATAACAAACTTGTTAGTAACCTTCCCTGTCCCTTCCCATCGAAAAGTCCAGCCTACGACGTGTTTTAGCGATTTGATCAACCAACTGATAATATCACATGATATGATAAGCAGTAAGAAGTAAAGTAGTTAACGTGAATCAGTAAATAACAAACTTGTTAGTAACTTTCCCTGTCCCTTCCCATCGAAAAGTTCAGCCTACACGACGTGTTTTAGCGAGTTGATCTACCAACTGATAATATCACATGATATGATAAGCAGTAAGAAGTAAAGTAGTTAACGTGAATCAGTAAATAACAAACTTGTTAGTAACTTTCCCTGTCCCTTCCCATCGAAAAGCTCAGCCTACGAGGTGCTTTAGCGATTTGATCTACCAACTGATAATATCACATGATATGAGAAGCAGTAAAGTAAAGTAGTTAACGTGAATCAGTAAATAACAAACTTGTTAGTAACTTTCCCTGTCCTTCCCATCGAAAAGTCCAGCCTACGACGTGTTTTAGCGATTTGATCAACCAACTGATAATATCACATGATATGATAAGCAGTAAAAAGTAAAGTAGTTAACGTGAATCAGTAAATAACAAACTTGTTAGTAACTTTCCCTGTCCCTTCCCATCGAAAAGTCCAGCCTACGACGTGTTTTAGCGATTTGATCAACCAACTGATAATATCACATGATATGATAAGCAGTAAGAAGTAAAGTAGTTAACGTGAATCAGTAATTAACAAACTTGTTAGTAACTTTCCCTGTCCCTTCCCATCGTAAAGTTCAGCCTACGACGTGTTTTAGCGATTTGATCAACCAACTGATAATATCACATGATATGATAAGCAGTAAGAAGTAAAGTAGTTAACGTGAATCAGTAAATAACAAACTTGTTAGTAACTTTCCCTGTCCCTTCCCATCGAAAAGTCCAGCCTACGACGTGTTTTAGCGATTTGATCAACCAACTGATAATATCACATGATATGATAAGCAGTAAAGTAAAGTAGTTAACGTGAATCAGTAAATAACAAACTTGTTAGTGCTTTCCCTGTCCCTTCCCATCGAAAAGTCCAGCCTACGACGTGTTTTAGCGAGTTGATCTACCAACTGATAATATCACACGATATGATAAGTAGTAAGAAGTAAAGTAGTTAACGTGAATCAGTAAATAACAAACTTGTTAGTAACTTTCCCTGTCCTTCCATCGAAAAGTTCAGCCTACGACGTGTTTTAGCGATTTGATCTACCAACTGATAATATCACATGATATGATAAGCAGTAAGAAGTAAAGTAGTTAAGGTGAATCAGTAAATAACAAACTTGTTAGTAACCTTCCTGTCCCTTCCCATCGAAAAGTCCAGCCTACGACGTGTTTTAGCGATTTGATCAACCAACTGATAATATCATGATATGATAAGCAGTAAGAAGTAAAGTAGTTAATGTGAAACAGTAAGTAACAAACTTGTTAGTCACTTCCCCTGTCCCTCCCATTGAAAAGTACAGCCTACGACGTGTTTTAGGAGTTGATCTACCAACTGATAATATCACATGATATGATAAGTAGTAAAGTAAAGTAGTTAACGTGAATCAGTAAATAACAAACTTGTTATTAACTTTCCCTGTCCTTCCCATCGAAAAGTTCAGCCTACGACGTGTTTTAGCGAGTTGATCTACCAACTGATAATATCACATGATATGATAAGTAGTAAGTAAAGTAGTTAACGTGAATCAGTAATTAACAAACTTGTTAGTAACTTTCCCTGTCCCTTCCCATCGTAAAGTTCAGCCTACGACGTGTTTTAGCTTGATTTGATCAACCAACTGATAATATCACATGATATGATAAGCAGTAAGAAGTAAAGTAGTTAAGGTGAATCAGTAAATAACAAACTTGTTAGTAACCTTCCCTGTCCCTTCCCATCAGAAAAGTCCAGCCTACGACGTGTTTTAGCGATTTGATCAACCAACTGATAATATCACATGATATGATAAGCAGTAAGTAAAGTAGTTAATGTGAAACAGTAAGTAACAAACTTGTTAGTCACTTCCCCTGTCCCTCCCATTGAAAAAGTACAGCCTACGACGTGTTTTAGGGAGTTGATCTACCAACTGATAATATCACATGATATGATAAGTAGTAAGAAGTAAAGTAGTTAACGTGAATCAGTAAGTAACAGACTTGTTAGTAGCTTTCCCTGTCCCTTCCCATCGAAAAGTTCAGCCTACGACGTGTTTTAGCGATTTGATCAACCAACTGATAATATCACATGATATGATAAGCAGTAAGAAGTAAAGTAGTTAATGTGAAACAGTAAGTAACAAACTTGTTAGTCACTTCCCCTGTCCCTCCCCATTGAAAAGTACAGCCTACGACGTGTTTTAGGGAGTTGATCTACCAACTGATAATATCACATGATATGATAAGTAGTAAGAAGTAAAGTAGTTAACGTGAATCAGTAAATAACAAACTTGTTGATAACTTTCCCTGTCCCTTCCCATCGAAAAGTTCAGCCTACGACGTGTTTTAGCGATTTGATCAACCAACTGATAATATCACATGATATGATAAGCAGTAAGAAGTAAAGTAGTTAAGGTGAATCAGTAAATAACAAACTTGTTAGTAACCTTCCCTGTCCCTTCCCATCGAAAAGTCCAGCCTACGACGTGTTTTAGCGATTTGATCAACCAACTGATAATATCATGATATGATAAGCAGTAAGTAAAGTAGTTAATGTGAAACAGTAAGTAACAAACTTGTTAGTCCTTCCCCTGTCCCTCCCCATTGAAAAGTACAGCCTACGACGTGTTTTAGGGAGTTGATCTACCAACTGATAATATCACATGATATGATAAGTAGTAAGAAGTAAAGTAGTTAACGTGAATCAGTAAATAACAAACTTGTTAGTAACTTTCCCTGTCCTTCCCATCGAAAGTTCCGCCTACGACGTGTTTTAGCGAGTTGATCTACCAACTGATAATATCACATGATATGATAAGTAGTAAGAACTAAAGTAGTTAACGTGAATCAGTAATTAACAAACTTGTTAGTAACTTTCCCTGTCCCTTCCCATCGTAAAGTTCAGCCTACGACGTGTTTTAGCGATTTGATCAACCAACTGATAATATCACATGATATGATAAGCAGTAAGAAATAAAGTAGTTAAGGTGAATCAGTAAATAACAAACTTGTTAGTAACCTTCCCTGTCCTTCCCCATCAGAAAAGTCCAGCCTACGACGTGTTTAGCGATTTGATCAACCAACTGATAATATCACATGATATGATAAGCGGTAAGAAGTAAAGTAGTTAATGTGAAACAGTAAGTAACAAACTTGTTAGTCACTTCCCTGTCCTCCCCATTGAAAAGTACAGCCTACGACGTGTTTTAGGGGAGTTGATCTACCAACTGATAATATCACATGATATGATAAGTAGTAAGTAAAGTAGTTAACGTGAATCAGTAAGTAACAGACTTGTTAGTAGCTTTTCCCTGTCCCTTCCATCAGAAAAGTCCAGCCTACGACGTGTTTTAGCTTGATTTGATCAACCAACTGATAATATCACATGATAAATATGATAAGCAGTAAGAAGTAAAGTGAGATTAATGTTAAAGTAAGTGAGTAAGTAATCATATCTGTCCACATACCAAACTTACCTACCTGCCCAACTGATCGCCTGGCAGTGGCCACTGGCAGTGGCTTGTAGCGCGAACGAGGAACGAGGGACGAGGAACAGGACACGAGGGACGCGTTACAAAGAAAAAACGCGAATTTTAGCTAAGCTTCCGCCGATCTAACTTTGTTAATTTTCAATCGATTTGGCTCAAATTTTGTCAGCGGGTGTCTTCTATACTCTCTCACTTATATCCAGAAGGAAATCTCTAGAAAATTTGTTTTACAGGTTTTATTAACTACTTTACCAAAATCTAAGTGATCACAAGTGCCAGGCAAAACCAAACCTCTCCAGCCGCTTCGCGGCTGGAGCGATTTCTAACAGACAAATCAATAAAGGAGAGTGTCAGCAGACACTAACTAGGGCTAGCCTTACATTTCCGGTGTGCTTTTATAAAACCATGTGTTGAGAGTTGTAGGTATGGCACACAGTATTGATAAACCGTTTTTAAAATTCCCTAAATGCCTCACAGATTTACAGATCTCCAAAGGTTGGCATATTCATAGCTTTGCGTAGATAAAATTGGCACACGAAAGGCAATTTTCAGGATGTTCAAAAAACATTGTCTCTCGGATTGGGCTGAAAACTTGTTTCTAGGGAGTTGTTTTTGGGTTGTGATCACCGAATCTGAGGAGCCCATTTAGTCAATATTTTTAAGAGAAAAATCCGTGTGGTTTTTCCAAAGCTTCAAAACAGGGAGGGAAGAATTTGCTGGAAAACGCCACTTTTGACGATTTCGAAGAATGTTACGATCAAATCGCTTTAAAACTTGTACACTTAGCGATTATTCGAGCCTGCTTAACACGAATCACATGTAACCCACGTTCAAACTCGATTTTCGAGTAGATTACGGTAGAATTACGGTAGCTCGGTCAAAGTCTCAGATTTGACTAAAAAAATTTCACTGTGGGAGTTATTTGGAACGCTGAACCCGATTTTGAGGTCCATTTTTGATCTTCGAAAGTTTAAGGTAATTAACGTCAGGAGAAAAAGGCATTTTTGCCTACCTTAACCTACCGTAATCTAAGTCCAGGCGAGGAATAGATCCCAGATTCAAGTTCAGCTCCTAAATAACCCCCATATGCAAGTTTTGAGCCGAATCCGATAAAAGTTTTCTCAACAGCCCGAAAATTTCCTGATAGCCCCCTTGCTTACCTTTTTGGAAACAATGAAAATGCCATTTTTTGGAATCCTCTCGCAGACATTTAGAAATTTAAAGCACTTTGGATTATTTATGTACTGTCACAGACCTACAACAAAGGACAACATGGTTTTCCAAATCTCTACAGGAAGTTCAAAGCAGTCCCCTAGTAAGAGAAGGGGCTGCCTGCTCATGCTGAGGGTTCAGCCCCCTCACTGCCCGATCTCACGCGTGCCCAGGATAAACAAAAGGGTTGAATTCCCGGCTTAAGAACAGAAGCTGCTGCTAATTGGCTGCAGTTCCTGCTGTTAGCAGTAGCTACTGAAGGGAGCTGCGAAACGTTCTTCTCGCCGCGCGCAGTAACCTAGGACAGATGGACACGACCAGGGGATTGTTTATAAAGGTTCTCACGTCTAAATCATTTTGCCACGCGTTTAGTCCTATTCTGTTTTTTGGATTGAAACGCTTCCTGCATACCGCGGTCGGTGCTGAAGGGGCCAAAACTTGTGAGTGATCAGTCCTAGTTTTTGTCCGAGTGGCCAAAGTAAGGGACGACCAGCCGGATGTATGGTTTCCGTTTTCGATTTAGTCTGACGCATGGACCAGGCGGCTGGCCATGAACCAGGCGGCTCGCCTCGCACTGGAGAATGGGGTTTCGATTCACGCAGTGGTGATCTACCGTCGTAAGCCCGTCCCATTCATCAGACCCTAAAATTTTGCGCGAAGCTCTATATAGCCCTAGGTTCCTGCTGGATCCCCAGAACCTTGCTGAACAGCTCTTGTCATCCAGACCTTCTATGAATCCTGGGAAACGATACCAACGAAAAATTACTCGACGAAATCCCCCATGGCGTCATTGGTGTCAACCCGGTGGAGGAACTCCAGTGTGAATGACAACATTGTGCCAGGCTTCAGAGAATGAAGCAGTCTCATCCCGCTCAGCTCATTTTACAAGGTTGCTGGACTCATGCGCGAGCGATCAAACGCCGAGCAACAGTAAACGGACTTCCTCTTTCGGACGCGGAGAAATACGTCTACGTCGGACGCCCCTTGACAGTGAACAGCAATTTGAAAGCCGGAAATCAGCTGAAGAAGAAGCGCCGCATGGGCTGCGATATCTAGCGTCATTTCGTCTCCGAAAAAAAATCCGTGCGCACTTCTTCGACTCCATCGTTTCTACCGCCATGTGCCATGGGGCCGATAGCCTGGACCTCAATAAGTCCTCTGCCATTTTAGTGACGCCAACTCAACACGAGCCTTCGCGCAGCGAACGGTGCTGACGACGAACCGTCGGAAGTAAGAGAAACCACCTACCTCCGTCAACACTCAGGGACTCGGCATGCCTGTCGCTTTATATGGCAACCCGCAAAAGCATGGATGTGCCGGTCATGTCATAAGAAGAACCAATAATCGTTGGACGAAACGCGTTACCTTATACCTCGTACCCAGATGACTTCAAGCGAGATGGTTGGCCGTGCCGCAACGATATGGAGTGGTGGCTTCCAACATCCTAAACGCACCTAGCTCGAACTGAAAGTTACAGATCGCGCCAAAAATCGAACGAGGTGGAAGATGACCTTCACTAAGCAAACACAGTGAACTTGTGCCTCCAAACAACCAGAGGCGTTTGCCCTTCGCTGAGATAATCAGCCAGCACTGACGGCGGACAGTATATGGTCAGGAGGCGCGCAAGGACGCGTTTTTCGTTTCTTTCTCGTCCTTTTGAATACCTCGCTTCCAAAGAACTTCCAGAGCCAAACAAACGTGATATTATTCATGATCCTGGCGTTGAGAGATACCCAACGATTTAGTAGCTTTTGTAGGGGTTTTCGTTGAAAACAATCGAAGTTTCGCAATCAGCCAGGTTTGTAAATGCTATACTGAACGCGCGAGGGCTAAGTGGCACGATCGCCTTTTTTTCGTCAGTTCCTTGTATTTGCCAGCTCCGAATCTTCGATTTATGTCATAGAATCGATAACATTTTTGAGCGTTTATGCTGAGTTCAAACAAAAAAAGACGCGCTTGCTTCTCACCAATCGTCAGAAGCTTTTAAAAAATGCCTCATACCTCCCATGCCAGTTGTGGCCAACAACCTCAAAGAAAAAGCTTACAGTAGTAGCACTTACAGGAATCTGAAATCGACAGAGTTGGCCTGCTCGGTTGGAGTAAACGGTTGAATATAGCTATGTTAATGCTACATGGTAGACGAAATAGTTACAGGAAGTGCATACCACAGTTCCTGTGGCTTTACATCCTAAACTCTTTATCTTCCAGAAAATGCAGTTTTTGCCCGATAGCAAACACAAACTTCTCTTTAATTCATGAAGGTCACAATCAGGGCGAGTTCTAGTTTCTGCTCGATCCCGGAAAGCTATAAAATTAAAGATTCGGCACCAGCTTGCATTGAACAAATCACTCGTTCTTTTCCGGCTTTTTGCACTCGTTGTGGACAACCGAACGGATGAACAATGTGTTTTTTCTTTGGAAACATGTGCCCTCTAATTAATACACAAAGATAGCTACCATGTGTTTTCTGCCTGCAATGACGTTTAAAGTTCTTTCCTCGTAAAACACTTTCTGCAGTAGATTCACATTTACGTCGAACACCTAAAATTTTTCACTGAAAATGCAAACTTCCTTTATTGTTCCTGCTTCCGCCGTATGTACTGCTCCTTGAATTTTTTCCTCGGTGAGTGTAGATTTTTGTGTCTTAGACGATTTTCCGAACATTTGATTTTCAGAGAATGTGTTTTTAAAGGCAGTGATTGCGATGAAAAACGTTATCGAAAAAACTACAAAAATCAGCTTAGATCAAAAACAGCTCACAAAAAAACTATGAAGGTAGCGAAAAGAAGGTGAAAACGGGCTAGAATTAGAGTTATTAAGACCCTAAATTTCCAGTTCGTGCACGATACGTGCACAGAAAGATCACTGATCTCATGTCAAGCAGTCGAAAAATCACCGACACTCAGGGAAGAAATAAATGCAAATTTACCTAATAAAAGCAGGATTGAGAACAATGAAAGCAGGCACTTCCAGTCAATGTTTTTGACTAGATATGTACTTAAATCCGGAGAGTTCATTGATTGAAATTCAATTTCAAGCCAGCTGATGTTTCTTGTCCACCATCAAAAGACAAGGAAGTTCAGGCTTCAAATGTTGGCCCAGAACAGCGTTTTTTTCGCGATTGATTTTCCTATAGGTCCTACTACTCTATACCCAGAAAAGGGTTTAGAGTAGGAATAAAGACGAGCATATTTGAGCGCCGACCACTGCCTTTAAATCCGTTTCTCCACCTTTTCGGAGTACTCGAATATGCTCAGAAATTTCACTTAACTCCGAACTAACACGGTTTGCGAATATGTTTGAAATTTGACATAGACCGATTCGACTCCTGTTAGGGTGGGAACCTCGGTAGCCTGACGTTTCGGCTACTTTCCAGAGGCCTGAAAATTTACTAGAAGCTTATAAATAAAAACAATTCTGCTAGGCAATCCTCACGTCGCCATAAGCTCCTAATGCCGAAAAATTATGTCGACAAAAAAATTGTTTCTGAATTCCGGAATTCATACATTGTGATTGCCTGGCAGGATTGATTTCACCTTCGTAAGCCTTCTAGTAAGTTTCAGGCCTCTGAAAAGGGGAAGTAGCCAAAACGTCATGCCCCATTGGAGTTTAGCGGACCCTAACTAAAGCTGTAAGTCCAGAAGCAACAACAGGAAACATATCAAATGCCCAGGTTTCAAGAAAAGTCGGACAAGGAAACACTCTTTTTTGCACTTTTGAATTGTTTGAGATCGAATAGGATTTTTGTTTTGACCCATCAACTAGTCTCGTTTAGAGGTAGGGGAGTCGTTTGAGAATTACGTCGTTTTTCTCCATGTTGGACCCAAATTATGAGTATGACCCAAAAACCAAACATAGGATGGCTTCAAATACCAAGCAACCTGGAATAAAGCTCTACCGTTATTCTATGTGATTGAAATTATCGGTGTGTTTCGGCCGAGGGTTGGGACACACTTCTGGTCATCGAACTGGGACAACATTCGTCAACCGATTGGTGACAGCTTGCGTACCATGTTTGGTAGGATGAGAAGGGAGTGCTCGGGCAATTTACATCCCTGCGCGTCTTCCTTCATTAGCTTGAGCCTTCTGGTTTTCATTCTTCCGTCGATGACTATCTGACAGCTCCTTTAAACTGCACTGAGCACTCACATTCCTTTTTTTAGAAGAGTAAATTGGTTTATCAAGATGAGTAACCATCGCATGAGTAATGATAAAGACGACTACTCCAAGCTGTGGAGTGGAGGTTTTCTGCTTTTCAGCACGAAAACTACTGAGGCCAGATTGCTTTCTCTTTCTCTATACCTGAGTGAGAGCTCGTCAGAGTATAATCAATCCACGTATCTTCCCTAGGGATGATGCGGAATGTTATACCCTGACTCGGCTCTTATACCCGGGGTATAAGGATGAACGAATCCAGCCTCTACTTCCTACCCATTGCTACTTTTTTGACTGCATTTGTCCCGATTTTCCCGTTCTTCCGAGCATTGAGTTATGCTCCAGAAATCCCTCTTTTATCCTTCAAAATCGATCGTAGACGATTTGATTTGGACGACATTTTTATGTGCTCTCACTCACTTGTCGAAAGGACGCCATGAAACCCCAACCTTGAAAAGAAGATTAGAGCTTCTGAACGCCTAAAAGGTCTTCTTTCGAATTTACCACTTCGAGTTGTCTTCGACTGTCGCATGACATTCTACTCAAATAGATAGACGATTACCCATTGCAAAACCTCGTATTGAACATTTTGGCAACAAATAATTTGTTGTTTCCCGCAAATTTAATGTTTCAAACTTGGTTAATAATCTAAAGCTGAGCCAGTTGAAGAGCCGCGCAGGAAAAAACTGGGGTGGTCAGTAGAACCATCCTGCATTTTAGAAACACATTTCTCAAACTACTGAGTCAATCTAAAGAGGAAAACAAGCTATTCATTGTAGTGAGACTAGATTTGAACCACTTTATGGATCATTCCCTTCCGTCAGAGAAATTCAGGACATTATGCGAATTTTTGCTCGTTTATTCAGAGAAAAAGCTTCCATTTTCCTTACCTTTTTTTTTGGTTCCCGAGCCGAATTTTCTGTGTGCTTTTCCATCACCGAAACTGAATATTTATAACTTCAATTTACCTGCCTATTTTTATTCCATTTGTTAGAGGCACAACTTTCGTGGTCTTCTTCAAACTTTGAATCCCAGATGTGTGTTTCTACAGGAGCTCGTATCCTTACTTGTTGCCTTAGCCTATATACAACGTTTTGCACACATATCTGTACTGTTTCGGAGTATCCAAATTCCAAACAGCCTATACAATAATTTTGAAAGTGACAATGAAATAGGGTGGTCCCTCCAAAATTGCTTGCCAGCAGCCACTGTATGCCAACCCACCTCCATCCAAGGAGGGGGACGGCTCCACTAAATATCTAATCGGGGCTGGGACCCACCCAATGACTCCGCATACAGAAAAACACCCAAGTGCTGGCCCTAGGAAACACTCGGCCATCAACACAAATCTACATTTTCCGACTTATCCCCTTAATTCTGCTGATTTCTTCTGCTCTCGAGGTATTTGTTAGGCTGTCCATTGAATCGCCTTGATCCTCATAAATCTGCTGGATAAATTTACGGCCACTTGTGAGAATTGTTGCTTATCACTCATAGAGGAGATATTCTTAAGCAGCCTTCTGCTTGTTTTACGATGCTTTGTTCACAATGTTTCCAAAGATAATGTTATTTTAATTATTCATATTTCGTCCTGTGTCTGGCTTACTCTTCCGATATACATTAACTGAATTCGTCGGCCAGCGTGTGCAGATGTTCACACGTTCCTAGCAGCAATTAAACAATATGTCCAAAGGGCGAACAGTTCTTCAAATCCAGTTTCTTAATCAAGCTATTGTTAGGTCGTTTCACATCACACCGTTTCCATTCGATCCCGGAACGGATTCCCCTAATTCCCTGAGGTTTTCTTTCCATCACTTGCATCGAGGTCACCCCACCTTTGGTGAGGAACGATAACAATATCCAATAATTCTCACTAGAAGACTTGCTTCCATATTTCCCATTAGTGGAACTAAGGAAACATAACGTATCCGCTATTAGTGTATTTAACTTCTTGGATATTTTTTGGTATAAATCACATGAACTGTGTTAGAAATTACACTTCACACTAATTATCTTCTCAAGGAGGTTTTTGTCACACTTTTACTGTGTTAACTTAATGCGTTTTATGAGTTCTGGTAGGGAAATGAGTAGCGCTTATTTCCTTAATTCTATGTTTTTTCGATTCACCAGATAGAACTCCTATCTTTATGAGGCATTCCATTCATGAAGAACGACTTCACCTACCTGCATGTAATACATTTTTGTATTTGCAAAAGTAAACTTCCTAAAAAACTTTCTTGAACGGTGTTATCAGATTTCAAGGCGTCAAAAGCTCGTCTCATTCTCTTCTTCTACTCATAATCATTCGGAGCTGTACCCAGATTTCAAGTGCTGTCCCTCTTCGAACATTTGTCAAATTTTTCCGAACTTTGCGTTTTATTATGTTGGATGCTGCCGGGTTCTTTAGGCTAAGGAATATTGAAAACAATTACACAAATCCAGTTTCTCCAATCAATTTCTGAGTTGAAGCCTGGTGGCGTTGTTTAGTGATTTTCCCTCTACGTCCTGTGAATTCAGAAACCACTTCAAACTTGGTATGTTATTTTTATACAAAAACTTCACAATTTTTGAAAGAACAGCGACTATTGACAGTGGTTTCATCCAGAATGTATCAAAGTGGAGCAACCCCTTCCTTTTCTGCTTGACACAAGCTGAGACTATTTCTGAGGCAACCTTGTGACCATTCCTAAGAGCCTGATTACCTTTTATAGTCTGTGTGTATGCTTTTAAGAAAGCCGCCCAGTGCGACTACGTTCACATGCAGTGGCTTACCTGGCACGCTATGAATTGAGGGGATTATGTGTCTATTTCATGCAATGATTTCGCGTTACAGTAGCTGCGTCACGGCTTTGCTGTAGAAAGTCATTAACATCATGGATAATTAACAAAGGAAGCAAAGTAACTCAAACCATGTAATTTTGCAGGCCTGTAGCTTTTTGAAAAACTCTCTCGTGTGCTTCTTCCCAGAAGACAGGATGTGTCCTGAGATTTCTCTCTAAAGAATCCACTTATCTCTCAATATGCATCTCCTTTCAAATCACATTCGTTCATAATATTTTCCTATTTGTTTAATGTTTCCTGCCCCTTTTTTCTTCCTAGATGAACTTTTTCTTGGCGTTTTTTTTTTGACGTTTTTAGCGATTGTGCAGTCCGCCCTCATCTTTTACACTCCTGCAGAGAAACCCGGAATCCACATTTTCTCTGTTCTCATTGTGAGATATTTTCCGACTGTTTTCATATTCGTTCGTGTCGTTTTGCTATTTTTTTGTTTCGAGCCATTACCTGTGTTTTTAGCAGGTTCACTGGTTCACCGTTTTCTGTTTATAAATCTTGAGCTTTCCCTAGTTTCCAGTGGAGCATTCTAGCCAGCTTTCCTCATCCTTTTATTCACTGGCTTGTATAGATGGTGCACCTCTCAAAGAGTGAACCTCTTTAAAAACCCGAGATTGGTGCAATGTAGCCGAAATGGTAAGATGCGTCTTTTTTACCATGTATGCTTATGGCCCTGAAATAGGGGTTATGCGTGTGTTTTTGAAATTGTATTCTTCACGATGTCTGAAAAACTCGCCCCCTCTTGGTCGTGTTTCTGAGTAGAAAAACATTTCTGAAAAACGCAAAGGAATATTTTGCGAGCTTGATAACCATATCGACCGTCTGATATGCCTCGACGTGACCGCTCGCGCTCAATTGAAAGGCGTTTGTGCGCCGCCTTTATAAAAGTAGTTCGTCAGTTGGAGGTATGAATGCGTATTTTTGATCGAAAATAGATTGTGCTTTATTTTAGGATACGAGAAATTGTAATGTGCGTCTAGCTGTAGAGGAGATCGTCAGGGCTTATATAATATCATGTATTTATATATTTTTCTGCTGCTTTTTATTCGCTGCAGGACCACTAATCGTTGCTGACCAAATCGTCGACGTTGAAGTGCAGGAGTTGAAACTTGGACAGTGAGTTGCTTTTCATTTAATTCTCCGGAGTTTTTCTTGTGCTTTCTTTCTTTCAGATCGAAATTCTACACAACACAAAAATATGATCTCTCCGATGGGCAGATGGCCGAATAGTCATTGATTTGTCGAAATGTCAACTGTTCATTTCGAATAAACTCATACTCTCCCTCCACTGCTTTCCTTTCTCGCATCATCCGCTCAGCTATGTTGGTATGCTTCAAAACTCCCAACGGGAACGCTCGCGACATAATCCCCTTCGTACTCCCAAGCCATTCCCGCAGGAGTTCCAGAGCCTATGAGCCCTACTGAGATACGGTCGTTTCGAGGACACACATTTGGATGGTCAGTAAATGCGTAACTAATTGGATTATGATCGATAGATATAATTCCTACTCTTTTATGGATATGCCTTTATCTTCGCTTGAAAAATTAAGTTGAGTATGTCATTTCTTTCCAGTCATCATCAAGCAGACGTTTTTGAAAGGGATTCTATGTGTCTGCATTTTGCCGGTAATTTGAGCTCTCCTCTGATAGAATCTTGGCGATAAAAGATTTTTTCTTGTGGTAGGTTCATGTAGTTTAAGCGTAGGTAAAGCAGACTTTAAGATATCACAATTGAAAAATTATTATTTCTCGCTTTTGGCACTTGCAAGAGACTTGAGTACCTTTTTCACACAGAAACAATATTTAGTTTTATTTGAATTACACACATTTCTTAGCTTATTATTCTTATCTTCTCTGTTTTCTCACTTTCTATTTTTCTCTAAAATGCTGGCGCGCCTGGTAAATACTAGATATTCCCTTTGCCGAGAGTATTTCATCTATCTGTAGCTGACTTTTCCAGACCTTTTTAGCTCTTGTTCATCCTTCAATCTGGTGTCTGAATGCACCATTTATATCTTTGCTGGGCTTACCCACCTAAGTATTTTCTCTGTATTTCTTATCCTTCTTTTGTGTGACTATCTCAAACCTCGCAATAATTTGCTAAAGTACGGAAACCACCTGAAGCAGCGTTTTGCTCTCTAGAGTATCAGATGTCGCTCTTCCCTAGGTAATAAGCAGAGGCTGAGAGCGTCATTTTAAAATGTTCAAATCAGTTTGTAACGCCTCGAAATCGATATCTGTCACAAACTCAGACAACCTATTTAACCTTCCAAGCTGAATTCGGGTTTTTCGTATGTGTGCGCATGCGCTGGTACCAGATTCTCTTCTCCTTATGCTGCTCTATAGAATTGCACTCAACGGGGGGTCAGGACGAAGGCATTTCGCCCCAATACATGCATGTCCGACTCGGGCAATGAACAACGTGTACCCTCATCTATACTTTATGCGCCCTAGACGATGACGATCACGGTGAAATGCCTCGGATTGACGCCATCCGTCTTCTCTACCCGCTTTTGAGAGGACTCGGGCAGTAGGGGTGTCAGAGAAGTCTCATTCTACTTACAAGAAAATGATACTTGGGCAAACTGGCCATTAAAAATGAAGTAAACGTTTTACAGACCATTTTGTGAAGTGGAATTCAATTTTCCCACCACAGCTTTGCGGAAACGGTTACTTTAGAGCGGATAAAACGTAACCGTTTTCAGGCTTCTGCCCGGATAGGTAAAGATACAGACGATTTCCAGGGTGTTCAGAAAAAAATCTTTGAATACGGCGTACAACTTGTCTGTAAGAGTTATTTAGGATGCTTAACGTGAATTTGGGGTCCGTTCGTCGGCGCTTTGAGGGTTGGTGAACATTACGATGGGTATAATGTAAGGCGAGAATGACGACCTGTTGAGTTCATATGTCTCTCAATACCTTCAAGATCTTTCTGCGAGGTACACGACAGTCTCAGGGCCTGGCTGCGGTGTGTACGATTATTTGGATTCACAATGCCATACCCGAATGGTGCCCTTTGAATCTTTTTTTTTGTTTCTTTTACCTCTTTTTCCACTATGTGTTTCCGAGGTAACAGTTTGTGTACCAAATAAGTGTTATTCTTACGCGGACCTGTTGCTCGACTCAAATTTTTGAATGATTTTCAAAAATGTCTGGGAACGAATTTTTCAAGTTTTGGAACAAATTTGGTGGACACAGTTTCGAAGTTTTTTCTTTCTCATTTAAAAAAAACCACGGGAAGACTGTTCCATTAATGCACATGTAACACTCGCCCGGAAAGCGATGCGATGCGGGTTCGATTCTTGCCTGACACCTAAGTTTTGTGTTCATCTCAGCAATCTTGCGATTAATGTACATAATTTGGAAGAGGGAAGGGAATAATAGTTCATCGGATTGTAAATGACATCATTCCTTAGAGCTAGTGAGTGACTCTAGACTCTAATCCGATAAAAGTAAAGGAGAAAGTTCTCAGCGAATATTAATCCCTCTGGGGTGCGCCACACATTCGACTTGCATTCAGAATCGTAGAGGATCTCGAATGTACAATAACTTGGGGGAGGGCAGCCGACGTTAAAGTCAGCCTGTTTATTTTTCCCACCCACCAGAGATAGACAAGTCTGGTACCAATTCAACTACTCCGGAGGATAGAAGGCTTGCTTGGCCTGGGCGAGGATCGTGTGCGAGACGGTGGCGCCTCTTGCCACTGCCTCAATCCGATAGGCAAATTAATCATGGTTTCCTCTCTAGGGGATCAGGCCTATCTCCTCATTCAGCCTTGCTCTGATCTAGCTTTACAGTCTTGCTAAATATTCATTGCGTGCCACTTTAACTTGCTTTTACCCCACTTACCCACAAGTAACGTACAATTATGTCACCCCTCCGTAAAAATATTGGGGAAGTGAAGTAGGTTATGACTTCGAGGTTCTCCAGACCGAGCTGAATGGCTGCACTCAAAGAGTGAGTTATATGCCCTCCATTTACCAAAATAGAAGTGATTGGAGAGGAGAAAGGATTTGGTGGAATAAAACTTTTTGCGCAGTTCAAATTTTTTACTGCTGCTACTTTACGTAATGGCGCGTCAAGTGGTGTTAGTCGATTTTAATTTAGTATTTGGGGGTTATAGTTCAGAACAATAATAAGTGTGAGGTGTGGGCCAAATTCTATAATTAAATCCGATACGTATATTCGTTTTGTGTTGTTTCCGATAGATTTCGCAGGGAGATTTGTTTTGTTGGAGCTGCATGACTTAAGGCAGCAGAAATAGAGCAAACAATCTAGGAACCTGCTCACCTTTCAATCAAAACCTTTTTTCTCTTCTGACGGCTCGTGGCTGACAAAATATTTCGCTGCTCACGTTCATCAAAAACTTTTGAAAGTGCCACTCTTTGGTTACAGATCGTCTGACAGATGACAGACTTTATTCTGGATTCTGCAGAAGAGTCCGCAAGAACTTAATCACTGAAGAACAGCGTTTTTGCAAAAGTCGTCCGCGTACTTCTAAGCTGGTGATTTGTCTTCCCTCCTATCCGACCAAAGGAGTGAAACATGACAGGATTGAGAAGTGATTTTTCTTTCGAAGGAGGTATTAGCTGTATAGAGTCGCTTCGTCGGTAGAGTGAGTTCGCCTCCATGGACGTTACAAATCCGTAACTCAACTGAGTATGGTATGATCATGGTCTTTGAGTTGATCGCACACAAAGTTACACCCTGTTTTTACGTTACACCGTCTGCCGGGATATCGTGAAAATAAAAACGTATATATTCTGACGTTGGAGACTTAGCTATAATGGAGTTGGTAGCTAAATTTGATATCCCCCACAAGAAGATTCGGTGAGTGAAAATGCGGACAAATAGGCGGCACGCACCCCTTTTTTTGTGAGATCGCCGCTATTCTGCCGCCAATTTTCGAATTCAGATGTCCTTAAACTGAGGGTTTTTGACTTTCCGAACTCTTCCAGCGCCTTCTGTTGCTATACAATGTGAAGCTGAGCAGGAAAAGCAGGAAATGAGACCATGTGTAGACATGGTCTATTTGTGACTTCAAAACATCTCAAAAAGATCGAAAACCTGAACTAGTGCTGTTTACTCACAATCAGATCTTCCATTGCCCCCGATGAATCATTCAGACCTCAGCGGTTAGCGCGACTGTTCCTTCAGCTTGCTCTTTTCCACCGGAAGATTCCCCACTAAATCTGAGCAGTGATTTATTCAGGCACTTCATTGAATCCGCACTTCACAGAGGTAGTGGCAAATTGCTTAACAAATAGGCTTTCCAACAAAGTATATCTTCAAAGTCTGTCGACAACGAAGCGTAGTCTTGCCACAAAAACCTTTTTGTCCATCACGAATTTGGAAAGCCGAAAACTGTCTTTTTTTATTGCCTAGCATTCAAGAGACGAAAAGGTGTTTCGTAAACCCTTTAGGGTTTGTCTCTGGAAATGTTGCAACCGTGTGAAGATCACACCCACACATTTATGGCGGGGCTCATATTAGTCAGGTGCTTGATGTGATGATTAATGGAGAATCATGATCGGGGTGCTGTTATGGACACTTTTTAAAGGGATCCGGTTGATAATTGATCCGATGTTTTGATGTGGATTAGTCCGAATCGAATGTGTTAGGAGGATCATTCTGAATCATGGATACACATAGAGACAGACCCACCCACTCACACATCCTGCCGTGCACCCGCAATTACCTCTGACGACCTTTCGGCGAGTTTTTTTGCCGCAATAGAGTGGCGCTTTGTCGCCAATATCACAACTCGCGTGGTCCGGGGTCACGATTGAGAACTTCCCATTCCATCACCAGATTCTCAGAATCGGATTGACAGAACGAAAGCGCAGCAACGAAAGCGCATTTCCGTTCAACGACCTCTGGCACCTTGCACTTAGAGGCTTTTTGTGAGAGTGGTGCATTATCCCTGATGACCTTTATCACGCGGATAGGCTGAAAAATCAATCCATTGTGGCCAGCTGGTCACTTCTTCTTGAAAACAGAAAAAACCGCTCTTATACCACCCACACCCGAAGGTGTCGGCTATAACCGGCGATTGCGAATTTTTTGCAGAAACCTAAAGGGTTTGCAGCTAGTCCTTTCTCTCCTTAGCGCACCGGAACCCCAATGACGAATGCTCACAATTGGGATTTTGTAGTGAACTTCGAACGTTTTCAATTCTTAACGAAGTACAAAGGAATAGGAAATACGAACAAATATAGAAAAATTTCTAGAGACTAAATCCTTGAGTACTTTTGAAAAGACCCCTGGTCTGATCGACGACTGTTGATCGTGGCGAAATACAACTGTTGATAACGACGCTCAGACAAAAAAGTCCGCTTGCTCCTGTTGAAATTTTATGTAAATGCAGAGCTCTCTTTCTCTGAACTCAGTGGAGAAAGCTCCAAAACTTGTCAGAATTCCGCGGATGCGTTTTGGTTTTCGTTGAGACTCATGTACCTGCCTGCATGCAATATCATACCCAACGTAAAACATTGCAGAAACCGTCTAAACACAACGAAATGTTTTCCAAAAAAAATCTAGCCAACCGCGCGGCTTTCGTTCGTCTCTCTCCAAGACAAATGAATTGTCCTCATTTCTTTGAGGGGTGGAGATGTTTTTTCATTTCATTCCTTGCCCATTTTTTAAGATTTTCTGTGTGGAGTCGGATTAGTAAAACCGCTCATAGAATCTGGTCTGAGAGTGCGCAGGACACGTTTTTGCGTCCTTTTTTGATAACCCCTTCAAATTATTATTTTTTTGGTTCTGAATCATCAAAGTTGCTGGCCAAAATGGCTATCCAGCTGTACAATAATTTCTAGGGTTTGAATTTAACCAAAGAAGTTTGGGATGATTTTTTTAGCGTGAAATGCAGTATACAAATACAGCTGAGCAGTTCTTTGTGTACTGTGTAACGATCTAGAAATCACAATTCGAATTTTGTGTTAAAGTCTTGGCTCTAGCAAAAATCGAATTGTTGATCAGCCCTCCCCACCTGGATCCCCAGTTACTTAGCAGATCCCAAAAGTTGATTCTATAAAAAAAATTTGATTTCGAAGGGCGTTATAAAAAGGACGCTAGAGAGGAAAAACGCGTCCCGCGTGCCTTCTCACCAAGTTCTAAAAGCAGTGCTGTTCTCCCATCCTAGGTAGACTTGATGCTTATTACATCTATCGTGCTCTAAACTAACTCATCAAATAGACTTTTGCTCTGACGATTACCAATAGCGATCAGAAAAATCGAAAATTATAGATTATAAAGAACTTTTAGGAAAGTATTTTCTTCGACTTGGCTTTTTTCCTTTTCCTAATCATTACGAGCTGCCTCATTTCTCGTTCTCATCTTCCTCCTCGTTTTCGTTTCTTCTGAATGTTTCATGTTGCTTCTTTCCACTCATTCATTACCATTTTTCATCATCGTCCGCATGTCACATTTCCTATTTATTCATGCCAGACTACTAATTCTGCCGTCTTCCTGTGTACCGAACAGATCAACCCGCTACCATATAAGGAAAGACAACCAATTTGCAGACAAAGAATGCGAAAGAGCATTGGAATAGCATGGGATAACGGGAAGCCCAGAGTTATTCAGGTGCTCAGGACTGATTACTCAGATCAACACAGGACGACAGGTGTCAATCGCCATGCATATCAGATTTATCCTCGCAGATGTTATGATTTCAATCACAAGCTGAGGCAGTTAATCGCTATTGTGAGGTAAACCAATGCGATTGAGTAACCGGTGTTACGTAGTTTGAAGCAAAGAAATGTAGGTCGGAAGGGTCCAGAAAGAAGAAGTCGCATCATAGTGAATCTACTGTTGAGAGTGGAGGAATTCTCATAGAACTTCATCGAAAAACAAGGATTACAGCTTATTTGAACTTTAGAAAACCATTTCGCAAAAAAAAGAAATACTAGAAACATCCATATCATTTTGAGTAACTAAAAATTTTTCGAATGAAAATACGAATGCATGGAGAAGGTTTGTTCCTAGGCGATTCGACTCCAGAATCGGCCATTTACCACAAAATCTTTTTCAGGCAAATAAAGGCTCATATTATTCATCAGACGTGTGTGGAAAAAAACGAAAAAGCAACATTTTCTAAAGTAAACTGCAACCCTCAGTCTTTCAAAATGCTCCATTGTTTGCGTTGCGAATATCCAGAGAGCTGCTACATAATGTTCAGAACTGTCAAAACCTTTCGGCTTCTCACCGAAAAAAGGGAGGGAAGAGATAAGAATGAGAAGATTGAAAAAAGGAGAACTTTGCCTTCTTCTATTCTCCTCTTATTTTTCTTTTTTCACTATTTTCCTTGAAATTTTCCAATTTCGCACCTAAGTATGTTTTCATCTTTCATCCCCGAATTTTCTCTAATCCCATCAATTTCTGGAAAAATTGTCTCGTTTTTCTCATTCTGCTGACCATTTTCTCGCTTTTTATTTACAATTCGCCGCTCGGAACACTCAAAGCTATACGAAACATCGTAAACGCGTGGATTTAGCACTTGTCACATGAAATCGCTTTTATCTAGCGACTCGATCGCTTGCAGTGCGTAATGATGTATTAGGCTTAGGCCTTATGGTGCGAGACTACTCTGGTCGGCTCACTGCGTCACCACAACCGTAGACGAAGATGTGCTAGATAACGTTGGTCAAACCATTTTGGAAAACATTTATACGTTAATAAAAAACATTTTGAATATTCGTATCATTTTCTGGCCTTCGAATCCGCCTTATCTGTAGCGTATTAGGATTTGCCCAAAACTAACGTCTACCAGTTTTAAGTGCCTAGTTTGCTGTAATACAGCATTGAGAGGAATGAAAAAAGCTTTACAATACGCATTGAAACAAACTCACGAGGGGTTGTTTCCAACACAACATGGAGAGATTAAAACGGTGTTTTTCCTTGACGCCAGATACAAACCGTTGCCAAATGATCACTGGAAATGGAAGGATCAGTGCCCATTGTATCAAAAAGTCAACAAAACGGCAAGTAAAGAGCACGAAATAGCCCTAAGTGGCCTCATTGGCAGGGTTCGCGATAGAAACGGTTGTTGTGCTATCCTTATGAGAAGGTAGATCTGGCAACCACAAATGTAAGAATAAGTGGAAAAATGCAGGAAAAAAACGCTCCGGAACAAGTTATTGCTTGGTGTCTGCCCGCCTCCAGCTATCGAGATTTCTATAGTGCCGGTTTTTCAACTTTTGTTTTGCTTGTTAAGCGATTTCTGAGCACTTCTGAAGACGACTGACCACTCACAACAAAATAAAAGGCTTATAAACAAGCATTAATGAAAATCTTGTTAACTAGGGGGCTGGCCGACACCTGTAATTAGCCTTTATACCTTGTTTTTGAGCGTTCCCCCCCAAATTTCCGTTTTTTTCTTTACATTTACTTTAGCAACAACCAAATCTACATTCTCATGAAGCGAGCTCGAAAATCGCTCTTATCGCGAACCCTGCCTTTAAGACGCAGCGCTACTCGCACTCCTCAACGCCAGCGCGGCAAGCGCGGGCGTAGTGTTGGAGTATGAATGACCTTACGCCACGCCCGCGCGGCACGCGCTGACGCCCGCTCCGCCATGGAGACGATAGCCGTAATGACTTTTTCATCATTTTCGTTATTGGTCCGTCATCTATTTCAATCCGTTTCATTATGATTAAAGGCAGGGTTCTCGATAAAATTGGTTGTTGTGCTATCCCCATAGAATGGTAGATCTGGCTGTCACAAAAGTGAAAATAAGTAAGAAATTGGAGAAAAAACGGTTAGGAACAAATTATGGCTTGGTGTCCTCCCGCCCCCAATCATCGAGATTTGTGTAAAAGCCTGTTTTCTCAACTTTTATTTTGCTTCTTAAGTAATTTCTGAACATTTCTGGGGACTACTGATCACTTTTACAGCAGAATAAATATCGGATAAGCCAGCATTAATGAAAATCGCGTTGATAAGGGGGCCGGCCGACACCGGTAATTAGCCGTTACTCCTTGTTTTTTAGCGTTTTCCCCGCAAATTCCAGGGTTTTTCCACTTATTTTTACTTTTGTGATGGCCAAATCTACATTCTCATGAATACAGCTCAAAACTCGTTTTTATCGCGAACCCTGCCTTTAACTCCATTACTACCATCTGCTATCGTGGTGGTGAACGCGTGTAGGGAATTTGCTTGTTTGGAAAAGTTGAGGCGCTTTTTTCATGCTCCGCCATGGCGTCGCCGCTGGAGTATTTATAGTTTCCGCAAGCGCGTGACGCTCGTAGAAACTATTTATACTCTAACGCCGCGCCCGCTCGTCACGCACCTGCCGCGCTGGCGTTGAGGAGTATGATAGCGCTTAAAGGCCCTACGGGGCGATTGGGGCTCCTGTTTAGCCGTTTTTTCGATATTGTTGCTACCATGTGTAGACCCCAGACTGCTCGGTCTCCGATGGAAACTCGAAGAAGGTTTTTGTCATAGATACTGCCTTTAAAACACTTGGATAGATGAAAAAGTACAGGAGTATTCTTTTTCTTGGGACTCCACAAGTGCAAATGAATCTGCTCGGATTCAGTCCATAGGGAAACGAATATGCGTTGGTCTCGTTCTAGCTTTCTGCGAGCATTACGGTAGCCTACTGTGACCGAATGAAATCCTTCGACCCCTTGCCACGAAATTCGGAAAAATTGAATACAAGTGTTCGGCCACTAAATACAAATTCCTTAGTTGTAGTAGATTTTTTGCATTTTCGTAGTTGAAAAAGTTCTTATCGTTAACTTTGGCGGATTTGGATCTACCCAGGTGCATCAAAGGAAAAACAGAAAACTTGGAACTGTTTCTCTCCATCTTCCTTCCCCGGTTCGCAACTGACATTTTTAAAACTTCTGTTTACATTAGGGGAAATCCCTTACAAGCGTGCGATAACGTGCGCTATCCATAAATTCCTCGTTTATACAGTCGGCACGGATCAAAGTGATACTTTCAGTTTCCTATTAAAGGCTCCGTGCACGTATGTAGGTTATACCATACCGAGTTTGCGCCAAGCGTTAGTTGGAAACTGAAACTAACGGTGTGGAAATTCCCCGTGCTCTGTAGTTCTTCGCATGAAACCATTGTTTTCTGTACCAAGTTTGAAAGAAAAGTGGCGATAGAGAACGTTTCAGTTTCTGTGCGAAAGCGGAAAATTTCAGTTTCTATTGTAGGGTACACTACGCGAAAAAAAAATGGCAAAACTAAGACAGGCAAAAATAGGGGAAGTTTTATGTGTAAGGGCCGAAGCAAATAAACAGTGTGTGCGGAGAACATATCCTTTTTTCGTGCATGGTGTATTGCGGACGTGAGAGACTCACGTCAGGCGCGACAAAGGTGGAGAGATTGCGACACGAAAGAAGAACGCACCACTCGAAATTGTATGGTTAGATCCGTGGCTTGTTTCCTCCAGAAAAAAAAACATTTAAATTCAAATAGCGGCTGGCGCGGCGGTTTAAAGGCAGTGGTAACGATGAAAAACGTTATCGAAAAAACTACAAAAATTAGCTTAGATCAAAAACAGCTGAAAAACTATGAGGGTAGCGCGGTGAAAAACGGGCTAGACTTAGAGTTTCTAGGGCCCGAAGAAGCCAGTTCGTGCACACGTGTACAGCGCCGACGAGAAAGATCGCAGTCTCATGCCGAGCAGTCAAAAATCATCGACATTTCGAGGAAGAAATAAATGCAAATTTACCAAATAAAGCACTTGAGCAATGAAAGAAAGCACTCCAGCCAATGTTTTTGACTAGATATGTACATAAATCCGAAGGTTCATTGATTGAAATTCAATTTCAAGCCAGCTGATGTTTTTGATATAAGAGGTCATCGATGCCGATGATGTGGAGTGGGCTCGTCCACCATCAAAAGACAAGAAAGTTCAGGCTTCAAATTTGGCCCAAAACAGTGGTTTTTCCGCGATTTTTTCTTATAGGTCCTACTACTCGAGACCTAGAAAAGGGTTTAGAGAGAAAAAGACGACAAGCATATTTGATCGCGACCACTGCCTTTAAATCTCACCAGCGGCTGGCTGGTATTTACCAGGCGGCCGCCGCGCCAGCCGCGGTTTGAATTTATATGTTTTTTCTTGAAGAAACAAGCCACGGACATAACTATATCACCCATTGCCGTGTGATCCTCCAGTTTCGACTGATAGGTGACTCTTTCAAAACGATGCGCTGAGCTCTTTGATCTGCAGCTGCACACAATCCTTTCCCAGTCGAGATTTACATGGTGCAATGCAGAATTGGGCCCGTGTTCACTAAAATTGGTCACTGCAAATGTGGTTGCAGTTGCGTTAAGCACGACAGAAGACTTTGGGAGCAGCGAAAATAGGGCCTGTAGTACCCCCCCCCCTCCAGTATTCGGGAATTTAGAATAGCCGGCAGTTTTCGCTGGTATTTGTTACCTCCACATGTCGTCTAGGTAATCGCATTTGTCTGATGCGACGCACCCATCCACTCTCGCCTTAGCGGTTTAGGAAAACTGGGTTGCCGTAGAATTTCTTTTTTTCCCTGTTGTTTCCGTTATGAAAGGGAATGATCGAATTGTAAGTGCGAAATCAGCGCAGTTTTTTTCTCTTTTGGGAGAAGAACGACGATGATGAATGAGAAGTCGTTAACAGCGTTGACGAAAGAAATGCAAGCCATTTGGGACCATTTACCTGCTAAAAAAACCCTGCGCGGATATTTATGTACAGTTTCTAATGAAGAACTGCTATTAATATCGATTCAGAAGAACTTAGCAACAAAAAAGTAGCCTTTTCAAGAAAGAGAGGACGACAAGCAGCAGTGATTGGGTCTAATGAGTGGGCTTCAGAACTGTAAGGTTTAGAAAATATTGACCTACTTCTTTTTGGTTAATAACTAATGTGTTTAACTGAGAAAACATAAGCAGGTTGTTACGAATACTCCCTATTCAGTGTGAGGGGAATGCTTCAATTTGCAACTCTTTGTGCCACCTCCATATGTGGTTCAGCATTATCCAGAGCGTTTCTCATCCTGTCTCTCATCTTCTTGTAAGCACAGTTTTCGCACAGTGATTCCGGCATTGCTTTCCAATTGCTCGGCTCTAACGGCTGATTCACGCCTGGAAAGCGTTAAGTGCACAGCTTTCTTTTGTGTAATCGACGCCGCTTTGCTGTTTTCACTCGGTTGTGGGTTACAAACGGAGAAAAGGGAGAAATTCCTGCACTGGGGGTGCATTCTCTTAAAGGCAGTGTTCACGAAGAAAAAGTTTTCCCTTTTTTTGGCTAAAACGTAAGCTTTGGGTCCCTATAAGAAGATTAAGAACGAAAGTGCGACGAAAAACGGCCGGTAAGTGGGTGAAAATCTCGTGGGCCAGCCGACCAATTGGGCCACTCCGCCCACGTCCTATAACAGTTCCCCTGAATTTGTGGTTAAATGAGCGGTGGTTTCCAATCAAAAGCCCCGTTCATCCCTTCATTCTCAACGTCTCTCTTTACTCAGGTCGGCTCGCACACATCGGCTGCAAAAAACGGGAGTTACAAGCTTCGGAAAACTCGTCCACAATTTTCCCTTGCTAAATTTCGAGGGGCCATAACTCCGTTTCCAGGGGGTCTTGTACTATTCCAGGGACATCATTGGAATCAGCTTGGGACCGTTTTCAAGATAGGTGGAAAAACAGGAAAAACTACTTTCATCGTGAACACTGCCTTTAAAGGCACAGGACACCCAAAAAATTAATTTTCAGATTTCATGCTTGTCTTGGAGAGAGTCACAAACTGATCACAGTGGTATCTTCGATATCGTCCAAGACCCCCTATGAACAGAGTTATAGCTCCTCAAAGATGCCTATATTCTAAGGGTAGAAAATTGTTGGACGAGTTGTCTCAGACCTGTAATTCTCTTCAATCCCAATCGCTGCACGAGAGCAAAACAGGATGAGAAGATAGATCGGCAATGGACTGAAGAACAAAAACTCGTGGGATTTCACCCATCCATGTAGCCGCTATCAAGTTCAAAAATCTGTTAGGGGGTCGGGCCTATGGTGGTGAGCGAAGGGGGTCGGGCCTGTGGTGGTCGTCTATATCTCGCTTATTTGGAGGAATTGCGATCTCGCATTTGGCACCTGTTATACAGGAGGGGTCTTCTACACAATTACATGAAAATCTCAAAATTCATATCTGAGGGTGTACTGTGCCTTTAAGAAACCATTCTTGGACACAAATCACATATGACATCAGCAATCACCGGGAATTTTTCAAACCTGATAAACCAATAGCCTAACCGATTTTTTGTTTTCTGAAATTTTATTTTTTTTTTGTTGGTAACGGCTTCGCTTGACGGATTTCTTCGAAAAAAAAAGGAGAACAATCCTTTTTCGATTATCATCACTCTATCCCAGTATTGGGAACCTCATTTTCCCATTTTTTTTTCAAATGATTGATTGACCATGACGCACTCGTTTTGCGATATAACGGTAGGTATAGTCCATGCCCTTCAATAGGTTCACTCGGACGCAGCTAAGTGGAAAACGTAGCGTGCCAGGAAGAATTGGACTTCCGAAGGGCACAAAAAAGAGAGAGGGAATCGGAACCTAAGGAGAGACGTGCACTCAAAATCCTGCAATGCACTCGATCCACATAATGATCCGAAAAATTCTATTCAAGTATGTTTAGCGCGGTTACTCTTCGGGCCGGTGTTTTCTTACGACGACATGTATCCTCTGGTTCGGAGCCACATTTTGTGCGAAGCGAGGGGAGAGGCAGCGAGGAGTATGTAGTGCATACTTCCCGCGAAGCGCGACCGAGGCAGCGCATATTAGCAATATCGATTTTCGGTCGGAAAAGATGACAAACATTACGTCGCGTCGCTCGTCGCGGGAAGTATGCACTAGGCCTATAGATACTAGAGCGTTGCTTCGAATAATATCGATTTTTTGAATAAATCTAATTTTCTCTCAATGATCGAATGGTTTCAACAGTGCTCATCTTCTTACATTTTCATGTAAGTGGAAGGTATTCATATTTGATAAAAAATTAGGGTTCCGCCTGTTCATTAAAATGCCAAAGTCAATTAATTGAGTTTTTTATTCGAGTATTTGAATAAATTGTTATAGCGCTTCTGTGATTGGACAGAAATTTACTTATCCATTAACTATGGTAACTTTGCCCCTGACGTTATCTTTGATGCCAAGGACAGTTGAAACCATTTCGGCTCTGAGGTTTATATTAGAATTAATCGGAAAATCGAAATTATTCGCTCCAACACTCTAATAGATACGCAGATACCGAAACTACTCGGGTTTACACCGATCCCACTAACTATAAGTGTTCCGCGTCGACTGTACGTACTATAGTTGTACACGAACGAAATTTTCCAAAAAATTTTCGAAAGATTTTTCGAAATTTTTTTCGTTCGTTTTCGTTCGTTCGAAATTTCGTCGAACGAAATTTTTTCAAAATTCGTTCGTTCGAAATTTGGTCGAACGAAATTTTTTCAAAATTCGTTCGTTCGAAATTTCGTCGAACGAAATTTTTTCAAATTTCGTTCGTTCGAAATTTTTTGGAACGAAAATTTTTCGATTTTCGTTCGTTCGAAATTTTTTCGAACGAAAAAATTTCGATTTTCGTTCGTTCGACATTTTTTTCGAAATTGTACAACTATAGTACGTACCCTCTGTTTCTAAGCAAAATTTTTTTGTTTTATTCGCGTGCATGTGCGAAACGTCGGGACAATGTGTGAAAGCGTGGAGTGAAGAAGGAGAGTGCTTCGCACGCACGCATACGCACGCGATTGGAAACAAGTAAGAGTACTTTGAAATAGAGAGTATGCATGATTCAGATGATGTGCCACGGGTCATTGTATTGCATTTATGTGCCTAAAATAAAAAGTTTTCTTAAGTCAAAGCCTTTCCTCAACTAGAACCGGATCACATCAGTATTTGCTAATACTTCAAAAAATGCGTAGAACTTCATCGAACGCAGAGGAATGAGTTTGTCGAAAGAATGGATTGTACGCAAAAAATGTTTGCGACGCTAATTTTGATATTCCGATTTTCGATCTCCTTTTGATTTGAGAAGCGACTGTGTAACTGAATTTTTTTGTCTCAAGACATCATTCCTGCCCCTAGCAAGGGAAGTATGCAAAGCGTTTGTCGGATCTGCGGAAACGAATTGTATTGTTAGCATCTTTTGGACATCTATAGTGAAACTGCGCACTATACCTTCCCGACCTGCGGGTTGAAAGAAGTTTTAAGCTCAAGTCGGTAGTTTTCTGTACCTATTCTACATTCCAGAACGCGCCGTAATCATTCGAAAATCCGGCAATGAACCTTACAATCGTGTTCAGCGCCCAAACCAACTCCCTACTTCGCTAGAAATCACATTTCTCGAACTTTGAATAGAGTGAAAGCGCTTTTCACTTCTGCCGATTTTTGGTTGAGCGTTTACCTTTCAGGTGGTTCTGGGAGCTTTGTGAAAAATGTTCCAGATTTGACTTAAAATTTCCTAGGGGTCATTTAGGGTGCTGAACACCAAAATGAGATTTGTTTGTCGATTTTACAATTTTTTCGACTTAATTCGTTCAAAGTTCCCCATGGGGAAATTTTTTGAGTGCGGAACGCGACATTTGACTATTTTCGGAGTGCTACGACAGGTGTGGCTCAAGTTTTTTTTTATCTGGGTGCTATTTGGAGTACTGAGGCCCGTTTATCGATTTTCGACAGAATACAGTAGAGAAGGGTGGGTATACGGTAGTTTGATCAGTCTCAGATTTGGCTCATAATTTTCTCTGCATAGGTTTTTCGGGGTGGTGAATACGAGTTTGATGCCCATTTGTCGATTTCCAATATTAAGGTAGGCTCCGCCCTTGAAATAGTATGGTACCCTCCTTATGAAATAGTGTGGTACCCTCCTCAAACCTCAGATTTTCGACAAACGCGTTCCAGTTCCGTTTTCAGTACCCTAGATAGGCACAAAAACAAGTTTTGAGCCAAATCCGATTTCTTTTTGCAAAGCACCATGAAAATTGCGTAATGAGAAACGGGTTTTAGCTTTTTGGAAACAGCAGCTCGGGACGGGATATCACGAAGTTTGCTATGTATTCCCAAGAGATACTAAACATACAATTCGGTTTCGCAGGTGCGACAAACGCTTTTATACTTCCCTTGGATGTCATGATTGGAGAAACCAATGATGAGATTTTTTCACCGGAACCCACAGACTAGTGTTGGAAGAGAATGAAACGCCTAGTGCGTCCTGGCGTTCTTTCTAAATAGTTCCAAAAAACCAGCAGAAATCCCTTGGGACTGCTAGGAACCGCGCACTTTATCATGCAAATCTTTGTTCGTTTCTGACTATGAGTCCCCGATCGGATTTTTCATTCTTTTGGCGGTTTCGACGCTTCGCCCTAAGCTCCTCGCATTACTCATCGGGGTTTTACTGACCACTCTGAAGGATTGAGAACAACTGCTCCCTGAGAATTCGCATGTTTGGGGTTTGATCATGAAGACATTTCTGGTGCTACGATTTTCATGAATAAGTATAACGCTAGTGCTGCCCCCCACCACTAGGATTAGTGTAACTTTGCGAAGGAGAATGATTTCACAATCTCCGGCAAAGTGCTTATCTCGATTTTTCTATCAAGGTGTGAATATTTCCCTTTTTCTCCTACACCTTGATGAATTCTCTTTAATCAGTCCTCTACGTGAGCGACAGAGTATCATGAAATATTAAGCATGGAGTCATTTCCGATGCTGCGGTTTGTATTCGTATGCCCGGTGAGACAATATGTCATAGCTATTATCAGGCCAATGTTTAACCAATTTACGGCCGACTAGACCAACAACTGATTCACTCTACCCATTAATTGGTGTGTGACAAGCATTTCCCAAAACTCGAAAGGCTAGCCCTAGATTCACTGTATCTAGTGAGAAACTGAGAACTTCTGTCCGAAAAAATTATCCAAATACGCGTAAGAAGAAAATATGAACACCAGTACCATGAATTTTAACCTTTTCTACAAATCTTTTTACACAGGTTTTGTAACCTTTAGAATTGGCCATTTTTCGAGTTTTCAGACGAAACACATTTTCCATCAATTCTATATTGCAATCTGTCTTATCCATTAATATATCCAGGTTTTCTAAACGAACCTTGATGGATCACCTTAGTGACAATAGTTGTCAAGTGACTTGCGCAAGGAACGCGAGTCCTCTCCCATCAGGGTGTTAGTGCCATTAGCGAAGATAAAAGACCAGAGTCAATGAACCGCATAGCCCAGTCAAGTGTGCAGAATTGGAGGATATACACCGTATTTTCTCCAATAAAGAAGACCGTCTTTTCGCAAAATAAGGTGAAAATCACTGCAGGAAGGGTACTTTCAGTGTTATCATTCTAAAAGCTCCTTAAAGGCAGTGTTCACGATAAAAGTTGTTTTTCTGTTCTTCCGCCTATCTTGAAAACGGTCCCATGCCGATTCCAATGATGTCTCTGGAATAGTACAAGACCTCTGGAAACGGAGTTATGGCCCCTCGAAATTTAGCAAGGGAAAATTGTGGACGAGTTGTCCTAGGCTTGTAACTCCCGTTTTTTGCAGCCGATGTGTGCGAGCTAACCTGAGTAAAGAGAGACATTGAGAATGAAGGGAAGAACGGGGCTTTTGATCGGAAACCATCGCTCATTTAACCACCAATTCAGGGGAACTGTTATAGGACGTGGGCGGAGAGGCCCAATGGGTCGGCTGGACCACGAGATTTTCACCCACTTACCGGCCGTTTTTCGTCGCACTTCCGTTCTTAATCTTCTTATAGGGACCCAAAGCTTACGTTTCAGCCAAAAAAAGGAAAACTTCTTCTTCGTGAACACTGCCTTTAAAGGGTCGGGAAATTGAATTTCCGAGGATAAGGGTGTCTTGTTGGCAAAAATAAGATTGTACTGACAATGCCTTCTTGGCGCTTAGCCTCGTATCGACTTAAAGGTATCGTTCCCGCTGAAAACCAATTTATATTTTTAACGCTCAATTTGATGAATGAGCCTGGTGGACCACGTCGGTAAAGTTTTGCGCGTCAAAAACATATGGTTCTGAAGTTGAAGTGGTTCAAAACGACAATCCACCACCAGTTTTCACCAACCATCTAGCACGAGGAACAGAAGCGCCATCACAAGCACAGATGATTCAGCATTTGAAATTTTCAATTTGGGAAATTCTAACATCCAAACTTGCCCAATAGAAACTTCTATTTTTAGAATGAGTTCCAAAGAACAAAAGGCAAGAGAAATTCACCTACTTAATTAGTTTAAAGAAAAAAACACATAGGACGTTTGTGAAAAAAACTTCCGACGTATTGCACCAGACACACCGAAATTGACGGAGGGGTGGGAAGTGCCCCTCCGTCCATGAATAATTCGAGACGTTTTAAAACGAGTTTTTTTGCGGAAGTTGATAGTTTTGTGGAGGCTTTCCACTCCTATTCTGTATGTCAGAGAATCGCCTGTGCGAAAACATGAAAAAATCAGGTTTTTTGAGCGTACGATGCCTTTAAAGGCACAGTCCAAACTCACAGGTAATTTTTGATATTTCATCCCGGTCGCCATCTATAGCAACCCTGCCAAGCGCGAAATCTCAGTTCGCTCAAATAAGCGAGAAAAAGCTCGGAAAAAGTCGACCACGCCCCCTTGAAAGAAAAAATGGGTAACGCCCACTGGCAGGTTTCCGACCTGAATAGGGAAGAGGCGCGCGAATGATTTTATTCAAAACCGATGTTCTTCCTTTTGTTTTCGGTCTGGCTTTATATTGTGACTTGCTTGAGAATAATGGCTGCGAATAACGAGAAAATACAGGCTCGAGACAACTCGTCCGCAAACTTCTATCTGTCGAAAATAAAAATTTTTGAGGAGCCGTAACACAGTTCGTATTTAGTTCTGAGCTATTCTGGAGACACCATTGTGATCAGCGTGAAATTTTCTCCAAGTTAAGCAGAAAAACGAAAAGTCGATTCTGAGCTTGGACTGTGGCTTTAAACTCATAAAGGTGACGGTCCTGCCATCGTCATACTCGAATATCCGGCAGGTTTCGTCCAATCTTAGGAAGAATCGTCATCCCAGTACTTTCTGTTGAAAAGAGAATTTCGCCGAATTTGATTTTTCTTTGTAATTTATTTTCCCATCGTTATCTTGTTTTGGTAGCAATGCTGATGTTGACATAGGCGCTATATTAAATTTAATGGGTCCCGTAGAGGACTGCGCCGCCCGCCACTGCGCCATGCACCTTCTGGAAGCCACTGATAACCCTTATCATCTGAACACCGTTGCGCAAGGTTCAGCTGGGTAGCCGTCTAAGCCGAGAACAAAACAACGGCGTAGGGGTTTAGCGAGGTCACCCGGTAGGGAGGAGCACATCGTTGTGGTTATTGTAATGTCCTCAGAAAAGCAGGCTTTATTACCAGACCTCTAGTAGTGACTGGGAAGAGATTTACTGTGTTCCATCAGATATCAAGCCATTTGGACACAGTGAAAGTACGTAAATATAGTCATTAGTTTAGAACTAGCTACATGACCGTTTTTCGACCCTGAAGCTGCATTGTTTTCGCCTTCCATAACTTTTGGAAACGGCCACCTTGATTTCACAGAACTTCTTAACTTCATTCGTTTCTCTTTCTAAAGGAAGTTCAGGGAAGTTTATAAACAAATTCCTCGAATGTATCAGATCTCTGAAACCGTGGGATGCGAACTGTGCAAAATGCGAATCAGCATTTTCCACTATCAAACCTGCAATCGTGGAGCTACTTTGAAGGCAGTGTTCACGATGAATATCATATTCGAGTTTGACTCAAAAACCGGAATTGTTTGTTTGTTAACGAATAGTGAAGAAACAGTGAAGAAAAGCGCTCAGAATAAGCAGAAATATCGATTTCTAACGTAGGTACAGGTTCAGGGCGCGGACGAGCTTACCCGCCCTGCTAGTTTCCGCAAGCGCGCTCTAATGGGGAAGTGCGCGAATCGATCAGTCAGGACGTGGCGCACTTGCTCGATAGTTTTCAATCGAAAACATCCGCGGCGCCACAAGCTCGTCAGAACCGGGGGGGGGAGGGGCGGGGCGTTCTAAGCAGGCGTACTGGGCTAAAGAAATCTTTACTTTGCCGCCGTTTTTATCGATTTCTGGCACTTTTTCGATGCTTTCTTCGACCCTATCCCCTACAGCATCTGCCAGCGTAGTGTTTTACACTGAAAACTTAGGAACGACACTTATTGTGAGCACTGCCTTTAACACATATTTTTGCATTGTACATTGCGAAGCCTCAAGATAAAGTGTGTCCGAATGATACTGGCTGACCATGCGGCCGTGGTACCTGGCAGGCGGCTGTCGCCTGTGTCGCTCTCGGACGAGCATGCGAAACGACAGCGAGCCTTCCTCCGCAGCCATTCACTAGAAAAGGGGCCGGCAGCGGCTGTCAGCAAGCAATCAATCAGCTCTGCAGCAGAGGGGGGTGGGGTAGCAGCCGTTTGATCACTCGTCCGAGAGCGGCACATGCGACGGCCGCCTGCCACGCACTACAGCCGCATGGTCGGCCAGTCTCGTTCGGACACACTTTACGTTACCGTTCTAGCTATCGAAACGAAAACTTATAAGATATTATAGCGATTACTTTTGTAATTCAGCTGTCCCCGACTAAACAGTATATTCGATCAACTAACAGGTTGTATAAGAGGATAGCTAACTGCTCTAGATCATCAACCTTTTCTTTCAGAAGAAACGTATGTCCTCATGAAGAGGTGGAAATTGTCACAGTTAAGCAGCCATGTGTGGAACGATATACGAAGTACGTTCGGACGAGGAAACCTGGATGTAATGGCCAGTTTAGGAGCTGTTCTGTTCGGGAGCCAAAGTAAGTATTGCTCCATCGTCCTGACCACGTCTATATGAAGAGACTGCTCATGGAGTTCCCGCTTCTCCGTACTCAGCTACCCTTCACAATATACAATAGCGAAAAAACTAGTGGGCTACTCAAAATCCACGATAAGCCGCCTCACAAAGTAAAATCACATTGCTTCGTAAAGGCCTTTTTTGCGGGTCTCTGTTGTTAGTGTTTGAATAGGATCTCGATGATCGGCCGTAATGACCTTTAGTGTCAGTGAGCTGTTACGTCATAGCTTGCACCTTGTAATTAACCTACTCGACCACCAAAGACGATCTTCTCCAGTGATCCGTGAGAACGGCAGCTAAAAGGATGGAAGGCCAGCGAAGGGAAGGGCAATTTTCTTTTTGAACAGTAAAAAGCAGAGGCCGTAGCGATTTCAACGCTAATTTATTGCCGTTGCGACATCTCACAGGAGTGTCATCCATTCAGAGAGACAATGTGAGGAATCGCATCGTTTTTCGCCTGTCAGACAAATTGTAGAATTCAAATGGATGAGAAACTGCCGCGAATTACCAAAATATTGTAGAATAATCTTTTTTGGTTTGGGGATGGAAGCCTATGCTAGATTAAATCGCAATTTGAAGTTGTTAACAAAAAGTGAGAAACGTTTCCGCCATCGGAATTTGGTCGAGCCTTTTTCTCGTTATCATCTGCTCCCAAAAATGAATAAAAATGGCACGAATCGCGGACTCACACGGCTCTGGGCTTGGATTATACCATGAGCTTCTTAACGAAATTCTGAACGCCATTGTTCAAAACCAAAATAAAGGAGACGTTTTTTGCCATTATTTTTTAATTTTTGTGATTTGGTATAGGGATGATGTGAGTTCATTTCATCAAATAAAGGCAAGACTGCTGAGGTATGTAGCAACCGACATTTATTCTTAAGGCTCAAGACCCTACTTGATCACTTTAGACGCCTCTTGGACGTCCCGCTCTAATAATGACATTTACAGAACCGTTTACTTCCATACGTATAAGAAGGTGAACAGGACAAGACGACATACAGTGGCCGAATGTTGCCCAGGATGGGTGCACTTACCCGGATTGGATGGATGTGAACGAGGTGAGGAGATCAGCAAGGCACTATCCCTTTTTTATCTCATGAAAGCTTCATCAATACTGATTATTCATTCAGCCTGCAGTTTGGATGGTTGAGAAAATCAGAAAGTTCTGTTTTTTTTGAGGCAGTGTCCACGATAAAAACCATGTCTGATTTTTTGGTGGAGATCGGCAGCTGCGGGGCCTAGCGCAACCCTAACGTTGAAAAAGCTAAGAAAAATGAGCTCGGAACGGTCCCCTACGGCCCCAAAGTTGGACACCCGTCAGCTCGTCACACCCAGATGCACTTTCCACGCCCACCAACGTGAACAAATGAATGCTCGAGATTAAGAGATGAGCGATGGTTTCCTATAAATAGCCCCGTTCTTTCCTTCAGTCTCAACTTTTCTCTTTACTCAGGTCAGCTCGCATGCATCGGCTGCACAAGACTGAAGTTACAACCCTCGGACAACTTGTCCACCATGCTTCCCTAGCTCAATTTTTGAGGGACCATAACCCCGTTTCTAGAAGGTCTTGTACGATTCCAAAAACCATTGAAATCAGCATGCGACCGTCTTCAAGATAGGCGGAAAAGCAGAAAAACGATTCTCATCGTGAACTTTGCCTTTAAGTAGCAACCAGAAAACTTTGGTCCAGATGACTTTGGGAAAAAGGTATATGAATTGAGATATGGGGATAGAGCTCCAGAAAGAGTGTTTGACAAAGGGGAAAAGCGGGTGAGGGAGCGCGTCGTCTTGAAAAACCGGGTATTGTTCCAGGAGATTATACGCTTCAAATTGTGGTACATTTTGAGTGAGGGACCTAATGAAAACAACGGACTATACGACGTGTTTGAGAACCCGCATATGCGAGCACCGCAAGATTTAAAACTCTGTCCGGGTAGGGTAGTACTTTGTACGGTAATAAGCAACTTGTGCATATGTAGTCTACAGTAAGTCGACACGACGCACCTCTCCGTATGAATCGTTCATATAATTGAAAAAGGAACCTGCGCTCGGCTATCGGGTTCGAAATATTCTTCCTTTCTCGCATGTGTCTCTTTTTCCGCCAAGCAGCATCGCGGCTTCCTTTTTGAATGGCACGGATCATACAGTCGACATGGATCGTAATGGCACGTTTGGTACCTTTTTGCAGGCGTACTTTGCATTGGCACGAACTCGGAGCTTATATGTTGTAACATAGCTGCACCAAGTTTGTGCCAACATGAACTACGCCGGCAAGAAGGAACCAGAGGTGTCAGAGCGACCAGCGTCGACTGTATTAGAGCAGACTTTTTCGGAAAGTGTTCAAGTTCAATGGCAATTCATTTCGGTTTTTCGAAGATTCCTTATTTAAGTTTGTTGATTTGGTTAGCGGAAAATTGAATAAACGTTTGTAAAGATTTCCCCCTCCCCCCAGTTTGTTCTCTCAACTATACCCTTCTACCTGGAGAACTGAGTGATGAACTGCGAGGCACTTTTAGTTTTTTCCTCGATTGAGTTTCTGAATTATTTTCAAAGAGTTTATGCAAAAACCCTTCCATTGTTGGCCGGCCCACATGGGTTTCCGACACTTTGCCATAAATCATCACCTTCCACTCGCACTCGTATAAGCACACCTGTACGTGTTGACGATGTTTGTTGTCGCATTACTGGCGCCCTACCAGATTACGGTAACAATGGGTATGTTGGCGTACTTTGTAGGTGGTCGGTCATCTATCATTCATAACTCGTCGTGTCGTTGACCATCGATGGATAGGCAATTATCGCTGCATATGTGAGGGAGGAACATAGTGCGCTCTGTTCTAACGACTGCTATGCAATAACCCCCATGGAAGGAATCCCCAATTAGAAAATCTGGTGAACTTCCCAGACATACTCATACATGTTCAGGCATTTTGTCCGGTCAGATAGTTACCGAAACAGACCAACGATTTCCGGTACTGAAGAGCTTATTTCGAATTGGCGAAGGTTCTGGCGTACAGTTGAAGGAAGCAATATTCTCAGTAACACGATTCTAGGTTCTACTTCAGCTTTCCGAAGCGCCGTTTATTGGCGAAATGCTAGTGACAGAAAAAGAAACAGGAAAAGAGGTCAGAGACACAAGGTTGTGCCAGCATAGAAGGAATTTGATTTTCCATGTATTTCTGGAAGGTTGGGAAACAGCACCGCAGCCTCTCCCGTTGTTGCCAACTATGCACCATTTTGTCGAGATATATTGGACCCTTTCCGATGAAATCGAGCGATCTCTCTCAAGCAGAGCTTTTCAGACTTGAGTCACGCTATGACGGAAGGGAGGGCTGAGAACGAATCATGTATAGGCCTTTCGCCAAATTTAGTCTAACGATTGGAGGGGCGGCAGCGTCGATCATGATTCATGATCAATCTGTTATGCGATCTGGTCGCGAAGGCCTGTATCCGCCAGGTTCGCATGATGGTTTACAGAGGTAAAATTCTGAACTGATCAAAGGTCAACCAAGGTGTCAGTTAACCGCTAGTTTGCTGCCAGTAATGAACGGAATTCTGCCCTCCTCCAACCAGAACCGTATTTCCCCACAATTTCAGCATTCTGTGCTCCGCGCTGTAAAAACCCTGTTTTCGACTAGCTAATATAGCCATTAATTCCATTTTCGCCAACTTTTCGCCGCCTTGAAGTGCTTAGAGGCAGTGTTCACGATGATTTTCGTCCCCAAGTTCTTCACATTAAAAAATGCGTCGGCCTTCAAGTGTTCCCAAATTTACGAAGAAACGGCGAGAAACGCATTAAAACGTCGTATTTCAGTGACATTATTCTATAGCATGGACTAGTTGCCCTGTTGGATGAACATGTCGAAAATAGAAGGATATTTTATGAAAAAAATGATTAGTTGAGAATCTAAGAAAAGAGCGAAGCGATAGAGAGCAGAGAAATGTAAAGGACTGGTCCACAAAAGATTTCATTGTCATAACAAACACTTCCTCTGATACCTAAGAGGCGGGGTGATACTCAAGGATTTCGTGTGCTTCCGGTGCGTTTTTCTCGATTTCTACGTCATTTTAGTCCTACCCAGGGGCCACTTAATCAATATAGCGAAGAATCTCAAACTTTAAGATTATCGTGAACACTGCCTTTAAGAAGGCCGACAACTCTTACAGCGGCGTACGGATGGAAAGGAAATAAAAAAATAATGCCAAGGCGGGCGTTGAACTGAGCTGGATCCGGTCGCCTTCTCAGCATTTCCGTATTACACACCTTTCGGCGCAGACACACGAACAGTAATTGTATACGAACCGGACAGTGATGAGCGAACTTGAAACCCATACATGAGAACAATTATCATTGGAGCAAGTATTTCATTGAAACATAGAAACTGATTTACGCTATTCTGAAAGTGCTCTTAGAGCGCACCTTTGATGAGGCGGAAAAAGATTGCACCTTCCGCATCACGATTTCTTCTTGCATAGAATATTTTGGCGTTAGACAAGAGACAGTTAAAAAACAGAAAAGCCGGCAGAATCCTGATAATTTTGCCCTTTGATTATTGCATTAGAACAGTCTATCTTTACGTTTGTGTCTGTTTTTTCACTCACTTTACACTTCTGCAAGCGAGATAATTACTTTTCGTCAACTGGTACATTATCCGTAGAAAAAGCAGTGAGGGCGCTGACCAGTGGGTCTCTGTGTGGTCCGTTCGTTCCAGTCAATAGTCATATGTCATGCATGCACGTCGTAAAGACCAATGCGGTGTCTTTGAGTAGTATTTTCTCTAATGGGCCCCGTTATGATCTGGCGCGCTCGTAACGGAAAAACCCGAAGAGGTCGCGACAATGAGGCGAAGGATAACGATGGAGGGATCACGGAAGTCGAAAGATTGTACGAACCATTCCAAAGTGACTGTCTATGATATGGACACTTCTCTACTCGTTCTGGTACAGTTTCTCTCACAGCTGTTCCGAAAAGAAAAGGAATTGGGCGACATCGTCAGCTCAGACGATTTCGTCTGTGTATGCGGCGCGCAGTTTCTGAATTCCGCAGAAAACACCGAACGAATTCTATTATGCGTTAGTACGAGGTCTTTACATGAAGCAAGTTGCAGTTCTTGTTTCACGTTCCTCACGGGTGCCGTTTGACCTGACCTTGACAGTGTCACCCCAGAGAGGAGCGTAGGCTTGGAAATGAGTCGTCACAAGATCTTTTTTTGAGTTATCCAGTTTTTTCGTCACTCTTACTGGAAATACTGAGGGCATCGATGCGCAGCAGTTTTCGCTGAGCATATTGAAAGTGTTTGGAAGAACCGTGAAGTCCTTGTCTTGGAACGGACTCTCTTCAGGTTCTAATTACCCGGAAATTGGATCGGTGTTGTCGCGCAGTCATAATACGTCTAATGTCAGACGAGAGTCATGTTTGCTCTGGCAATTGACACACGGGTCGCGTGATCGCGCTGCCGTAAAAGCTTACGTTGACAAAACGAGCATTGAAACGGGGGATTTGGATTTGCGGTATGTGTAGAATGAAGTAAGAATCTCATGGTTATGTAGAAATTCTCTCTCGGAGTGATAGGGGATGAACTGCGCGTTTGAAAAAGACCCACTAGTTTGCGCCGCAAAACGAGGGGCTACCTATAGGGTACCTCTCCTGCTAGATTCGCTAGCAAGGTAAACTGTATTCAATCTCATGTGGGGAGCCTGCTTGTACAGATTTTGTGAGCAAATTCATAGTTTTGAAAGCGTCCGAAAATACTTCTCCTTAGAAGATCTTAGCCCATTTTGAAGAACGAATTCCGACATAAACCCTGCAAAAGACCATAATGTCCTGTGAAAACTTCCAACCTCTACGGCAGATGCGGAATTATAGTCCCTTTTGATAATTTCTTCCGTAGAAAGTCAATAGAAATATTTTTTTTTGTTATATGAACAGTTCAAACTAGCTCTCATGAAACGAATATGTATAAAAAGGAGACGTTTCCCAGCCGCCAATCCTCCTTCGTGTCGGTCTTGCTAGTTAGTCACCTCGCGGTACGAGCGGGAAGCAACTATGAACTCTTCGAAGGCACCGCCACGTCGGTACGGTTAAAGGTGGGCCTCAACTGTGAAATACAGAGACATTCCTGGGTTGCAATTGCCAATATAGTAGCGTAGGATATTCCCAGAATTATTTATGTCGGAGTGGATTTGAACTGAGGAAAGAGCAGTGATTCAAGCGGTGAAACCGCCATTTCGTTTTGGGCGGCGCCGCTGTGGCGGTGCTGGATGGGCGGCACGAGCGTCCCGCGCGGGTAAAAGTTGCGTAGTCCACCGCCCATCCCGCGCGTCACGCGCGTGCCACCCTTGCGGTGAGGACTATGAAAGATGTGTTAGCCTTCTTCTCTTGTGGTACCTGTATTCTGGTACTTTTGGATTTTGCTGCTTTTTATTTTTCACTGCTTCCATTGCAGCAAACTGCACAGCCGATTTGTGTCATAATGGTGGAACGTGCATACCTTTTCGGAACGGCACGGAGGATATCTGTGCTTGTGCTCCCGGCTTCACCGGCTCAAAATGCCAATATGGTAAGTTTATCTGAGTTAGGACCTCGTTAGGCCAATGGTATACTTTTGCGACACGCGGTAGCGTCGCTCTGCACAGCGACAGCGACCGCCTCCCGCCCTTTAAATTTTTCGCTGTCGCAGTGCGCTGCACCGGCGACAGCGACAGTGGCAACGACAGGCATCAACTCATTTGCAGTATGTCAGCCCTCCGCGACGTCACTGCGACGGACACGCGAAAACTGTTCCTACGACGGCCAGTCCTATTGCTCCGATGCTGGTCCCGCCCCTAATTGTGCTAAATGTCATGACTGTCGCTCATGACAGCGGCAAAGTATACCATTGACCTTATACTTCTGCGTTTCGCAGTCGCTGTCTTCCGCGGTGGGTCTGCTATGCATTATTGAAGATCTCACTAACTGCTGGCGTGCCGCAAAAGCTAGCGGCAGCGGAACACCAAAGTATAACTATGTTCTTGCGACAAATCTGGATCTGACTGCGCCTTTCTTGGTAGTCTTTTGTACATATGTAGAGTAATCTAGCCGAGCCAACAAGAGCCGCCTTTCACCCTCAACTCTCCAATTTTGTATTTCTCGATTTCTCAATTTTCCAAGACATCAACGAGTGCATTGCGGACAATGGCGGTTGTCACCACGATTGCGTGAACACGATTGGAACATTCTACTGCAGATGCTGGTCTGGATTCGAACTCGAAGAGAATGGAAAGCACTGCAAAGGTCGGTTAAACTGCATTGTTCTCTCCCTCCATCGACTCCTATCCATAAATGGAATGATTTTTTGAGAGCAGTCAAAAGGAATCACAAACAGAAGTAGTACACTCCACACCTTCACCTTCCTGATGTCATAATGGTTCGTGGTGGGAGCTTATCAGATTTCAAGTACTGGGGATATTAGGCAACTAGTCGTTACCTTCGAGGGCTTATTCCAACTTATGAGTAGATTGAGGACGCAATTCGAAGTTTTTTTACTTTTCTTTCTCTTCAATAGAAACTACTCCTAATAATGAAAAATAAGAAATGGTTCAGAACGTAGCAAAATCTTTTCCTAGGAATTTTTAGCTGTTTCCTTCACCCTAATATTATATTCAGATATCGATGAATGTGCGATTTCAAATGGTGGTTGCTCGCATCGCTGTGTGAACTCGCCAGGTGGACATCGGTGTGAATGCCCTCCAGGCATGCAGGTCAACTCTGGAGGCAGAAAATGTGTTGGTTAGTGCAAATGTTCGCCACTTTAGCATCTACGTATCCGTGAAAACATTTCATCCACCATTTTCTGTTAAATATACGTATTTCTTCATCCCAAATTTTGTTTCAGTACAAAACGTGCGATTTTCGATTTGCTGTACTCTCCAGATTTGCTTGAAATCTTTTTGGTACAGCGCTGATCATAATGCGAACAATGCAAGCTGCATTGTGTTTGCTCATTGCCGGATTTAGAAAGTGCTTGACCCGGGTGCGATTCAGAGCACTCAGCAAGTGGTAACTCGAAAGATCTGTCGAACAAATACTGTATCCAGTAAAACATCCTGCCTATAATCTTTCCTATTTGTAGGGTTTGTAATGATTTGACAATCTACATGAGTCTACTCTTTTTTTTTGGCATGAACACTCTTCTAAAAAGTGCACCAACCTTTTTCTAGAATAATGGAGAATGTATAATACGCTTTGTTTCTAAACATTGTATAAACCGAAATCTGTAACTTGAAGATGCGGTAAAGCCTGTCCTAATGATTCGGACAGACTTTAGATTTGTCTTTTACGCTGCCAATTTTTCTAGTTTTCGAAGTGAAGGAAGAGCTCTGCCTTGTTCTAAAAAGGAGAGCTGGTGTTACCCTATGCACCGAACAGTTCTCCGTAGCGGTTTGTATCATTACCACACCCGAGGAATTTCCGCGCAGCTGCAAAAGGTATCTGCTAAGGGCTTTGCTTCTGATGTTTTCTCTTGTACAGATTCTGCTCTCCAAGTGAACTCAGATATTCGTGGGGATGTTCCCGAGAACGACAACGGAACTTCTCTCGAAACAACTGGGGAACTTCCCCCGAATCGAGGGGTGGCGGAGGGGACCTCCTGCCAGCAGGTCTTCCCTTGTTCTTCCTATCGCCTATCTTCCCCATGCTGTCGCAACCCAACAACCATTGTTCATTGATTGATCAAAAATCAGCTTGCCAAAACTCGTTTTGTTCAACAGTTTCCTGTTCTTGGAAAGCTGGAATAGGGCCAACAATATTCACCTCTGACGACAGATTTCAGAGAAGCTTATTATCTCGCACTTAAATCCGGACAGAGATACATTACACAGTCCTTGAGTGGCAGACCTGCTTCCTCTACTTGCGAAGTGCGAGACCGCCTCAAGACTAGGCAGATTGCATCATCGTATACGCTGCGGCTTTATTTTCTCGTTCATCATGCTTGGGGGGAGGGCATGGGAACAACCGTAAAGCGAACTTCCCTTGCTCTCCCCCGAGTCGACTGTTTCCAACGCCTCATCGTTGTGTATAATTTGAGAGGAGAGGAGCGAGACTGCCCTTCCTGAGGGACGTCTCGCTCCTCTCCCCTCGACCTTACGATAACGACCAAATCAGGTCTACTGTCCTCGGGAACTTCCCCACAAATCTGAGAATGCTGCCATAAAAAGGAACGGTTTTGAGTAGGAGTTATACTGAGGTACTGGAGAGTTTTAAAGGCTGCATACACGCTCGCAAAAAATGTTGAGATAACTACATTAGTGGGGTCTAACGGGCCTTAGAAGAGCCTTCAAGAAGTTGGAAGAGTTGAAAACGAGTTAAAGTATTCTTTCTCCGCCCATCGATACGGGCTCCGCCCCTCAATACAAATGTTCAATGCTCGATTACGGTCATTTTGGCTCATTTTTTACGCTTCTAACGTCGTAAGCGTTCCAGAAAGGGCCGTACGAGTACATTAGCGTCGTTATTCCAACAAAGTTGTCGCTAGCTCCGCTATTTCGGCCAATGCGGTACAACTCGTTCACATCTCGGCCAATATACCATGGAACGAACCGTTATATCTTCATTTCAGTCAATTTTTGTTCCGGGTTTCTCGTTATCTCTGAATATTAACAGCTTCAGACCTTCGATTCATTCCATAAAATTGATATAATTTTTGAGCGTGTATGCTGCCTTTAATGGAGCATCCAAACATCGCAATTGTGTCGTTTTCTTATGGATACAATGGCTTTCTTATGCTTGGGAACCTCGATAACGTAAGCAGGTAAAACGTTTTGTCTGGCAATATTGAGACAGCATGTAGTTTCTTCCATCAGTCGAGATATTTCTACCTCTTTAGGGTCATCCACTGAGAAGAATCTGCCTGTCATAGTCCTATAATGGGCAGGCAAACACGATCCTCCTCTATTATTGGCGCGATAGCCATTTCGGCCACTGAGTCATGTTAGGATTCACCACGGCACTACCACTCCAGCACAAAATTATGCACTCATACAAATGGTCTAGGGCATTCCTAAACAGCTCTGTATTTCGCACCTGTTTAGAAATACCCCAGAGTTCACGCATGCAGCAGTTAACGGGGGGCTTGTGGTCATATTGAAGACATTCATACCGTATTCACTGCAATCGAAGCCCCGGTTCTGTTTGCGGCTTTCTTTGAATGTGGACTCAAATAAGGGGGGGGGGACTCTATCTTCAATCAGAAATTTCAGGAATCATTAGGGACAAACAATGTTGCTGAGCAAGCAAAAGCAGAACAACAATTAATAAAAAATTCAGGAGGATCAGCATTAATACATAAGTCGAGGGAAAAGGGACGAAAAAACCGACAAAGTTCTTATTTAGAAATCTCTTAACCGAAAAATCGGAGGGGTGGGCTGAATTCTACAGATGGAATGAGCTCTATTTCTGGCCTCCCTCAAGAATGAAGCATTATTATTGAGAGAAGATGGAATAGAGGAAGTTCAGCAACAGGAATCAACTGAAGTATTCGAGGAATTTTAAATCGAAACCTTCGATGAAACTATTGCAAGTGATTGGTTTCCAGTTTCGTATCCCGGTTCTTGAAAAACCTGAGGTATCGAGTCACGTATGAAAATATCTGCATCTGCATTTTATCTAGAAATGGTACTTGCATCGTTTACTGTGGAATTGAGCGGACCCATGTCTAAAGACGAAGGCAGACTAGGTGAAGAAGACAAGAGCAGCGTACCCTCTATTTCGGGGCAAATTTCACTTCTTTCCTTCGCGTGTGCGGAGCGGGTTGAGAGACAGCGAGAGGATGTGGAGGAGAAGGTAGTAAAACAGCATGCGCCTGCACACACGCGCTATGGACTCTAGAATTTCTGGTCTGCAATATCGCGTCGTTCCCAATCCACACGGCGTGCTGCGGCAGTGTCGTTGCGGGCGGGATGTTTTCATTGCGCCGATGTGTATCTTCTATTTCGAAGTGATATTTATTTCTGTCGATCACGCCTGTGTGCTCGCGTATGTACGCTGTGCCTCATTCTCCCCCACACTTTGTCTCTTCCTTCGCTCAGCGCAGGCACGCAAAGGAACAAACTGAATTCGCTCCGAAACAGGTGTGCTGCTTTTAATCGAAGGCAGCATACACGCTCGTAAACGTGTTTGAGATAACTACGGAAATAGAATGGTATGGCCCAGATTACAATGCCTACGCATTTTGAAGTGTCAAAAACGACCCACAATGCCGCTACATAAGTTAGAAGTTGGCCCCGCCCAGTATTTTCACGCCCCCTCTATTTGCCCTTTTCCTGCAACGCAAGGTTGCTGGGTCATATTCACCGTCGGTACTGTTGGTGGATTGCCTAACAAGTGAACCATACATGTCACTGACGGCGAAGATGACCCAGCAACCCTGCGTTGGAGGAAAATTGCAAATACAGGAGCGTGAGAATACAGGGCGGGGCCGACTTCTAACTCATGTAGCGGCGTTGTGGGTCATTTTTGACACTTCACAATACGTAGGCATTATGTTGTAAGCCATACGGTTCGATTCACATTGATATCCCAACCACGTTTACGAGCGTGTATGCTGCCTTTAAAAACGGATGCGGGCCGTCCGCAGTTGTGTGGTAGGGTTCCAGAATGAGTGTTTAGGACGTCGTAAAACATGGGAGGACTTCAGCAGGAGTGTTGCGCAAGATGCTGCAAAAGGGAAGGACTTGAAAGGTGAAAGCGTCTGTGTGAATAAGACTTCAGAAGGGTGTGCAGGACGTCGAAGAACGTCTCGGGACTGTGTACGGCAACATAGTGGTGATATTTATGCTACACGCAACATATCGGAAGATGAGAAGGATTAATAGTGTGTAAATAGTATTACAGTCGGGAAACTGTCCAATAAGTTTTGTACTCTACTGTACTTGCAATTAGACTTGAAGTGGAACAGTTTGTAGGATTGTTGACATCGAGACTGCGCGACGCATACATAGACACGCAGAGTTGCAGGGTGCTCGGTACAATGAAAAAGAGCCCGTCGATTGTACTTATACTGCATCTAATATCTCGTAGAGATTGATCAACCTTGAATCCTCGTTAAAATGCTGTTATCCCGTATAGATTCAGTCTGACGAATGGACGGAGCTGCGACGGTAGATCGCCGCGCGCGAATGGAAACCCAGTCGGCCAGCGACGCCGCCAACACCGCTCGGCCAGCCGCCTGGTCCATGCTTCAGACTAAATTCACAAAATCAAACAAGGAAACCATACAGGTGTTGCAATGCATAATAGTAGCACAGGTAACATAGGTAGCCGTGTCCCTAGGTTAGTTTTGGATAACTACCTGTGCTACTATTACATATGTATTATAGATGGTGTGAAGAAGGTTTTAAGAAACCGAAAGCTAGCCATGAAAAGGCTATAACAAGGGAGGTTCAACAGCAGTATACAAATACATAAACCCTTAGATGAAAGGCAGACTCCAATCGAACCCTCTGATTTTCACCATGTTCTCTGTCCTTCCATTCAAGTTACTCATCGATCAAAAATTCATCACTGATGAAAAGGATCTCTGTTGACATATGCATTGAAAGAAGTATTCCATGATTTGAGTTATATCGTGTTTTTCAAATGACACCATTCACTGCAAAATCCAGTAACAATAGGGCAATGTTAGGACGATTTGATCAGTGTCTCTTTTAGATTCGAATAGCTGTGCAGCGGATAATGGCGGATGTAGTCAAATCTGCGAGGAAAAAGACGGTCGCTTCTACAGGTGCAAGTGCAAGCACGGTTATCGGCTAGGTGTGGATAAGAAAAAATGCGAGCGTAAGTTCCACTGACTGAAAGATTTTATAGGTGGACAATAATGTTTTCGTCTAGCGAATTGTGCTAAACAGCTTTCTCCGGAAGCACATTTTACTTACTAGATTCTAACGCTGTTGTGGCCAAGCTGTATTAGTAACTTTCTAAAAGTTACCTGCATACATATAACCCTACCCCATCACATGAAATCGGTTGCGGTAATGTCCAACAGATGTCGTTCCATGCTGAAGTAATACTGAATATGAGCGATCATCAGCGATTGTCTCACCATTGGAGGACAGTTTAGAATTCCATCGCTGTGTCGCGCTCCTTTGAAGCCGTGTATTGATCCAAGAACGTCTTGGATATTTTCTAGTATTTGAATGGCTGATTCGCGGTGCAGTCTAAGGCATTCTTCTATGTCAGCTGCGGTAGCTCCCGACGCTTTATCGAGTAAATCGGCAAAAACAGGTACTTATAGTGAACAATTACCGGTCTATTATTTCCATGCTCTCCTAATATGGAAGACAGAGACGAAATGTAGACACTTTGCCAGCGAGCCCCGACAGTATCCCCATTTGTCGCGAGAATACAACACGTTATTAGCAGACAGAGGAGCCAGTGCCGCTTTTAATGTAGTACAGCATTGGGAAAAACAGATCAGAACGTTCATATTTAGAGCTTCAGTGATGTCACCTCATTAGCTTCGATTAAGGCGATAGAATATTGACAGCTGAATTTTTCGGGTTGATGACTGACTCTTCTGCACCAGTCTTCGTGTCGACAACAGACGTGCTCTCTCACGACGCCTCAAGGGCCTGCTGCTGATATTGAAGAATGCCCTAGGAGTTATGCGCAAACAGTCTCCTTACATGAGATAGGTCGATTTAGCTATAGATCGGCGATGAATACATGGTCGAAGCGAAATTGTACGTTGGATCAGTGTTTTCTGTTGAAGGATAGAGACTACTCGGGCTTACACCAATCCGACGAACAAATCTGTGTCGACTGTATGTGTTGAACATAGTACAACTTGTGTAGGCCAATCCAATCTTGACTCAAGAAGTCCTAAACAAGCACCAGTTCGATCGCCGTTTTTTCGTAGGCGATGAATTTATCGTTGTTTCCTCTTCAACTAATTAATGTGACAGTCGTTCTCGGAGGACACTGAAAGACTGTGCGACCGTCGTTTATTCTATTATGAGCTCTCGAGCATATGTCGTGTTTTGTGCTGTAATTAACGGGGCTTGTGAATGCAAATCACCGCGCCACTGAACAATGGGACCCTGACAGAGGGAAAGGTGGTGGGTGACCACGAAGGGGAGCGAGACAGAGAAATTCAACATTTCCGGCGAACGGAAAAACGAAAACCTCCTTGTCATCAGAAGTTGCTTTCGTATTTGCTTGTTTGTATAAAGTCCAAGTTAGCTCTTGAACTTCATCACTTTTGGTATGGAAAACGCAAACGAACAAATTCATGAATGTCTAAAATAAGGATGAATTGGCCTTTTTGCAATAAGGATATTCTTTACTAACTCTTTTGTAGAAAAATGCATCACAATCCGGTGATCTGCACTTTGACGAAAATCGCAGGCAATTTATCATTTGGACCACTTCTCTTTCGACGGCAGTTATTAGCTGCTTGTAGACGCTTGTATGATCTCTTTGTAAAGTTCCGTCTAGTAAATGAATGAGGCGCGATCATTACGGCGTTCGCGGCACAACCGGCTAGCGGGGTTTAGATCGCGTGCGACGGTCTTCCTCCGCAGCCCAGTCTATTCACTAGACTGATTTCTACGAAGCCATTTTACTTGGACGGTTAAAAGCGGAAGCATAAAAGCGAGAAAATTCATCCATGAGGTTTTTGAAGAGATGAAAATTTGAACCTGACCTGCTGATTTCCGCCGGTTTATTTTCCTTGATTGTTGATTGAGCTCTGCCTGTTACCCATTTTACACTCATCACCAATTGATTCTTCTGCATTCTATGCGATGTACTCGAAAAGTTTTTTTACCGGTGCCGACGGAAACCATACTTGTGTTTATTTGGAGAATTACCGTATTTCCCGTTAATGAACACCCCCCTCTGTTTGAACCCCACCCTATAATTGAACCCCGCTTTCGGTGCAGGTTCAAAAATTGAACGCCCCCCTCTATAAGAGCCACCCCCTTCAGCTGAAAAGACATTGGAGACCCAATCCTACCGCACGTGAATTGCTGCGGTCTGCTCGTGATGTCGACACCCAAAACCTTGTTGATATTATCGAGGAGATTGATCTTGAGGAGGGATTAAACAATGAGTTTGTTGATGATGATTTCTTGAAGCTCACCGGGTAATTCATTATTGTCCCACTTTGGTTTGCCTAATAAACTTTGTTTGCCCATATTAACTCTTAAAGTCTCGGTTGAAAATCAGAGCCTCCCCTCTATCTAAATCCCTCCCTCTAATTGAACCCCCTTCTGGAAATGGTTGAAAAATAGTACACCCGGGTATTCAATTATGGGGGATACGGTAGGCTGTTCTGCTGCTTTTTTACTGGCAGCTGATTCGGTAAAAAAAATCTGACAAAATCCTCGCAGATAATGCGAATTTCGATTTCAAAGGAGAATGAGCTCACAGCCCTGTCGCAATATTATTAGCACAGAAGCTCTGAAGCCTGTCAGCTAATCAATTCGCACTTTATTTATATAAGAAGGTTTCTTGTGATTGACACTTCTGTGTCTCACAAGCTGTTGGAGCCCAGGTTGCCAAGCAATCAAACTTTAACACACAAAAAAATTAAATATTGTCCTCTGAGCGGGACAGTCCGCACTGTTTGGCTGTCGGCTGTTATATCCCCTTCAGTCCGCTTTTACACTTAAATGATTGATCGCCGCGATAGCACACTTTGAATACTGAAAGATTTGCCGCGATTGATATTGATTGTTATCAAGCCATCGCCTCGCACGGCGATAATACTCTAAAAGAAGCTTTTTTGTCCTGATTTCGACTACAAAACGAGCCAAATCTACCGTCAATCCTTGTACACAGACAGAATTTATCATTTTTGGTTTTCCAGCGATTGATCCATGTCTGGAGAAGAAGGGAGGTTGTCAACATCACTGTGTGAATGAGAATGGACGGGCGAGATGCCAGTGCTTTTCTGGATATCGTCTGGCCTACGACCGGAAGACGTGCATCGGTGAGAATAGGAAAAGGGTCTCCTAAAGATTTTTTCATTTTCAAATATTGGATACGATCTCCGGGTTTTTATTTCTAGAATATCATAAAGCACTGCATAAAATTCGCTCATAGTCGCTCAGAATTGAATTGGCATTAAAAGAAAATACACATTTCAAAAGCATACAGCTGCTCAAGTGTGCTCGAATGCATCAGAGGTTAGCTGGCTGCGTAAAGCGTTTGACTGGAGATAAGGCTGCAACGGGTTGAGCAAGAGCGGTAGTCGCGCATCTTGGGGGTTGCGCTTGAGAAAAACAAGCAAACCTAAAGGCAGTGATCACGATAAGAAATGTGTTCCAGTTTCCACTGGGAATCGGTAGCGGATGTGCAGACTGTAATGTTGACGTCGAAAGGACACATGAAAAGAGACAGGAAGAGCCCCAAAAGAGCCCAATGTTGCCCCTTTGAGCGCAAGGCAAACCTCAAAAGCGCAATGCCCGCCCACAGACGTGAACAAATGAACACTCGAGATCGTGAGATGAGCAATGGTTTCCGATCAATAGCCACGTTCTTCCTTTCATTCTCAACTTCTCTCTTTGCTCAGGTCAGCTCGCATACATCGGTGGCAGAAGACGGAAGTTACAAGCCTCGGAAAACTCGTCCACCATGCTTCTCTAGCTCAATTTTTCAGGGACCATAACTCCGTTCCCGAAAGGTCTTGTACGATTCCAGAGACTTCATTGGAATCAGCACGGGACTGTTTTCAAGACAGGCGGAAAAACAGAAAAACGTTTTTATCGTAAACATTGTTTTTAAAGATAAATGAATCTACAACACAACAGCAGAAGGTGCTGCTAAAACGGCACCTTCTCCTATTGTGCAGCAAACTGGTCTGCTCGAGCCGCCCGTCTTCAAAATGTGCAGCCGATCCCTTTGTTGTCGACTTCAACCGTGTACTGATTTTTCTTATATAAGTGAATGTATGCATGTAGCAGCATTCGTTTCTACGACAGCGATCTCTGTATATAAGGCACGCTTTCACATTGATAGGGAGTGGGCTATTTGAGTCCTGTCTCAGAAGGTGACCTCCAGTTACATTCTTCACATTATTTTTTGATGTCGAGGGGTCGCTTCCCATAGCAAGATAAGGTTCCGCGTTTTGGAGCTTATTGCTCCGAGCCGTGACAAGGAGCCGTATCTATGTAGCCCCACTGGAGAGGGTTGTAGCTCAAACTCACAGGATGTGCTGTTGGAAACTAGTAGTTGAATTCCTGTGACAACTTGAGTTTCCCTTCTTATCAGCAGCCCGTGACGCAGGCGAGGATGGGTTCAAACCAAAGATTCGTTGGCGGCACGAAAATGAGTGGTTGAGCTCGACTGGTCACTGGAGGGCAGCACCAAGAAGTGTTAAGGAGTTGCATACATTTTGGTCTCCAGCCAGTCGCTTTAATTCTAGACTGGAATTCATGAATAGGTAAGGGGGTCGGCTGAGCTTCTTGATAGAAGCCAGCGGTCTATCATCGCTTGGTTTGGTTGGCGCTGGGCTGCTCTTGTGCCTTACGAGACCTTTGCAAAAACTCTGCAAATTCGGGTTTTCGGGGGGGGGTTGAGAAAGATTAAATTTCAACACCATTTTGTAGACCTTGATGAGACGATTCTAGCAATGTTTCTCTTACCTCGAAAACCCAAATCTGTCAGATGTATTCCTAAGGGGCGAAAAAAATGCGAAAACGCGTTTTTTCGCTGATTTTCCAAGTTCGAGGGTGGGTATTGTATGTATGAGGTGCTAAATGGGGTACAGCAACTCCGGCTGCGACCCATCAGGCTCCCTGGTCTCCAGTTAGGTAATGTCTGGTGATCTAAGCAATATATACTGCTGACAAAACTTCTTGATATATGTATCTAAAATTACATTTTATACCTGACGTACAGAAAATCAATGTACAACAGAGACACTTGTCTGTATTCATCTGTTTCCTCAGAATTCATTTTCTCTACCTTGTTTTCGAGCATGAACTGATGATTGGTATCGAAAATGGATCTGGAAACACCATAGGCTAAAAACCTCTTTGTTCTCCACTATCTGCATTGATTCGCAGCAGAACCTATTTATCTTATAGATATCGATGAGTGCCAAGTTCAACAAGGCGGTGGATGCCAGCAGGAATGCGTTAATACCTACGGCTCTTACAGGTAATCTTTCCTTTATTTCTTTGTGTACATTTATCCATTCATCGGAACTATCCAGAAATCCTTTAACTTATCCTGAGCTTCACAACCCAATGTCTTCAGTCAAGTCTTTTGTGAGGTAACGTATGGCTACCGTTTTCGATCTAGTCCTACGCATGGACCAGGCGGCTGGCCGTGCGGTGTTGGGCCCTAGTTATACACCGGCGAGACGCTGCGGAAATAGCAAGACAACTACCACTTATGCGCGTACTAACTGTGCTGAGGCGTGCCAAAAGGAAGAGTTCTCCCAGAAAAACGCGCCGGATGACCGCACCGAGCAGTTCTACATGCCGCGGCAGTGTATACTGTATCCTGGCGAGACCTACCCCGTTGGGCATTCGCCAATTTCCATCAGCTGATTATTTTTTGGATCTAAATTTGTTAAAATATCCCCAAAACGACATAATGAGCACTGCTATGACAAGAGTAATAGATTTCTAATGACTTTCTGCAGCAAACATATGGTAGAGGCGTGAAATATCGATAAAATACAATCAAAACGCCCGGAAATTTTTAGTCAGCAATATTGCGTCACAGACGTCAAAGACGCAATATTGCGTCACAGACGTCAAAGACGCAATATTGCAGACGAGTCCCTGATCCACGCAGCAAGCGGCGACAATGTCATTGCGGGACGTTTTCATTCCGCTGGTGTATAACTAGGGCCTTGGCCGCCTCACTGAAGAATGGGGTTTCGATTCGCGCGGGGTCTACCGTCGCAGCCCCGTCCATTCATCAGACTAAAATTATTACGCGAACTCTGCACGTTCAAAATTTTTGTCGAGTGTGAAAGATACAAAATGGGTTCGTACCTGGTAGTATCAAAAATGTGAAAAAAAAACTTGTTCTAGTTAAAGGCAGTGTTCACGATGATTTCGGTTCCCGAGTTTTTCACTAAAAACAATCCGTTGGCAACCAAGTGTTACCAAAATTACGAAGAAACGGCGGAAAGCGCACTAAAACGTCTTATTTCAGTGACATTATTCTCTGGCTTGGACTAGTTGTCCGATTGGAACATGTTTACGGTGTTTGTCACCGGTAAAAAATGGGGCTAATCAAAAAAGGAAGAATATTTTCGGCAAAACAGTATTAGTTAGGGCCTGAAGGAAAGAACGGAGCCACAGAGAGTAGAGAATCGCAAAACGCGGGTCCACAAAAGATTTCATTGTCACAACGAACAGTTCCAGTGAGAGTAAAAAGATGGGGTGAGAGTAAAGGATTTGGTGCCTTTCTAGGGCCTCTTTCTCAATTTCTACGTCAGTTCAGTCCTGACCGGGGGCCAAACAATCAATTTAGCGATTAATCTCGAAATCGAAGATTATCGTGAACACTGCCTTTAAAGTGAGAGTAAGTGTTTTAGAATGGGATCTGGAATAGTACGGGATCTAACGCAGTTAAGAAGACCGCATCGACGAGTTACACCAACTGGTCAATGGTGGTGACCAGTGGTGTGCGGAAAATTCTTTTCGGTAAATTTTTACCGAAACATTTTACCGAAACTTTTTTCGATAGCTACGGTAAACACGGAAAATTCGGTACAATTCTGACTTCGACTTTGGTACCTATCCCATACGATAGCACAAATGACCAATACTATTTATGTATCATTTTCAATAGTGAATGAGGATAGTGCGAAAAAGGGGTAAGTTTTACATATAAAACTGACCTCAATGGATAAATCTGATCTCCGGGACGTTGATTTTGAGAGAAAGTAACATTTCGGAACTTTCTGTCGTCAAGGCCTTTCTGTAGTCACTCAAAGTCAGGCCAGCTGACGAAAACATCCTTCCCGTCTCAACTGTGCCAGGAGGCGCGCAAAAGTACTTATTGGTCAGTGAAGAAAGTTGCGAGTACGGTGAGTTCACAATGGAGTCGTTCCAGAACTGCAGTATATTCAGTGTTGTGTCCGGGGCTCCGGAGAGAATTTTTCCAGTTCCAGAAATATCTGCATCAGGACTCTCCTGCGTTGCAAACCTGTTGACATTTTTGAATGCAATATGTATTTCTCGTAGTAGTATCTCGATAAGAAGAAGAACGTGAAACAAAAGGTGAAAAGATCGTTTGAACATTCAAAAAGTAAGCCAGAGTTAAAAAATAGTAACAAAAACAAGGATGAAGAAGGATATCGTGCCAAAGGCATGCCACAACAGTGGCACACCCGTGAAATACGAGTAAGAAGTAGGCCGATTAGGCAAAAAACATCCAATTTTTTTCGGAAAAAATTTCGGTAAACTTCGAGAATAACTCGGTAAATCAAATTTTACCGAAACAGACCGGTAAATCCGGAAAATCGGTAAACGGAAAATGCACACCCCTGGTGGTGACGGTAGGGAAATCGTACCTAGGCGAAACACAGCTGAGGGCGGGGTTCAGCGGATCGGCGACTCAGTATTACTCAATTGATGTGCCCAAGGCTGGGTTTGCCATTCCCAGAGCTCTGGAGTTTAGGTGTGAGCCGCAGCGTTCGATGTACGTTGTTGTTTCAAGCAAAGGGATTTACGAACGTCTATAGTGTTTTTAGAAGCTCCGTTCACCTTCGGATCAGAAAAGTTTGAAAGGCAGCGTTCACGTTGATCATCCTCGGTGACGTTCCAGTGTGAAATGATAGGTGAGAAGGATCCCAGGCTCAACGTGGCGAAAGAACGGTATAAAACGAGCCAGGACAGGCAAAACAACGGCGCAAACAAGCGTTTTGGAGTCTCAGAACCGCACCGTGCCCCATTTCTGCTCCCTCGATGTGAACAAATGAAGACTCAGATTACAGGAATAATTAAGTCAAGGAAGTATTGATAAGTGAGCTGATCGCTTCATTGCGCTGTGCATCATCCTTCATAGCGGTCAATTCCTCCATGCTCAAAAATCAACGCACACGAAGGAGGGCCTATTTTGGCTCCAAAACGCCGCTTTCGCGTCCTTTTTGAGCATGCCTTGCCAAATAGGGCACCAGACCTTCCGTAAACCGTGGTCATTTTGGAAGTGAACTCTGTCGTGAACCCTGTCTTCGAAAAGATATTCGTTTCCGTCGGGATCAACGTTTTAGCTCCGACCTTACGCAATTAGTGCTTAGGCTACCTTCGAAGCACCTGAAAAAAAGCTGGCTTATTTGCGTTGAAGGTGTGTTTATTCCCAAACCTTTTATTCCCAAAAGGCTAAATTACTAGCTAGAGTTGGAGTCATCCTTTTTTATCTCAGCTTCAACTAACTCTCAAGATTACCATCAGCAAAAATATGCTTATTTCAGGTGTCGGTGTCGTTCTGGGTTCACACTGGCTGATGATGGCCGTTCCTGCGACGAACAGCTAAGTGGGTGTGCAGTGGCTAACGGTGGTTGCCAACATGACTGCTATGACCAGCCAGAGGGAGGCCATGTATGCAAATGTCGAGACGGCTACGATTTAGAAGTCGACGGAAAGAGTTGCACTGGTCAGTGAACCTAACCTCTACCTCTACATCAGCCCTGTTGAAAATGTGTTGGACACGGTTCAATCCTCTCTTTTCTTAGTAACAATTCAACAGCCTTGTGGAAGTATACAGGAGCCTGTAAAAAAGGGGTGTCGATTTTCTCGCAGTATGGACAGGGTCTCATTGACTTCAGACTGAACGGCTCAGAATTCGATACTCTCTCTGTACCGGGGTCAGCTTAATACCTCGAAACTACGCAGTTGGTTTGAAATTGCTTGATAACTGCCATATTTCATACCTGTAAACTGCTTTCGAAGAATACAACTCGCAACGCCAGCAGACGGGAACTCATCAGAAACTGAAAATTTTGAGCATTCATACCAGACGAGGTATCAACGAGCGTGTGTCCTCACTTTTCCACCAAGTTTAGGTCACGTTTCGGAAATTCCACGGTGGGAAACTTCGCCGTATCTGTCGGATGCCTATGAAGACCACTCCTGCCTTCTAAATCAAGGCACATGCCATCGACTCTGCATGGATTACCGCTCCAATGAAATTCAGTGCTATTGCAATGCCGGTTTTCTGCTGAATGAAGTCGATCGACATTCGTGTCAGGGTTAGCTGTCAGATGAGAGTAGACATTAAGTGTGAATTAGCGTAGAGAAGCACTTCACTGGTCACATAGACACACGAATGAACTTTGGAATTGCAGCAGGTGCACCTTTGAACCACGTGTGTTTCCTTCGTTGAACTTCCCATGCACAGCAAGAATCTTGGCGATTCAAATTGAAACATGAACTTGGCGTATGGCTGCATAAATGAGCTGGGCCGAGTCCATTCGGGACCAAAACGCTTTGAAGACACAGTACACCCTCAGATATGAATTTTGAGATTTTCATGTAATTGTGTAGAAGACCCCTCCAGTATAACGCTTGCCAAATGCGAGATCTCAATTTCTCCAAATAAGCGAGATATAAGCGACCACCACAGGCCCGACCCCCTTCGCTCACCACCACAGGTCCGACCCCCTAACAGATTTTCGGACTCAATTACGGCTCGATGAATGGATGAATTCCAATAAGTTGTCGTTCTTCAGTCCATTGCTGGGCTATCTCCTTATCCTGGCTCGCTTTTGCGCAAAGATTGAGAATGAAGAAAAAGGTAGGCCTGAGACAACTCGTCCACCAATTTTTCTCCCTCAAAAAATTGGGATCTTTAGGGAGCCGTAACTCTGTTCAAAGGGGGTCTTGGACGATTTCAGAGATATCACTGTGATCAGCACGTGAACTTCTCCAAGACAAGCATGAAATCTGAAAATTAATTTTTTGGTTGTCCTGTGCCTTTAACGGCAGCGTCGCGAACGCCGCGAAGGCTACCGCGGGTGGATGCGCCTTAGATATTCAATGAGAGAGGCGATTCCACAGTAATCGGAACCGATTTAGATGAGAGGTGTCTAGGTACATTCGGCTACCTTTTCGCCGTCCTGATGTTCCAATCCCTCGAGAAAAATTGCAGACAGTTTTAAATTTCGTGCAAGACTTTTTACGATTTTGCCGAAGAGATTGAAAAAGAGAAAAAAACTTCTCACGATTTCACCCGGGGTTTCGAAGAATGAACCTATCACCGATCCTCCCCTCTCCTAGATCAGTGTGCACGAAAAAAAATTAATGGAAAGTATTCCATTGGGTTCTGGCTGCTACCACGGCAAACACCTTGGGCTCCAAACATACTAATGAACGACAGAATTCAGAAGGAGCTCAGACATATTCAGCATTGACACGAAAAAATTACTGCAGCAATACGGCTCAATGAGAAGACCACAGACCTAAGGTCCACATGAATGTTGAAAAATCGCATACAGTCGGCACGGTTCGCAATGACGATTTTGCTTCCCTTTTGATGGTGTAGTTTGCACTGGCGCAAACTCGGTGCACATTTATTATAACATAGTGCTCCGGATTTTCACTAACGCATACTACACCGTCAAGAGGGAACGAAAACTATAAGTCTGATCCATGCCGACTGTACGTTCCTTTTCTTGCATTCACGTTCAAACATTCCCTTTCGATTCTGTCCGTGGACCTTCAAGCTGAAGCATTGCAGGACGTGACGTCCTCGGTATGCTCGTTGGTTGCAAATAGGGTTGCAGAAAGATTGTTCTTGTTTTCATAGAATTCTTTTGTTTCTGCATTACCTCTTACTCACTTCCATGTCCTTATCGGAAAGAAATTCCGGTCCACAGAACATGACAACCGCTCTTGCAACACGCAGCTCGAACATTTTCGTGCCGGGACCACAGGGTTCAAGCACGGCTTACCTTCGTCCCAGCACGAATATCTGCCTGCGAGCCGCGAAAGCGGCGGTCCGCAATTGTAGACCAGAATTTCGTCCCGATAAGGACAGTATGAATGAAATAAGATTGGTTTATGAGTTTTATATAGACGTAGGAACTTCACGAGTGTCACTGTGTCAGCATCACTATTATAGCTGCATTCATACATAAAGTCTGTCCAAGAAAGGCTGTCCGTCCACGCGTTTGCGTGCGTGTCGAGCAGCCGTCGCTTACAAGGAGACTGCTACTGGTAAGCATGCCCTTTCCAAAAGAAGGCAAATTTTCAAAACTATTTCCGGACCTGGAATTCGATTATGGCCACCGGAGCTGCCTAAAACAGCTTTGAACAAAGTTATAGACGCTTTTCCCCTATTTCCCTTCATTTCCGTTGGGGGCGTACTTAGCTTTTTTTTTGTTCACTTTCTCTTTTTTTGAGATAAAAACAAGAGAAAGTGGAAAAAGGAAAATTTACCTAGACGCCCGGACACAAGAAGGCTGGTCGGTAATAATGAAAATGGAAGTCAGCCTAAACGGAAAAAGTGGAAAATGAACTTGGAAATCAACACACGAAGCGGCAAGTAGATTGGTAGCGGAAACAACAGAATAGTCGGATGCAAGGTGCACCAACAAGAGGCTCAGGCCTCTGTCAGAGTTCGATCGTCGCGCGACGCGACGGGATTATAATCATGAGCATCGATCGAGATCGCGTCGCGCGTCGATTGCATTCAAAACATGCCATCGCGGAGATCAGCGATGGAAGTCTGAAACAGGCCTTATGGAACGCGTGTGCACTTTTGCCACTTGTGCAATAACGCTCCGTCGTGTGGGTTCATCGCACGGCATTCAGAGAGTGGTGCGGCGCTCTTTTCAAGGCGATCTGACTGTCGTGCCACATTGTCAGCGATCGCGCCGCGGCACGATCGGACTCTAGAGACCCCCGTAAGGAACGCAAAATGTCAGTGTCATCCGTGCAGGCTGTATATCAATCTAGGAGCCCTTCGAAAGTCCTCAGCATATTTTGTTCAAGGGTTCCAAATGACGAGCTAGCAAATGACGCGTTTTCCCCTCAAGTTTGTCCCATGTGAGACAGTTTTGGGGGAGAAACGCGTCATTTGTTTATTTTTAGGATGCTACGATACAGGCTATAAAACGGCGAAATTCACATGGTTCCTACGCGTGCTGGTGGGGAGCGGAGAGTAGAGACAGTGAGAGAGCGTAGGGCAGACGGAGGCCGAGGCGGCGCGCGCGCCGCTCGCGCCTCGAGTGATGTGAATTTCGACGTTTTATAGAGGGTAGATCTGACTCATTTTTTCCCGGATGCGATTTGGAGGGCTGAAAGGCATCGTTCACGATGGAATTCGTTTTTGAGTTTTCCATATATAATGAGAGCTCTAGTACTCTTTATAACACCTACGTTGCAGAAACGCAAAAAATCACTCAGAACTCCTTCTTCGGGCCGAGAATCTCCCAACCGACTTTTGAGAAACGAAGAGTCGATCGTTCGAGATCGATGTGTTGACAAACGATCCCACGATCAAATGAAGTTCTCCTTTTTTTCAAGTGATTTGTGGATAAGGAAAGGTTAAAGTATACTCAATCAACTCAGTCCCCTCAGTTGTACGTTTATCAATTGTTGATCAGTTACTTAAAGGCAGTGGTCGCGATCAAATATGCTTGTCGTCTTTTTCTCTCTAAACCCTTTTCTGGGTCTCTAGTAGTAGGACCTATAAGAAAAAATCGCGAAAAAACCACTTTTTTGGGCCGAATTTGAAGCCTGAACTTTGTTGTCTTTAGATGGTGGACGAGCCCACTCCACATCATCGGAGTGGGCTCGTACATCCCTAGTGACCTGATGATTTCGATTATCACCAGCAGCAGAGCGGTGGGCCTGGGTGAAATATAACTAGTGATAAGGAGGTTTTGACGAAAAAGTCACCGCTCCGCGCTGTGATAACCGAAAACATGAGTTCACTTAGAATGAAACAGAGTCTATATGATGGCTGGCAGCTAATTGTACCAGATGACTTGACGGAATTTGAGACACTCGCACTCATTTATTTTTACAATAAGGCGTTTTTAACCGAAAAAATTCTTCCTATGTTCTTAATTGGGCCCAGAAAATCATTCGATCCGAAAAAACTATGAGTGATTTTCAGCGCGTACGATGCCTTCAACACGGATCTGAGTTCCGTTTATCGATTTTCTATATGTTACGGTAGGTAAAGATGTCTATACGGTACTGAGGTCAAAGTCTCAGAATTGCCTCAAAACTTCTCTGTATGGGGTGGTGAACACGACTTTGACATTAATTTGTAGATTTTTGAAATACGAAGGTAGGTTTCGCCAGCCAAATGACATCTCACCCTCCGTGATCTACAGTAGACTTAGAGATATCGGCAAACCATGTCCAGATTCGAGTTCAGCATCCCGAACTACCTCTACATGCAAGTTTTGATCAAAATCCAAAAAAAAACTTGTGGGATACTCTGAAAGTTGTTTGAGTGTACCGAAGCCTTGCCGCGAAGCTTTGAAAAAACGCCCTCAACTTATTCCAGAGTGACTCTGAGGAGGGTATATTCTTGTTTCATGTTCAAAAATAGTTGTAGAAAAACACATATTATTTCGAATGTCCACGTCGACCATTAGTGGTTCACATGTGAGCCATTTTCCGAACGAGCCTTCACACGACTGATTACAACTGACTGGGATATTCTATGCTATGCGTCTTTAATTTCTGCTAATCGATTCGCAGATCCGAATATGCCTTTGCGACGGTCGCTAAATACGCACGCCGACCGCGTGGACGGACAGTCCCATTCGGACAGACTTTACGCAAATTATTAAAGTTTTCATTACATTTTTCAGATATCAACGAGTGTTCTGTGGGGAATGGTGGTTGCTCGCAACTTTGCGTCAATCTTCCTGGCTCCTACGAGTGTCAGTGCAAATCCGGATACATCATGACCTACGACAGAAGGACATGTGAAGGTAGCTATCAACTGCTTCAGCATCCATTGTTGAATATCGGATCAGGACGCTGCGACTTGCTTACAGCACAGCGCCTTCGCCGTTTGAGGCGTCAAAAGTTCCCACGATGCCACAACATGAATAAGATATTGGCCCGCCCTGTATCCGCCAGCCACAGATGTATCTGTACAATACCGCACTCGAGATTTGGTCACAGGGCGCGCGAGGACGCGTTTTAACGTCATTTTCGTCCTTTTTGAATAATTCGCCCGAAAGTTAGCTTTTCCCGAATTTAAAAAGACATTCAAAGGCAGCGTTCACGAAGATTATCCTCGTTGACTTTCCACAGTGAAATGATAGGCGAGAAGGATCCTAGGCTCCCAGTGTCGAAAGAACGGTAGAAAACGAGCCAGGAGCGGCAAAATAACGGCTGCAAACAAGCGTTTTGGTGCCCCAGACACGCCTGGTGCCCCAGATCCACCCCCTCGGAATGAACAAATGAAGACTCAGATTACAGGAATGATCGAGTCAAGGAAGTGCTGATAAGTGAGCTGATCGCTTCATTGCACTGATAGGTATCATCCTTCTAGCGGTCAATTCCTCCACGCTCAAAAATCAACGTAAACAAGAGAGGGCCTATTTTTGCTCAAAAACGCGTCTTTCGTGTCCTTTTTAAGCATGCCTTGCTACATAGGGCACCAGACCTTCCGTAAGCCGTGGAGATATCGGAGCTGAAATTTATCGTGAACACTGCCTTTAAATTGTTGGTGAGAAAGGCTGAGTAGCTAGTGATACTGTAATGCTTGCTAGAGTTCTGTTTTTATATAAAAAGTTTACTGTGCTTCTCTGGGCCAAATTCCGGTCCGCAATTGCGTCTTCACACTCTTTGCGGCCGCACGCGCTTGAGGTAGCCGAGTTTCCAGCGCAAAAACCGACTCGATGTGACTTTTTTATACAGTTTTCTCCATTTTTTTTAGTTTTCAGTTATCAAAACCCACTCAAAGTCAAGAGATTGGCGGCTGCGGCGCTGGACACTCTTTCGACTCGAAAGCGCGCTGTCGCAAAGCGTGTCGAGACCAGGGATGTGCGGCAAAGGAATTTAAAATTTCGGCGAACGGCAACGACAAACCCCAAAAACGACCGGCAAACGGCAAAATCTGTTTTGTGCTACAGTTCGACGGGTAAATGCGACAGAAGGTCGCTACGCTCACGTCGTCGCTGAAGCGCCGCGTGCAGTGCGTTTAGGCAGCTGGACTGCTCTTGGGCGCGTTCCTGTATGTGTATTCGGCCTACAAGCCGGCACGAGGCCCATTACAACAACAATGTCACCTAAAAGCGAGCAGGAAATCGTTTTTTCAGTTCCAGAACTTGAATTTGGTGTGCCCGCCCCACCCACTTCCTCTGTGGCGACCGAGGAAGTGGGTGGGTCGAGCACCACACATTCAAGTTCCGGGGCCGTATAATGCTATTGGTTGCTCGTTTCAAGCCGGTTCTCAAAACTGTTGTTGCAATGGGCCTCAAACCCTTCGATTTCTGGTGAAAAGTTTATGCACTTCGTTGCCTTTAAAGATTTTTTATTTTCTTTTTTTTCTTTATACCATTTCTTAACAAGCTCAGCTCTGTCTCGGGGTAAACCCTTCATTTCAGCTAGTGATATCGAAACCGACAATATTATTGAACACTGCCTTTACTGACCGCATTACTAGTCGGAGCGTTCTTGATTTACCGAGCAGTTGAGTGAGAGCGGTGCTGGGGCTTTGGTGGTGCAGTTCGATGATGCGCTCCCCCGGAAAGGGACTATGCTGGTTCAATCTCGCACGGAGACAAGCGTTTCGCGATCAACTTAACACCTTGTGTAAAGCTGTAAATATTGTTCAATTCTAAAAGGGCCAGACAAAGTATAGTCTACAGCAACGGAAGTATGACCTGGTGAGGTTGCGGACTCGTCCTACCTACCATACGGTAGTTAGTGGTATCATTCATTTTTCCGAAACAGCTGTGATGGGCCCCGGTCAGAGTTGGTGCTATTGCATCTGTAACCCACCGACTCCCCCCAACACCCCCCCCCCGCACCCCGCAACACCCCCCAGCACCCACCCGGTCGATACGTATGTTTAAAATGATGGAGTGAGGTTGGGAAAATCACTCGATGTATCCAACTAGATATGACGATGATTACGTGGCCAACAGGATTGCACCTGTTCAGAGAAATAGTGAAGGAGAGTATGGTCCAGTGACGGAGGTAGCAGTAAGGATAGCTTTCTAGTGATACGCAATGTTTTATCGTCGACCCGCCCACCCGGTGATTTTCTCATCCACGTAAAGAATGGATATCGACCGCGTCGGATACACCGAAGTGATTTTCTCAACCTCACTCCATCATTTTAAACATACGTATCGACCGGGTGGGTGTTGGGGGGGGGTGTTGGGGTGGTGGGGGGGCGGGGGGAGACACCGAGGGATGTTTGCATTCCATTTCCAATGCATTCTGTGTGTATCGGCCGGGCGGGGGACGCCGGGTCCTCCAACTATGACCGGGGCCATAGATAGGTGAGTCTGTGTTTTCACCGATATGACTACATACTCTGCCAATTCGAGACTTGATGCTTGGGTGAAAGCGGCCTTTATCACGCTCTGCTATCATTAGGCTTCAAATTCACCTTTAGCGCCGTCATCAAAGCTTATCCGCGCAAAGGGTGAATTTGCTGAGCGGTCGGATATCAGTCAGCGCAAGGAGTGAAAATAAAGCCAGCGCTAACATGTTAATGCATATCAATTGTTGAGCGGGTGGATATCACTCAGCGCAAAGGGTGCAATTACCGCCGTTGCTGGCATGTCAGAAATTTCTGAACAAGTGAAAACATCTCAGCGAAAACATGATAAAACGATTGATCACGTCTCGATGTGTTTACCATGAGCACAGCCGGTCGAAAAGCCGCCTCATCTCACTAGAGTCCTCATTCGGCATTCTGATGCCGGTCCTGAAAGGCGATTTCGGGTCACTCTCCGGAGGCCAGCATAATTTTGGCTGCTGGGAGGATACAGTGGGTATCCTCACCGCGGGGGGGGGCGAGTTACGCTGCGGTCCGCAGAGGGTGGCTCCTCATCGCAGACCTCTGTGAAGATTACGCCCATGTTGCGGACAAGGCGGGGCTTCTTGCGTTGTGGACAATCAAATTCGTGGAATTTTCGAGGTAAACTCACCCATTTTTCGAAGTAATTTCACCTCATTTTCGGGGTACATTGGACCCTCTCTCGCTGTCAGTTCGCACCATTTTCACGGGATATTCACCTCAATCTTACCTATCCTAGCGGCAAATTCACCCATACAGTGAATTTAACGCGGCAAATTAAGACTTCATGCCGACTTGTACATGAGCATCAAGTCTCTTTTGCTGAGGCATCAAGTCTCGAATTGGCAGAGTACGTGGAAGCAATGAAAACAGGTGAAAATGTGAGAGTGGAAACAAAAACTCACCGACAAATCTCAGTTATTTCGAAAAAAATGAGTGATCACACTATCAGACTACAGTATGTTAGGAAGAGTCCGCAACCTCACCAGGTCCCACTTCCATTTCTGTAGACTATATTTGCAGATTTATCCAACATCCTATCCCAATTAATACCACCAGCCCACCATTCCAGGATTAGCGGACCGATTTACACGGGTTCTCAACTGGTTCACATGTCTGAAAAAAGCTGAATTTGTGCTACAGCTTTGATATCACTTGGTTTTGTAATCTTAGAACTTGCAGGAATCGGTTCCGAAAAAGGGCTTATGGCATTTTTCAGGGGTTAAGAATTTGATTGTTTAAAAAAAGACATTTGGAGGCTCCCGAACAACCTATAACTCGAAGAAACTCCTCTGATTACCCAGTGGAGATCTTTCATCAGTTACCGATTGAATGGGTACAATTATACATTACATGAGCTGGAACTACTTAAATTAATTATTTGTAGCAGCTTCGAATCGCTGATCAACACAGAACTGCGGTGAGGGCAAATCATGTTGTTTCAACGTATTTTTGCCGAAATTTTGCCGTTTAAGACGACAATTTTGGCAAAGGTAACGGCAAACCCCAAAAATAGCCGGCAAACGGCAATTGCCGCACACCCCTGGTCGAGACGCAATTGCGGACCGGAATTTGGCCCAGAGAAGCACAGTGAAGTGTCACTCTCACTTCAAACGAAGCAGTGTGGCTGATCTATGTACCCCGTCGTAGGTTCGTGAGTGCGAGTGTCCGATTAAAATAGTTACGAAGCTTCAATTTTGCTGACCTCGCAATCATAGGAAGTGGGAATGGCCCTATCATTGTGATACGCAAAGTAATTCACTTAAAAAGTTTGTCGCCCCGCTGTTGGAGTACGAGACGCGAAGTAAGTATGGTCAGAGATTCCGTTCTAACACCTCTAGAAATTCTTTCTACTCCTAATACATCTGGAAAGCGATCACTGCTAATGAAATAATTTCACTGCTATCTTTTGCTTCCATATTTATCTACAGATATCAATGAATGCGTGGCGAACAACGGGGGCTGTCATAGCCTATGTACTAACACTCCCGGTGGCTACGAATGCTCTTGTGACGAAGGTTATCGGCTTGCTGAGGATGGCCATTCATGTTATGGTTTGTTTCCTAAGAATTCAATATTCTTCGAAATTGCAGGTGCAGACTTACTCACGCATAGGGGTCCCATTCGGAAATACTACGCTTCCCATCCGAGTTTTTCTCAGCACTTGCTGACTCAGGCAATGGGGCGGCCTTGTCGCGACGCCGAATAGGAACGAAAGCGGGTCAACCGCGATCAACCCGCTGTTTTTGAGCTCTAAATGGGCTCGCGATCAGTACGCCTGGACAAAATAAGAACCGACCGCAAAACACCTGTCTAACTTAGTTATTAATTATAATACAACTAGACGGAGCCTAGGATCAAAATCAAGCGTCTGCGGGCGTAACGTCCTCTATCTGGTAGGGACAGAGGGTACTCCCGCTATTGCAATCAAGGAGATACTAAATGACGGGTAATTGGATTAGTGACTCGTTCTACCACACAGGCTAGGGCAGGCAAGATTCGGCGTGAGGTGTGATGTATCACAGAGGGGGCTGGTATCGGACCCGCCGACATCCGGTGGGATGGAGAGTCGGACCTTCGGTCAACCAAGAACCAAGATGGACTTCTATCAGGGCGGGGGGGGGGTTGAGAGCCATACCGTTAGTATAAAAAATGACGTCAAACATAGACGGCAAAATGAGATCACAATAATAAGTCAGAATAAAACTGGAGATCATACTGAGAGAGCAAAATGAGACAGGAGATCAAAAAAAGAAACTGAATAGTGAGAAACAACTGCGAAAAAACAAATGAGGCAAGATATGAAATGGAGATGTAAAAACAAAACACACAAGAAGAGCTTACAATTAACTGGTGATAAATCATGCAAAACAATAGACGACAGTAGCATGTCAATCGTTAAAGGCAGTGTCCACGATAAAAAACGATGTCTCTGAAATCGTAGGCGACCTTCTGGGAACGGAGTTGTGGTCCCTCAAAAATTGAGCTAGAGATGCATGGTGGACGAGTTTTCCGAGGCTTGTAACTTCAGTCTTTTGCAGCCGATGTATGCGAGCTGACCTTAGTAAAGAGAGAAGTGGAGGGAAGAACGGGGCCAATAATGGGAAACCACCGCTCATCTCACGATTTCAAGCTTTCAGTCGTTCACGTCGGTGGGCGGGCAATGCGCTTTTTGGGTTTGCCTTGCGCTCAAAGTGGCAACTTCGGGCTCTTTTGGGGCTCGTCCTGGCTCGTTTTCATGCGTTCTTTCGACGTTATCGTTACAGAGTGTCCCTCCACTATCCATTCCTAGAGAAATTTCAAACACTTTTCTCATCGTGAACGCTGCCTTTAATGATTCTGACATGGAGGAGCAGTCTTGGGCAGGTAAAGTGTGTCACCAAAGCGCTCCTGGATATGTCAGCAGCAGTGGTGTTGAGTATTCGCTGTCATCGAGGTCATTACAAGAGGACTATCCTGTCAACGAAATGACACAGATGTTCTGGAATTTTGTGATCGAAGATGCGTTTTTGCGATTTAGGATTCACAGGTTCGGTCCCGCTAAAGTTAAAAACTTTCGCAATTCTGAGAAATAATGGATGGTTGTCTCTTTGAGAAGAGCGTTGTTCACTATTATATCTCTTGCATTTTACTCCACGAAATTGACTCGCGTCCAAGATGCGATATCGCCTAAAGCATAGGATTTTATGTCCTGAGGGCACATCCCTGCATGATTGCGGAACCCACGTTTTGAATAAGAATGTTTTGGATATCCGCATGCGAAAACCTACCCGAAAATTAATGAACGCAGCTTCAAGCCCAAGAGCGCTTCATAAGGTGGGAGGAGCCTGTTTTCACACCCTGAAGGCACATAAGGTGCGTCCGAATGAGAATGGCGGCCCATGCGGCCGGCGTGATTGGCAGGCGGCCGTCGCGTTCGCCGCTCTCGGACGAGCATGCGAAAAGTCCTCACCGCCATCGACCACGAACGGGGCCGGCACCGGTTGGCAGCAAGCACTGCGCTGATCAATCAGCTCAGCAGACGGGGAGAGGGACGGCCGTCGCTGGAATCCAACACTCGTCCGAGGGCGGCACATGCGACGGCTGCCTGCCCCAAGCACGCCGGCCGCGTGGGCCGCCATTCTCATTCGGGCACATGCGGTTTTAGGCATGAAAACCACCTCGATGTAATTGAGTATCCGGATGTGAGAACGCGCTCGAAATTTCATGGACGCAGCTTTAAAGGCAGCGTTAACGATGATCGTTCTCGTTGACTTTCCACAGTGAAATGACAGGCGAGAAGGATCCTAGGCTCCCAGTGTCGAAAGAACGGTAGAAAACGAGCCAGGAGCGGCAAAATAACGGCTGCAAACAAGCGTTCTGGTGCCCCAGATCCGCCCCCTCGGAATGAACAAATGATGACTCAGATTACAGGAATGATCAAGTCAAAGAAGTGCTGATAAGTGAGCTGTTTGCTTCATTGCACTGATAGGTATCATCCTTCTAGCGGTCAAGTCCTCCACGCTCAAAAATCAACGTGAACGAGAGAGGGCCTATTTTTGCTCAAAAACGCGTCTTTCGTGTCCTTTTTAAAGGCACTATTCGCGATAAACTTCATCCTCGAATTTTCCATAACAAACGCTTCTCGTGGCTCTCAGAAGCAGAACAGCGTCGAAAAAAAAACAGGACGAAAAGCTACCCAGGAACCGCAAAACGGCTTAGAAAAGTGGGAAAACCCCGCCATTGTGGGCAAGTCTCGCCTCTTCCCGCCCCTCGACGTGAACAAAGGAACACTCGAAATCGTGAGTTGAGCGATGGTTTCCGATCAAAAGCCCGTTCTTCCCTTCATTCTCAACTTCTCTCTTTACTCAGGTCAGCTCGCACACATTGGCTGCAAAAGACGGAAGTTAGAAGCCTTGGACAACTCGTCCACCATTTTCCCTTGCTCAATTTTCGAGGGACCCTAACTCCATTCCCAGAAGGTCTTGTAGGATTCCAGAAGCATCATTGGAATCAGAATGAGACCGGTTTCAAGATAGGCAGAAAACAGAGAAGCGATTTTCATCGCGAACAGTGCCTTTAAGCATGCCTTGCTATATAGGGCACCAGACCTTCCGTAAGCCGTGGAGATATCGGAAGTGAAATTTATCGTAAACACTGCCTTTAAGCCGAGCAGCGCTACATAGGGAGGGGTCCAAGAAAAAAATCGATAGCTGAGAAATATTTATAAGTATTTAACGAAATTTGAATTAGGGAGTTTCGCGTTGCTACAACATGCGGAAAACCTAGTCACGGACCCAAGTAACCAATTTCATTCTTTCAATCGGTTAAAAACGGTCATTGAAGACCCATTTTTAGGTGTGATACGATCGATTGTATCACACCTGAAAATGGGTCTTCAAAGACCGTTTTCAACCGGGTAAAAGAATGAAATTGATTATTTGGGTCCGTGGCTAGGTTTTCCGCACGTTGTAGCAACGCGAAACTCCCTAATTCAAATTTCGTTCAATACTTATAAATATTTCACAGTTATCGATTTTTTCATAAACCCCGCCCTATGTGGCGCTGTTCGGCTTAAAGCTGCGTCCATGGAATTTAGGGTGCGTTTTTACATCTAAACATCCAATACTTCATGTGGTTTTTATGCCCGAAACCGCACCTATGTGCCCTCGAGGCACTAATGAATGTTTAGCCATTGGTGTCATTGTCGCAGGAGAGTTGCTTTTGTCTGCTTTGGTGGAAAACATTTAATTATTGCATTATTATGATTATTCGATACCTTCGATGTATCAATGTAGTCTTGATCTGAAAATTCATTCGTTCACTATAAAAGTTACGAAGTGATGACCTCACACTCCAACTCCCCCCCCCCCGGTCATCGCCATCACTCTTCCCGCAGGGGGGGGGGGGGGCTGAGCAAATTTGGGTTGTATTACACATCGCGCCTCAGCCTGAGTGCAGGGTCGAGGTGGGGCCCGTCGCGGGATAGCCGTTGCTCGTGGTCAGCCGGAAATCGATGCAGGTCTATCGCGATCAGTCCTAATTGCATTGTTGTACGCGATAGAAACGATTTATGGTTGCGGTGAGTTCTACTCACCAGTAGCTGCGCGTGATAAATCCGCACTTCCGGCTGACACACAGCGCGAAGATATCGAGCAACCGCAACTTGTCCGCGATCAGCTATGCTTGCATTTTCGCTCGCGGTAGGAACGGTTCCTAAGCGCGGTAAGTCCACTCCATTGCTTGAGGATGGGGGAAACACATTGTCGTCTAAACCGCTGTTTAGTCGAGCTGGAGGCGCATTGTAGTCGAATTGGACTGGGGGTTACTTGTGTTTGAAACACATCGTCTTCGATCTATCTTAAAGGCAGCAAACGCTCTCGTAGGCAGCGTCCATACGTCGCGAGAGCGGGCGCTCCCGCTGTTGTGCGCCTCTCGACGCTCCTCAACGCTGCCCGAAAATTAAAACAGGCAACCACTCCTCACCTCGTGTTCGTTTGATTGATCGGTTGATCATTAGCTCGAGTCGGCGTAACGGCTGATGATTCCCCACGGGTTTCGACTTCAGTGATGGGATTATGAAAAACAAATGCAGTAGTTTTGCTACAGGTTTAGTGCCACCTGCTTCAGTGATGGAGCAGTAAGCTTGAAACTTGCTTCTTGCTTCGTGGTGCTGGCGCAGGCGCGCGAGAGGGGAGGAGGCCGCGCGAGAATGAGCGCCTGTGAGCGGCTAGCGAATCATGTGCCCACGCTGACCATCGATTTTGCGTAATCGCACGCTCTCGCCACGTATGGGACGGAGCCGTAAACGATGTTTGAGATAACTACGGAAATAGAATCGCATGGCTCAGAACACAACGCCTACGCATTTTGAAGCGTCAAAACGACTAGCATGACGCTACACGAGTGAGGAGTTGGCTCTGCCCCTGTATCTACCCGCCCCCTGTATTTGCTTCCTCCTCCGAAACTCCGAAACAGGGGTGCTGGGCCAATCCCACCGTCGGCGACAATTGTGGGTGGTACAATAAGTAAAAGAAGTTAACCACATACATCGACGACGGTGGGAATGGCCCAGCACCCTGTCTTGTAGGAGGACGGGACGGCAAGTACTGGGAGCGGAGAAAATATAGGGCGAGGCCAACTTTTACTTTCGACATGGCGGCATTTAGGCTCGTTTTCGGAGCTTCAAAATGCAAAGTCGTTGTGTTCTGAGCCATACCATTCTATTTTCGTAGTTATCTCAAACACTTTTACGAGCGTGTATGCCTTTAAAAGATTTGTTAACTAACTTGAATAACGTGCAGTTGATTCAAATCCCATTCGTTCTCATTTAGGACGAATTGAGAGTTGAGGTAAAAACTGCGGTTGATAGGAGAGAGGGTGTCTCGAATTCGGGGCTGCCGCTATATCAGAGTTAGATGTTTAGGCTATCGTCCATTACAAAACGGACCTCCCGTTACTCATCGCGCGCGTTACGCGGGCATGCTCGTGGTCTCTTCCCCTCTCTCGACATACGCACGCGAAGTAACCACATAAATTTTGTTTTGACACAGTCTGTATATTACTGCTTTTGACGCCGTAAATAGAGGCGAGAAATGCGCGTAACTGTGACGTTGTAGAAGATGAAGCTACCATTAGTCGGTAATCAAGAAAGTATGTTGAAGTGTTTAGATATCAACGAGTGCCTTGTTAACAACGGCGGCTGCAGTCAGCTGTGCCGTAACGACGAAGGTGGTCGACACTGTGAGTGTTTCGGAGGCTATGTCTTGGGAAAGGACGAAAAGACGTGCATGGGTAAGTTGGAGCTTTTCTTCTGCACTTAGTTCGTATAGGGACGTCACCCTTACACCTACACCAAAATACTTCCTCTTCAAAGCAGTGTTTCCCATATGTTCTCTTGGCCGCAACGCGTAGAATAAAGCTGTCTCAACCGGGCTGAGGTAATGGAGGAAGCACGCTAGTTGAGCACGGAAACACCAGGAAGGTTGGTCCCGCCCTCACCTCTTCTGGTGTGAGAGGGGTCTTGAGTCCAATGAGGATGTGCCATAACCTCCACTTTCTGCTGACGAAATTCCCCCGTCTCCCTCGTAGCTTCCGTGTTTTTTTCCTCTGTTATTTTTAATTGTTAATATTTAGCCGCCCTCTCCGCCTCCTTCCCAATCCTAGCTTCACGTGAGTTATACAATACAAAAATCTCAGCAGGATGCAACATTAAAGCTTGAAGTAAAATGTGTGCTATTCTAGATGCATGATTTGAAGTGATGGCATGAGTGTAATTAGAGTAGAGGTACATAATGTAAGTCCGAATCAGAATGGCCGACCATGCGGCCGGCGTGCTTAGCCCGCGACCGTTGCGTGCGCCGCTCTCGCACGAGCATGCGAAACGACGGCGAGCCATCTCACGCAGCCATTGACAAGGAGAATGGCTAGCAGATTCTGTCAGCAAGCCGAATTTGTCGATCAATTAGCTCTGCATCCGACGGGAGGTGGTGGCAGCCGTTTGATCACACTTCCGAGAGTGGCACACGCGACAGCCGCCTGCCCCGCACGCCGGCCGCATGGTTTGCCAGTCTCATTCGGACACACTTTACTTACCAACCTTCAACATATTAGGTTCATCTTTCCACTAGGGAGAGGGATCAAATGCGAGGAATCTTTCATATACGCGTTAGGAGTCTCACATAAATGGAACCTATGCTCGTGAAGACTTTAAAGCATACACGCTCGGAAACGTGATTGAGATAACTACGGAAATGGAATCGTATGGACCAGAACACAACGCCTGCGCATTTTGGAGCGTCAAAAACGACCCGCAATGCCGCTACACGAGTAAGAAGTTGGCCCCGCCCCTTTATTTGTCGGCCTCACTCCAAAAAAGGGTGGCCGAGCCATTCCCCACTGTCGTCGGTGTAGGTGGTTTACTTATTGTACTTAATGTACCACCCAAAAACGTCGCCGACGGTGAGACAGGCCCCGCACCCCTGTTTTGAGGGAGGACGGCAAATACAGGGGCGGAGAAATACAGGGCGAGGCCAACTTCTTACTCACTTAGCGGCATTTTCGGCCGTTTTTGACGCTTCAAAATGCATAGCCGTTGTGTTCTGGTGCATACCACTCTATTTCCGTAGTTATCTCAACCACGTTTACGAGCGTGTATGCTGCCTTCATTAATAGAACCCTTGAGTATTCTTCCATTAAAGGCAGTGTTCACGATAATCTTCGATTTTGAGATTAATCGCTAAATCGATTGTTTGGCCCACGAGTAGAACTGAAATGACGAAGAAACCGAGAAAAACGCACCAGAAGGGCACGAAATCCTCAAGTATCAGCCCGCCTCTTAAGTATCAATGGAACTGTTCGTTGTGACAATGAAATCTTTTGTAGACCCGTCCTTTGCAATTCTCCATTATGTGTTGCTCCGTTCTTTCCTTCAGGCCCTAACTAATACAGTTTTGCCCAAAATATTCTTCCATTTTCGATTAGTCCCATTTTTTACAGGTGACAACCACCGTGAACATGTTCATCCAACCAGACAACTAGTCCATCTTATAGAATAATGTCACCAAAATTAGACGAATTAGTACGTTTCTCGCCGTTTCTTCGTTATTTTGGTAACACTTGGTTGCCAACGCATTGTTTTGAGTGGAAAACTTGGAAACGAGAATCATCGTGAACACTGCCTTTAACAAAAGCATGAGTTGCAAAGAAATATTGGTTGAATAGGAAAAGTGTTTTGCCCCTGGTTATTTTTTCCACTTTTCCTCTCATCCCCACTTCCCTCAAATGGTGGCTTCATTGATGAAGTGACAAGCTCTCTGCTCGGTGCTTCCACCCTGGAGCACATATCCACCCTGGAGCCTGGACTTGCTCTAAATAAGTGTTTTTCTCATCCTATTCCGCAATGGCTCCTCCACTGAAACGTTCTGTCGTTGGCTGCTAGAGCGATTCGTTGTGGTGAAGTTTGTGGGCGGCGAGTGTTAGGAAAGATGCCTAACCACAAAGATGTGTGTAAGGGTTGAACCCTAAATCTGTCACCCATTTTTCGCCATCCCTCATTCGCTCAGGTGAATTTGCTCCCCTACACTGTCTACTGCATATTTTCTTGGATTAGAAACAGCATTCCTGATCATTCTCCTTAGCAGTATTCATCCCTCAACGAAGTTTTGTGATCGGGAATTGTCCTGAATAATGCTTCAAACCACTTAAAACCTCGTCTCTCCCTCCTTCAGTTCACCCTAGTCCAATCGGCTTTTGCTTAGCTATATGTGGTGGTGATGTGATTTCAGACGTCGTAACCCATCGGAAACAGCTCGACGATACACTAGATCTAGACAGCAATTCACTGGACCGACTTATCGACAGTATCGAGAACTATCCCGGTGACGGAACCGTTCGTCCCGTGTCTGGCTATAGCTTCTCGTTCAATCGATTGCGCAAAGGTAGAATCGACACTGTCTCACATCCATAACTGTTTTTCCCTATTTGTCAGCTCTTGTGGCTTTCGTTTGATGCTAAGTGTTAATCACATACATATATAGTCTATCAATGTGCGAAATGATTGGAGTAAGTTTCGCGGCTCTGGTGCGCATCAACGGCAGACTGCCCACATTGCGCCACGCCCCTTATCTTTTGATCGCACGCAAACTAAAGCGTTTATAGTCAGTCGCCCATCCACATGCGATCACTACGAGCGCGAAGCCTACCTCAATAAATCGCAAGATTAGTAGCATTGAGGGCTGAGCAGAGTGCCATCGCTGCGCGGCGCGACCTAATGGTGGACTACCTCATCGATAAATCGCGGTGATCTATCAATACGGCAACCCACCATTAGGCCGAGATCATACCTTCCGCGACCAGCGACAGTGCGTACAGGGATATCGATTTTCGGTCAATGTTGATGATACACATCGCGTCGCGTCGCTCGTCCCTGGAAGTATGATCCTGGTCTTAGGTCGCGCCGCTGTACTACTCTGCTCAGCCCCTTAGATGTGCAGGGGTAGAATAGCTTGCACGGTGCTAGTTGTTCAACTTACGCTTTATTTCGATTTCAACCGATTTCATTTTGTACTGACTAACAGGCTTTCATTAACATTCTGATTCCAAAAAAGAACATTATTACAGCTTGTCAACATGGAGAGTTTGGTTCTCATTGCCAGTACACGTGCAGCGACTGCAAAAACGGGGGTGAGTCAGAGCAGAATTGCTCTCCTTCGATTGTAGAAAACGTCCGTCACGAGTTCACATGCCTGCTGTCGGGAAAAATATAAAGTTCCTATGGAGTTTCTTCAGAATTGGTTCAAGGATGTCCTAGTTTTCCAATCAATGGTTCAGATAATTCCACCCGATTCGAAAGTGCATAACACTTGTATCAAAGTGTTTTTTGCTGCTCAACAATTGCTGGAATCGCGTGCATTGCACGGCGAGGCGATTGTGGCATCGCCGTGCACCCGATCGCGTCGCACTGCGATCGCACTCTGAAAGAGGCTTTGCATTTGCCGGAAAGTTCTGCACCGAATTCAGGTCGGCGAATTTTCCGTTGTCCGCCTGCAATCCCTAGATCAAGCGCGGTATACCATTCGAAAGCTCAACTGTTCCTCAATCTAGCTGCGTTTATCACGACTTGGAAACACGACCTGCTTTGAGCTCAACATCAAAATGTATCAGGTTGTCCGATAAGTTCTTGCCGTTTTTTTAAATTTTTTATAACTTTATTTTTAAACATAAAATAACAACAATTTAATCAATAATGTATTCTCCGTTGTTTGTTATGACTTGCTCCTGTGTGACTTATGACTTGTTATATTATGTTATGTTATGACTTGCTCCTGTTATGTTATGACTGTTATGACTCGAAATTGCCACTTTTGAACTTCGCAAACCAATATCGAGCAGTTCTTTCAGCTATGGCACCCTCTCCGTATACGGCACAAATCTCTCTAGCAGCTTCCGTGGCTTGGCACCTCGGTTAAACGCAAAAAGTAGATGGTGTCGAAAATGCTCGTTTTTGTCGACTTGACAGTCCATTTAAATGCTCTAAAAATTAACAAAAACTAATCGAAACAAAAAAACCAAATAGACTTTCTTGTAGAGCGAAAAATTCTCTTTCGAATAACACAAAACATTGTACCAAAAAATTTCATTTCGATCGCTAATTTTTTAATTTAAAAAAACGGCAAGAACTTATCGGACAACCTAATAGATGAGGTTTAGGGTTCCAAAAATCTGCAACTGCCCATCCTTCTGTTCCTTCCGCCTGTCAGAGCTGTTCTCGATCATCCGTTCAAACAATCTATTTTTACAATTTTTTCGGATTTAAAAAATGATAGATAATTGATGAAAAAGATTATCATTGAATAAGACAATGCTCGCAGTACCCCCACTACTAAGCTGGGTCTATCGCTCCAGCCGCGAAGCGGCTAAGAGGGACTTTTGCCTGGCACTTGTGATCACTTAGATTTTGGTAAAGTAGTTAATAAAACCTGTAAAACAAATTTTCTAGAATTTCCTTCTGGATATAAGTGAGAAAGTATAGAAGACACCCGCTGACAAAATTTGAGCCAAATCGATTGAAAATTAACAAAGTTAGATCGGCGGAAGCTTAGCTAAAATTCGCGTTTTTTCTTGTAACGCGTCCTCGTGTCCTGTTCCTCGTCCTCGTCCCTCGTCCCTCGTCCTCGTTCCTCGTTCGCGCCACTAGCCACTGCCCGGTGGTCGCAGGCTATCAGTACATAGGGCATCTGATGACGTCATCAGGGTGTCATGTAAAGTACATAGGGCATCTGATGACGTCATCAAAGATGTCATGTAAAGTACATAGGGCATCTGATGACGTCATCAAGATGTCATGTAAAGTACATAGGGCATCTGATGACGTCATCAGGGTGTCATGTAAAGTACATAGGGCATCTGATGACGTCATCAAGATGTCATGTAAAGTACATAGGGCATCTGATGACGTCATAAGGGTGTCACGTAAAGTACATAGGGCATCTGATGACGTCATCAGGGTGTCATGTAAAGTACATAGGGCATCTGATGACGTCATCAGGGTGTCATGTAAAGTACATAGGGCATCTGATGACGTCATCAGGATGTCATGTAAAGTACATAGGGCATCTGATGACGTCATCAGGGGGTCATGTAAAGTACATAGGGGATCTGATGACGTCATCAGGGTGTCATGTAAAGTACATAGGGCATCTGATGACGTCATCAGGGTGTCATGTAAAGTACATAGGGCATCTGATGACGTCATCAGGGTGTCATGTAAAGTACATAGGGCATCTGATGACGTCATCAGGGTGTCATGTAAAGTACATAGGGCATCTGATGACGTCATCAGGGGGGCATGCTAAGTAGATAGGGCATGTGATGACGTCATCAGGATGTCATGTCAAAGTACATAGGGCATCTGATGACGTCATCAGGATGTCATGTAAAGTACATAGGGCATCTGATGACGTCATCAGGGTGTCATGTAAAGTACATAGGGCATCTGATGACGTCATCAGGATGTCATGTAAAGTACATAGGGCATCTGATGACGTCATCAGGATGTCATGTAAAGTACATAGGGCATCTGATGACGTCATCAAGGTGTCATGTAAAGTACATAGGGCATCTGATGACGTCATAAGGGTGTCATGTAAAGTACATAGGGCATCTGATGACGTCATCAGGGTGTCATGTAAAGTACATAGGGCATCTGATGACGTCATCAGGGTGTCATGTAAAGTACATAGGGCATCTGATGACGTCATCAGGGTGTCATGTAAAGTTACATAGGGCATCTGATGACGTCATCAGGGTGTCATGTAAAGTACATAGGGCATCTGATGACGTCATCAGGGTGTCATGTAAAGTACATAGGGCATCTGATGACGTCATCAGGATGTCATGTAAAGTACATAGGGCATCTGATGACGTCATCAGGTGTCATGTAAAGTACATAGGGCATCTGATGACGTCCAAAGGGTGTCATGTAAAGTACATAGGGCATCTGATGACGTCATCAGGGTGTCATGTAAAGTACATAGGGCATCTGATGACGTCATCAGGATGTCATGTAAAGTACATAGGGCATCTGATGACGTCATCAGGGTGTCATGTAAAGTACATAGGGCATCTGATGACGTCATCAGGATGTCATGTAAAGTACATAGGGCATCTGATGACGTCATCAGGTGTCATGTAAAGTACATAGGGCATCTGATGACGTCAAAGGGTGTCATGTAAAGTACATAGGGCATCTGATGACGTCATCAGGGTGTCATGTAAAAGTACCATAGGGCATCTGATGACGTCATCAGGATGTCATGTAAAGTACATAGGGCATCTGATGACGTCATCAAGGTGTCATGTAAAGTACATAGGGCATCTGATGACGTCAAAAAGGGTGTCATGTAAAGTACATAGGGCATCTGATGACGTCATCAGGGTGTCATGTAAAGTACATAGGGCATCTGATGACGTCATCAGGATGTCATGTAAAAGTACATAGGGCATCTGATGACGTCATCAAGGTGTCATGTAAAGTACATAGGGCATCTGATGACGTCAAAGGGTGTCATGTAAAGTACATAGGGCATCTGATGACGTCATCAGGGTGTCATGTAAAGTACATAGGGCATCTGATGACGTCATCAGGATGTCATGTAAAGTACATAGGGCATCTGATGACGTCAAAGGTGTCATGTAAAGTACATAGGGCATCTGATGACGTCATCAGGATGTCATGTAAAGTACATAGGGCATCTGATGACGTCAAAGGTGTCATGTAAAGTACATAGGGCATCTGATGACGTCAAAGGTGTCATGTAAAGTACATAGGGCATCTGATGACGTCATCGGGGTGTCATGTAAAGTACATAGGGCATCTGATGACGTCAAAGGGTGTCATGTAAAGTACATAGGGCATCTGATGACGTCATCAGGATGTCATGTAAAGTACATAGGGCATCTGATGACGTCATCAGGTGTCATGTAAAGTACATAGGGCATCTGATGACGTCAAAGGTGTCATGTAAAAGTACATATGGGCATCTGATGACGTCATCAGGGTGTCATGTAAAGTACATAGGGCATCTGATGACGTCATCAGGATGTCATGTAAAGTACATAGGGCATCTGATGGCGTCATCAGGATGCCATGTAAAGTACATAGGGCATCTGATGACGTCATCAGGGTGTCATGTAAAGTACATAGGGCATCTGATGACGTCGTCAGGAGGTCACCTAAAGTACATAGGGCATCTGATGACCTGATTAGGATGTCATGTAAAGAACATAGTGCATCTGATGACGTCATCATGGTGTCATGTAAAGTACATAGGGCATCTGATGACTTCATCAGGACGTCGTGGAAAGTGAGTAGCGCTTAATTCGTAGCGTGCGCAACAAGTTTGTTGCTTACTGATTATTATAGCAATCAATGCTATTTGAAAAATATTGAAGATTTTTCATAGATATTACTTCGTAATATCAATAAAAGTGAACAATTCTATCAAAAGGGTCTTCCAAGCGAAAGAGGTTTGGTTGGCGTCAGAAACGTCCCAACAAAAAGAGAACAATAGGTAAGTAGATTGAGGAGAGTCTACAAAAGTGAACAATATTCTCTGAGAGTAATTTTTCTTGGTGAACACTTCTTAACAGCGAAAACAAACCGTTGCGGTGTTCTACACAGAAGCTTTCTGTGGTTCCAATAATGGTCTTGATTACGCAAGAACCGTTTAAACGTATGTGCATGTAAACCTAACTCTTACCATCAGAATAGAAGATGACGGCGCAAAGACTTAGACAGCCTGTTAGGTCTTGCTGTAAGGAGAAACAAAACAATAAAATAGAAATACAGCATTAAGCAAGAGTAATCCATAAAATCTCGCTAAACGAATAGAAGTGCTTTTTCCGAAAGACACTATACCCATCATCGTAAATGCCACAACGGTTTGTTTCCGCTGTTAAGAGGTGTTCCCAAAGAAAAATTCCTCTCAGAGAATATTGTTCACTTTTTGTAGACTCTCCTCAATCTACTTACCTATTGTTCTCTTTTTGTTGGGACGTTTCTGACGCCAACCAAACCTCTTTCGCTTGGAAGACCCCTTTTTGATAGAATAACTCTACATTTTGATGCGAAATTCAGAGCAGATCGAGTTTTTCGTTTAGCGGTTAACTCTACAAGACAAGAGGAAAGCTGTGTTTTCGATTGAAGGATCGCAAACGGAGAAGGTAAAATTATTTGGTGTAAATTCCTTCGGCCAACCTAAAATAATCGTTCTCCCTTTTCTCGTTTTCGCAGCTATCTGCTTTCCTCTTTTCTTTACAGAGTCGCTATATTTTTGCTCCAATATCTCAACGGGATCGCTCAAACAGAAGTTTCTTTGGTGTATTTTACAGGATTACTTCAAGCATGCTTCACTCCAATATACCTAAAAGGGCAACATCCAGAAAAAACCAAACTGATATTTGACAGTGATACGCTTTAGAACACTGCATATTTTGCCCAAACGACGCGTTCTGACTCTTTTTTCGCGTGCAGAGCGCCGATTCTCCATAACTCGATTCAAAATTAGTAAACCGAGTTTCTGAGAACATTTTCGGGCTCCTCTCGATAAAGCCAATGTAGTAGTGTCTGACAGTAGGAATATTGACTGCAGACTTCCGTCGAATACTCTGCAGTTTCTTTCGAAAATCCCGACGATCTCATGGGAAGACATTACAAGCTGCCATGAAGATGGCAGCCTGTGCAGTCGATAGTGAGGGATTCTGATATGGAAATATGGTATTTCTATCGAAAGCTCGAATCACGATTAATATTCACAAAGGTTACTGTGGTAGCCTCGTTGAAGGAGGTATGAAAAGGTTTTTAGAAATTCGATTCGGTAATTTTTGGTCAGTTGTGGCGATGTGGCGCTTCGTGCACGAGAAATCGTAGCCTTGATGTTTCATCTGTAAAAACATGAGACTCAATACTGAAGATTTCGGTAGGGAAATTGGAAGCTATGAGATTTCGCTGTCAATTCCAAAAAGACTCATAAGGGAAAGTTTTGCGAACGCTTTATGAAACGTGGTTCAGAGAACAACGGCGAAAATTCCAATGAGGGACAGAAAATTCGGCAGGATACTATCCCGAAAACCTAATGGCTGAGAACAGAGCCAATTCGAAACAGCGAGAAGTTGCGCAAGTCGCAGTTTCCTACAATTAGGTGTCTGATTAATGTTATAATCCGATTATGTGATTTCTGTGATAGTACTCGATCGGTTGTCTTCACTCAAAGTTCAAGCACAGCACTTTTCAGCCTCCTGCTCTTCTAGCGGCTCGAGTTGTGAGTGCCCACCCGGATTCACTGGCGACATTTGCGACGACATGTGCCCGGAAGAAAGATGGGGTCCTGGATGCAATCAGGTAGTGGCTCACCTCACATTCCATCTCAAGAAGGTTTTCATCTCAGCGAAACTCCAGGTCTGTGGTTGTGAGAGTAAAAGTTGCGATCCGGTGACTGGCTCCTGTAGATGCAGCTCGTCAGAAGAATGCCCTCAAGGACCTTGTCCACCAGGCGAGTGCTCATGAATTTTCCTCCATTATAGTAAGACCAGACAGCCATCCTTCATTTACAGGATATTATGGCCCAATGTGTGAATTGAAATGCCGCATGGAGTGCCCAGATGGACGCTGTGATCCTTTGTACGGATACTGCACCTGCGATGAAGGCTATTATGGGGAGAATTGTGACAAGTGCGGTTTTATTTATTGCTTGTTATTATGATATATGCGATCTATTATGTTCTGTTAAGTATGGAGTAGAAATTCACGAACTACTGTACATATTCCCCGAGGAGTGACGCGATTGAGCTTAACTCCGCGATGGATAAATGTGGCGATCCACGGCTGTACACTATTAAGGTCTCAACCCAGTTGAATTTTAGGACTTGTCCGACTTTCGTCTTTGGGAGAAACTGCCGTCATACTTGCAAGTGTTCACGAGAAAATAGCGAAGGATGTGATAGCAAGGTTATCTTTCGATATTATATATCAATGGAAGATTCAGCACATAGCGCTCTCTGTGTAAGCAATGTATAGGCCTTTCGCCAAATTTCGGATGGACCAGACGAACTCTTTTGCAGCGGCAGAGCGGTGATCTACCGCAGCGACTCCTTCCATTTCCTGACTAAATTTGCCGAAAGACCTATACAGTCGTGGTCAAAGGTGATTTCCACGCTACGGACAATCCAAGTGTCATGACACTATTCGTCTCTTTGCTAAGGAGGGACGAGGCAAGTCAGCCGAGCGCTGCCCCACCTTTCCCTAGGTAAGTACTCCATCGGTGCCGCGATGCGACCGCTTGCGCCGTCTGCAACGACGCCATCACCCTCAGACACCAATGTACACCTTAACTCTTCACATGAGATGATTGTGGATTCTGCAAGTCTCAAGCGACAGAACGCAAGCCAATTTATTTGATCCTTCCTGTTTAAACCCTGTGTAGTCTTGAGAAATAGATACGAAGGTAACAACGAATTTGCAGACCGGCAAGTGCATCTGTCGAGCCGGTTTCTATGGTCCTATGTGCAAACGGCGTTGTCCACTTGGATTCTATGGGCCGAGCTGCGCGAAGAAGTGCCAGTGCACCGACGGTCTGCATTGTGATGCTACTACAGGAGATTGCGCCAAACGATGCCCACCTGGGTTCACTGGAGAACTGTGTGATCGAGGTATGTACTGAATATTTTTTTCATTTGGTAGGCAAGCTTGCTAGCGTTCTCAGAACCGCGTATTGCTGTTATCCTTTCCATGTCCTTTCTAAAGAACTGACATGGAATCCTTAAATTTCTCTTTCACAACACTCTGTGTCTGTTATTTCATTTTCTCAGCCAACGAAATCCATTATCATGTTCATCTCGCAACGTTACTCAGAATCTGTATGCGTTATTTTATGAGTAGGACTTCATCAAAACTTCGAGTGTTTTCGACGTAAGCAGTGGGTACCGAACTAGGGATGGTGCGCTTCCACTATTGCCGTGCGATATTTGGAGCTTCTACAAGTTAGCTCACACATGGTGTGCTCTACGAGTTCAGTTGAAATCGTTTAGCTCAATTGACTTCCTCCTCTTCCTACGGCTGCTGTGCCAGAATTCCAGCGTAATACTGTTGTTAACCCACGTAGAAATAAGTTCAAATATTTGACCAAAGATCCGTCCGTGAAACTAATGGCTACGTGTAGTCTCGGTAGGCCATATTCTTTTATCTCGATCAACTTTAGACTTGGAGCTGAGCATCACACCATTGAACACTCTTGTTTCGTGACTAGTGATATCACTTGTGTCATGGCGGATCCTTCGAGGATATCAGCCATTGTGTAGCACCAGTATTGTTACAGTCTGTTCTCCTGGTACGTTTGGATACGACTGCGAGCAACGATGCAATTGTTCAATACCGGGAAAACCGAAGGCATGTCACCATGTCACAGGCACTTGTACCTGCTTGCCTGGACTCACCGGAATGATGTGTGATAAACGTGAGTTCACCCTATTGACGAGATTGGTGTTATGTGGAGGTAGATAACTGTGTTCCGCACATTTTGTTTGTTACAGAAATTCATTAGCGTTCCTTCAGCGGGTTTAGAGCAGTGGTAGAGCATCGCTATCACTACAAACAGTTGAGTCCGATCGCTTTCTAACTAGGGATTGGCAGCTGGTCCAAATCGCCGTTTCCAGTGAAACTCATACCAGTAAATGCTATTCCAAAGAAAATTTGTAGCTGTTGAAGAGCTCTCCGAACCGAGTTATGAGCTGGGACCGGTACCGTGAGTACTGAAGCCGACCGTAATCTTCCACAAAATTGAAACCGCAAAAAGATGGCCAAATGCTCCCTCCCCCCTTTTGGCATCTTTGGACCGCCGGAGGTCGGAATTTTTTCTTCACTTTTTGCCGAGGGGGTTATATGGGGCGCTGAGCTGACCACGAATATGAGGTCCGCTTCCAGTTTATCGGTCGATTACATTAGGTTGCGGTGGTTTTTAGGCCATTTTTCGGAATCCCTCAATTTGTCTGCAATGGAATTTCGACCAACCAATCAATATCCAAAGCCGACGTGGCGTCGTGTGATGAGCTGATGTTGTTCATTCGTTGTTCACACTGTAACGAGTTCTTATGTCTCCAGCATTTTGTTTTCGAGTACCACATCTGTTCATGAACGAATGCTCGCGAGCAATTTATTGAAGCCTCATAAATATTCTTCCCGTTGTTCAATACAAAAAAATTGTCGTCCAAAGTGAGTTACACTCAATGAGAAATGTTTCTAGGTTTCAAGAACAGTAATTCTGAGAAAATACTGAAGAAGGTCACCGGAGGGTATCGAATAGAGAATGTCAACGAATATTCGGAAAACGAATATTCGACCGTATAAACGAATGAGGCATTTATTCGACTATTTGGAAAAGTCAGTTTTTCGAATAATCCGTTTATTCGAATATATGAAAAGTCAATTTTTCGAACAAGTCGTTTATTCGAATATTCGAAAGGTCAATATTCGGCCGAATAAACTAATAATTTCAGAAAATTTGGAAGCAGAGTCTTCGACACATGTCCATTTTTGCGGTCCAGAGGCGAAATGTCTCCAACCAAACTGGATGCTATCTTTGCGGTGGGGGGCCACTACTCTGAGAGAATCTTTCCCGCTAGTGCCGTGATGCTCTCGCGATCCGCGATAGTTACCGTGTTCGTCTCCCTTAGTCCCGTGATCCTCGTCCGTCCCGCGATAGTTACTCAATTGGCTCATCCGTTGACATTCTCGTTCTCGTACCGTGATGGTACCGCCATCGTTACCAAGTTTACTGCGCTAGTACCGTGGTGCACTCACGATCCGCGATGGTAGCGTGAGTGTTTCCCCCCGGTTCCGCGCCCTCCTGATCGTGCAGATTTGTAAAACAGTGAGAAATACGGCAAGGGCAATACCTTATAGCTTCGTGTTGACCTGATGGTCAACAACTGCACGGGTGAAACACCGAGAGGCCATGGATTCGGTACGATCAGGGTTGGAGGCTGGCGGAATCTCGCGACCGTCCCACGAGAGTTCCGGGCTCGGTTCATCGTGGTTCCGCCATGTAAAACCCCGAAAAGAGCATTGTATAGACGCGATTTGCCCTCAGGTTGAAAGTGGTAGAATCTCGCGATCGTTCCGTGATAGGCCCAGGCTCGACTCCCCGCGGTTTTGCTATGGAGCATCGTGGGAGCATCGGTGAACGAACGCGGTACGCTCTAGGTTCGAGACTGGCAGAATCTCGCGATCGTTCCGCGAAACCCCCATGCTAGTATCCTCTCGGCCCCTACGAGAAACCGAGGGGATTCTATCCGTGAACGATCGCGGGGGATTCTCTTAGATTATGGCTGGATGCACTTGGCCCCGCCCATTTCACCGTGCCGCACTAAATTTGAGCATCACCCGGGGTTTCCCTCTTCTGCCTAAATCAGGATTGCAGCACGGAAAAATGGGCGTGGCCAGGTGCGATACAACAGTGCCCCCCCCTCCGATTAGATAGCACCCCAAACTGATAAGAAATTCGGATTATGTTGGTAAATATTGTTTAGAAAATCCAGAGACTTTGATCGTATCGTTTAACAACTACTCATAGACAGTGATAAATGTTGGTTTGAATACTCTTATGATATAATGTAAAACGCCTTTTTCGTGGAAGTACACTGGCATAGCTTTGATCTATATAATACCATCTCAGACAGTCGGGGCTTAGTACGTCGAGACCATACCGTTAGTACGCCGGCAAAAAGGGATTGGCAGCACCTGTGCTGTAGCTGCTGGTAACAGCAGGATATGCTGGCAACGACCAGGAGCTCCTGCTGCTTGTTCTGGCGTACTAACTCTTTGTTTGTCGTGGCACGCATGCTATTGCCAGCCCCTCTCTCCTAGTGTCTGCTGCCACTCTCCTCCATTGATTTGTCTGATACGAATGAACACTGCAGTATCCTCTTGTACGACGGCGGCGGGTATATAAGGCGGCCAGTCTCGCTGAGGGGGCAGTTGGCCGTTTGAGGCCAGTCCGAGGAGGTGACCTTGAGTCACTATTGGCACGCTAATTTTGAACGCTGAGCGGATCATCCCCATGGCCCATCGCGAGGGAAGCCTCCTCGTTGTGAACCGTGGCCAAGATGATGCCCTTGTTGCGGACCGCGGCGAGGAAGGCCTCCTTGCTGCTGGTCGTGACAAAAATTATACCCAGCACCGGTAAGGATGATGGCATTCCAAATTCTGTCGATAATGAGCGTTAGTACGGCAGGATACGCTGCTGCAACCAGCAGCTCCTGCACACAACGAGCGTTAGTACGCCAGGTTTGCCCTGGCGTACTAACGGTATTATGCCGACGTACTAAGCCCCGACTGTCTGAGAAACAAAAAAAAGGTCAAGAAAATTGGAAGTGTCGCGAAAGGGGGTTCGATTATGCGTACTAGGTCCGTACTTCTTACTCGAATACTCGTGATTTTGGCCGGATATTCGGATTATTCGTATTCGATTAATTCGATTTTCCGGAAAAGTCAAATTTTTGAATAATTCGTTTATTTGATTATTCGAAAAGTCAAATTTTCGAATAATTCGTTTATTCGAATATTCGGAGAAATCAGTTTTTCGAGTAATTCCTTTATTCGAATATTCGGTCAATTTTCCGAATAATTCGTTTATTCGAATATTCGAAAGGTCAATTTTTGAATTATTCGTTTATTCGAATGTTCGAAAATTTTTATTCGTTTGATATACTCTATTGCACATCTCTCTAGTGGAGGCGCTATCCCCGCGTGTCCCCGGCGGGACGGATCCACGCCGGGAACGCGCGGGGATGACATCGAATGCACAACTCGCGGGAGGAGGCGCGGACGCTTCCTTGCGGGAGAAGATTGAGACTCAGAGGATCCATACTAAAAGTGGAGAGAGCGCAGACAGCTCCACAGTTTTCTTTTTGGCGCTAGGGGCGGTTTCCGCGATTGCCGTTGATACCGAAGCGGACAGATTATATGCGATGTTTGCTTGAAGGCTACGTTGAGAAATTGTAGAAAAACTCAATACTCTTACAACTACGTAATTGAAAGACGATTGTTTATTGTTTTGATTTTAAAGCAGTTCGAATTCAAAAGCGAGGGTTACTCCGCTGTATCGATCGAATTTCCTCCAGTCGCTGTTCACATACCGGTGCTATCGTAAACAGAGGGTGCACTATGGTATCGCTTTTGCGTACACCCATTTTTTCGCCCCGCAATAAAATTCCTGATTTTGGTTGCTTTGCGGTGCGGAAACATGAGCTTGGCCCAGTTTAATATCATGGTGGACCCCACCCCGTCCCCGTTTGCAATAGCACCCACATACCGTTCGAAAAGGTGTTCCCAAATCATCAGAATAGAAAAAACCAGACAGGGTACGGCACGAAGTGTGGACAAGGCCAATTTTACTCAGACCCCCTCCCTCCAGGAGCAAAAATTTTGGCGATTTTGACGACCATCATCCCCGAATTTCTGGGCGGAAGTAATCGATACTGTTTTCCGTCTGCTCGAGTAGATCCCGAACAGATTTGAGCGATCTTCCAGAAACTTTTTTAGTTTGAATACTTTCATGCAATATAATCTAGAACGCCTTGTTCGTGGAAGCTCATTAGCATAGCTTTGACCTAAACAATACTATACAAAAAATGTCAAGAGGGTTGGTGTTGCCGCGAACGGGGGTTCAATTATGCGTACTCGGTCCGTACTTCTAATTCGAATACTCGCGATTTTGGCCGAATATTCCAGATTATTCGTATTCGAATAATTCGACTATTCGGAAAAGTCAGATTTTAGAATAATTCGTTTAATCGACTATTCGGAAATGTCAATTTTCGAATAATCCGTTTATTCGACTTTTCGAAAAGTCAATTTCCCGAACAATTCGTTCATTCGATAATTCGGAGAAGTCAATTTTTCGAATTATTTGGTTATTCGATTATTCGAAAATTTTTATTCGTTTCATATACTCTAGTATCGAACCCCCCGCCTGCTGGGTGAGAAGCGAAACGGTTGCTTCTAGGCCATGACGCCTCGCGCTGACAAGTGATTGGAATGAGTTATGGGGAGGCCGCGCTGACTAATTTCGTACCTGGAGGTCTTCTGACGAAACAGATATGTATGTTCCTAAGGACTCCATCACGAGTTTGATGACTGGTATATGTTTCAATTTGAAAGGAATTTTTGACCGATTGCCGATCCCTAGTGAAGGCTAATAAAATCGCCAAATTTTCATCTTTTTTACGCGTGCTGGTGCGGAGCGGAGGTTAGTGATAGTAAGAGAGCGCATGACAGACGAAGAGAACAGAATCGCGCGTGCCGCCCGCTCGCGCCATGAGTATTGAGAATTACGACTTTTTGCAGAGGATAAGGTCTGCTGTCCATTTGCGTGGATAAACTAGCAGCAGCCTTATGTGAATGAATTCGAGTATTCACTCGAAAATGGCTTTTCAAGCCATTGTGCATATTCCATACAATCTTCCGCAAAGGGAAGGCGATCAGGGTTTTTTTGTTTCTTGATTGCCTGTGCAGGAACTCGAAATTCACTATTCATTCATGAGGCCGGTAATCTCTTGTTTGGCCCCGACAATAACCCGCGAAAAACTACTCAGTTTTCAATGAAGAATCACCAGTTCACTCGCCATCTTATTTGTGCTGCGGTATGAAGGCACCGCTCTTTTATACAGTTCACCGCAATGTTAAAGGACATGGTGCGGTTGCGGTCATACATTAAAACTACGGTGGAAGACGCCCAGAATTTCATTATCGATCGACAGCACAGCGGATTTTCTTTGTGAGTTACGGTTTTCCTTTTTCTTGTTCGGTTCGGCGTTATTTCTGTTTCTGACTCTCAAAATTTTACGAATAGGGGCTTTTCTTATCGTGCGAGGAGGAATTTGCCGTTTTTCGATTTCAAAACAGAATTTTGGAAAAAAAACTTGAAGCCCGAACAAACGTCTAATTTCCCCCTCACGCGCTAAGAATAGCCCCTATTCGCAATATTTGAAGTCAGAAACAAGAATATTGCCGAAACAATCAAGAAAAAGAAAAATCATAACTTACCCAGAAAATCAGCTGTGCTGTCGAACGATAATTAATTCTGACGTGTTCTACCGTAGTTTTAGAGTGTGACCGTAGCCGCACCATGTCCTCACATTGCGATGAACTAACTCGGCTTGAAGCGGTGTGCTTTGGCAGAAAAAAAAAGACCTGTAAAACATCGAACGCTCTTTCTTCCAAGCAGAAACATGTCTCACCCCCAAACAGTACTCAGGCGAAAAAAGTTGTCGAGAATCCGGCGAAAAGTTGTGTAGAATTCGTACGAATTCGGACAACTTCTCACCTAATTTTCGACACCTCCTCGGATGATTCTCGACAACTTCTCGCCTAATTCTCGACAACTCCTCGTCTTATTCCCGACAAGTTTTCGTTTTATTCTCCTTAGCACCTCTGCGCCTGATTTCTTCTCTCGAGAATCCGTCAAATTTTCAAAAATAATTCAAAATAAAATAAGTAAATAAGAAAAAGAATATATACGCACATGTATATCTAAAGAGACGGTTTGATTCCGAAAGGAACTATCTCACAACATCTGTAGGACTTAAATGAATCAAAAGCGTCAGTTTTTTAATAAGTTTGTAAGCACTAATTCCAGCAGCAGTAATTACTTTCTTATTTTTAGACCTCGAAATTTTGTCGAACGATTTTTTGTTCAAATTTCGTTCGTTCGATGCTTCGTCCAACGATTTATTTTTCAAATTTCGTTTGTTCGAAATTTCGTCAGAAGAATTTCCTTCACGATTTTCATTCGTTCGAGATCTGATTCTTCGATTTTTTTCTTCGAAAATTCGTTCGACTTTGAAAACGCTTCTCGAACCCTAGGTTAAGCTGTTTCGTTATTCCTCGGCGTGAGCGTGAGCTAACGCGACTTGAATAGAAATCCGAATACGTCTGGAATATTCATTCTCTGACAGAGCGTTGTAAATAAAGCGTTGAGACCGGTTTCGAAAATAAAATCCGAAGTTTCAATTGAGTGTCGAAAAGAATTCTAAACTTCGAACGAAATTCGAAAAAATCCAAAATTTCGAACGGCTTTCGAAAAAATCCCAAATTTCTATTAGATTCGAAATTCGATTTCGTTCGACCTACGAAATTTCGGAAGATTTTCGAAATTTGTTCGTTTGAAATTTTCGAACAAACTTCGAAAAAATTCGAAATTTCGATTAGTTTCAAAATTCGTTCGTTACAACATCGAAATTTGAAAGGTTTTCGAAATTCGTTCGTTCAAACTTTTTTCGAACGATGTTTTTTTTTCAGTTTTCGTTTGTTCGACATTTTTTTTCGAAATTGTACAACTATAATGCACATGCTATTCAACCATTCAAGGCATGGCCATTCTCACACAGTATTCGACTTTCCTCGTTGAGACGTACGCTCCTTGCATATATGTATAAGCAAGAATGCCTTTTTGAGATTCCCGAATGGGTGAGTTTTTTGAATGATGCTCGACTTAATTTCCGAATGAATGACTAATTTAGAGTAAGAATCCTTTTGTATTTTGTATACCCGTTATGAATTCGATTGGAATGAAGATTCGGAAAATCTATCTAACACATCATAAATATTGAACTTTTTTCAGGCTGAATAATCAAGAGACCCGAAAATGGTTCAAAATTCGAAAAATCAAATCTTTCGGTTCTCCTGTTGAACATATTACTCGAAAAAGAAAAGCAAAAAATGTAATACGATTGATTTAGTCTCTCGAATGAATGGAATATATTAGAAAATGAGTAATTAAGCTCGAAAACTAAAATCAGATTTCTTAAATGAATCTTATTTTCGGATAAAAAACGATTGAGTGATAATTACAAAAGCCGGCATAGTTGGGCATACGGTTCGGCCTCCGGAGCATTGACAACCCAGCCAGGGCTGGGCACACGTCCTGGAATGGCGATTTTGAATATACACCTTGGCTCGGTAATTTTTAGGCACCCTTATGGAAAATCGAAATCGGCTATTTTCCAAAAAAGTTGAGCACAACAGCCATGATTTTGACTTCCTGGTTTCGATAAACAAGAATTTAAAAAAAGCACTGACTAGAGAAAATTCCGAAAATGTCAACAAAAAAGGTAGTGTAACTTCTAAACTTCAAAACAATCCCATGAGGAAAATTTGTTAGCAAGACGGTAAGTTATAACAAAAGATTAAAAAATTTCATTACAAAACAATTTAACAATTGCAAACAACAACCGAACTACTATTATTGCAATGAATAATGTTTCCTGTCGAATGTTTTCTTTAACCTATGAAGGATTAGTTAATCTGTGTTTGGTTGTTCTGATGTGGAAATCAGAACTATTTTGTGTTGTGGAACAATGTTAGGATTCATGTGATGCGTAGTATACATTCCATCCGATGGCCAAAATCGCGTCGGATCGGATTTTCGGATATTCCCGATTTTGCAAAACCGACTCATCGGATAAAACGGATACTGGCCCGAACGAGAATTTCGGATAACGGATCCTATCGAAACGAGAATTTTGACCGGATCGGATATCGGATATCCGACCGGATAAAATCGGATCCACCGGATAATTCGGATGAAAAAACGGATAAGAAAAATTTTCAGTAGTACCGAAGAGTCAACTCCGTGTATTAAAGCAAATACAATTCTAAATATAATCTCCAAATATAATCTCCATATATTATTCGTAGAAACAAACAAAACACCGGTTTTGGGAAATTTTAAAGCAATAGTTGACGTGAGAAGTTGGACCGGTACTAGTAAACCTTCAGGGCTGGAATTCACGAAACGTTAACCACGTTTCAGCCATGGTTTGAGGCCTATCGATTTGCACACGATGTGCATAGCCATGGCTACGCTAGCCATGGTTGAAACGTGGTTAGCGTTTCGTGAATTCCAGCCCAGATTGGAAAAAAAATTACAACAAACTATCGTGGTGACCATAAAACAAGACATATTTGGAGATCTTGGACTGATATGGTTGCTTTAATCATACAGCGCATTTAAAGACACGCGTTCAGTCGACTATTTTGGTGTAGTCTTCCGACAAATCTTCCTCTCCGAAAGTAGATCGTCACTATCCAAGTCAGCTTTATCATAATCGGATTTGACTTCACTGCGCCCATACTTTTCGATGACTACATGTCAGTACAGAGAAAATTTAGAGGTCTGACAATTGGAAAGTAATGAAGTGCAGCGAATCCTGGGCAATTAAATATTTGGGGCCGCATTCACTCGCAACAGGTCGGCCGCGGCTCGCAGGAATTCCAACAGTGGAAACCAGAAACCTTCCGAGGTAACCAAAATGAGGCGTAAGCAAATGCTCTGGCCGTACACAGCACAGAAACGTAGAAAAATTCGAGCACAAGCTCCAGGAATCATTTGGCTGCTCTTTTCAATGTTGGCGTCCGGAAAAGGCGGTTGACTTCACAACACCCAGAGTTTCCCTCCTTTCAAAATACGAATAGTTAGTGACCCAGAGGTTTGATATTTTTACAAAGTTGTTTTTCTATGTGGGCTTATTTGACAGATATACGACTAACATCGGCATGGATCCTGAAGAGGCTTTGCGTTCCCCATTGGAGGTTGATGCAAACTCGGTGCACCTATGTTATAGCATATGGCACCGAGTTTGCGCCAACCTTCAACAATGAACGCGAAGTCTCTTCAGGATCCATGCCGACGTTACCTAAGATAGCGGCGGTTACGAGTGCTCATAGAATCGTGGCGAAGGATGACACGCTTCGGTTCCCCGCCACTGAATGGAAGATTGGGATTTTGTCAGCTCCAAGTAAAGGCGTAAACATCCTTACTGGATCCCTCTCTACAGTACCGCGCACTTTTTTTTGCAGAAAAAGCGTTTTGGGGCCTTTTTATGCGCTCTTAAAGAGCCGCATAGCCGTAACGCACTTTAAAATCGACGGAATGAGTTTTCTGGTAGTTTTCGTGTTCCTCTCAGTGAAGCGAATACAATGGTACGTATAGAAAGTCTTAGTAGTGAAGCACGTTCTGCTGCAGCCAAGCCACGCTACAACATTCTGCGTGCAATTGCTGGCACCGCCTGGGGCAGCACAAAGGAAGTTCTGCGTAAAACGTATAGAACCATGGTACTGCATGTTTCGAAACATCCGAGCACTCGCTTAGAGGACCACAGATGGCTGAGTATACACGTTTCATGACAGAATAGTTGTCTGCTGCTCAGCCCAATCCCGTATGTGGCGGTGTGTCTCCTCTAGTCGATGATAGTGAAGCTTACCTGCTCCAGGCGTACTCGAACCATCTAGCAGGTCTTCGATGCCGGTCATTCTACCTACGTGAAGGCCTACGCACAGAGGATTGACCAGGCACTCCCCGATAAATGTCCTGATTGTCAACGTGTTGGACATGATTGATTGCATCTATTTTCATGTCCGGTTAGACCTACAACCCTGTCTCCTCTAGATTTATGGTACAAGCCGTGTGAGGTTGCCAACTTTCTGAGCCTCTGATGCAATGCTTTCTAATGGCTGAGAAGAAGAATAGTAGACGAAAGAATCTTCTAGATTTCGGAATTTTAATTTTGGCGCCAACAATGCGTCAAAATTCGTAATAACGCGCGCGTAAATCACAGGCGCACATCATCGTCATTTTGCGTCGTGCACGTCGATGGCGATTGATTTCGAATTTCGGACAAGGCAGAAACGGTGGGCAGTGGGTCAGGAATTACCTTCAGGGCTCGATTGTTGAATTGAGTGAAATGAACGCAAATCTTTACGGTTTCATCCGAAATTATCCGATTTTACACCGAAATTATCCGGTTTTCATCCGAAATTAGCCGATTTTCATCCGATATCGATCCGATCTATTATCCGTTTTCAACCGTTTTTCTATCCGATTATCCGGTTTTCTGATCGGATCCTTCAATTTCACTTTTCCGGATATCGGATATTTCGGATATCGTGTATTTTCGTCTGATCGGATTTCGGATCAATCCCGAAATCGCCATTTAACGTCGGATCGGATTTCGGATAATTATCTGATCGGATTATCCGACCCGGATATCCGAAACCGACTCCGTCGGATGGAATGTATAATGCGTAGGGAGTGGGAAACTTGAGTTTTAAACTCCTAGAGTGCCGCAATCCCTTGAAGATTCGGCTTGCCGTGCGATACGGTGTTTGTACGCAGCTACACAGCGCACACGGGAGTGGACGCGCACACAATATTAATAAAAAATGTATTGTATTACTGAACGGGGAGGAGAAAAGGATTGAGACTGAGGGAAATGGAGGACGGTAAAGGTGGTCTATTCTGGATGTACCCATTTTAGAAATTTAATGTAAACAAACAGAGCGGGTGTAAATATTTAGCCGTGACAGGATTCATTCAAACGAACCTAGTTGATCGAATTTAGCATTATAAAGAGAGCAAAGTATATTGTGAGAAAGAGGAGAATCTGGCAAACATTTTATTGTCATTAGGAACGATTTTTAATATGATTTAGGGACCTTAAATCTCGTCCCGGTTTTACCCCAAAAACCGGGACAAAACCGGGACGAGTTTTAAGGACTTTGAGTCACATTCAATATCTAGCCTATTGCTATTGAAATGTTAGCCCGATTCTCCTCTTTCTCTCAATGCTCTTAGTTCTATGTTTATTGGTGCTTTTAACCAACTAGGTTCATTTGAATGAACCTTATCAAGTCCGAAAAATTCACTCCGCTCCAACTTAGTTTGTTTACATTAAATTTCTACAGTGGAAACATTGAAAGTATCCTATTTCTGTCCTCTTCCATTTACTTTAGTTTCAATCATTTTCTCCGCCCCGTTCTGTAATGAAATACATTTTTTAATTAATATTGTGTGCGCGTCTACTCCAGTGCGCGCTGTGCAGCTGCGGACAAACACCTTACCGGACGGCAAGAGAGATTACGGCATTCAAGGTGGATAAAACTCTGGTTTTTATGTACAGGGTACTTCTCAATGAGGACGACACGGTCATTCGCTTCTTTCATAGGAACTTGCAGTCTTTACAGTAGGCTCTCTTCATAAGTCACATTCTCATGAATAATAATCTATTGACTAGTTGTGATACTGACTGTGCTATCTGTACTTGTAAACTGTCGAAATAAAACCTAGCCTGCTCGGATGAGTCCGGGCGGACTGAGCAGCGGAGCGGTCGGTCATGGCAAAATATAACAGTGATATGGAGATTTTGAAGTGATAAGCCCGATAAGCCTAGCTTAGACCGGCTCAAAATGAGCGACATAGGCTATACATCATTTAGCTAATTTTTTGAACTTGAACGATAGTTTTCCTGGGCGCTGTCTTCGTATCTTTGCCTCGAATCGGTAGCCACCCGCGTAATCAATGAACGTTGAACCAAAGCAACATGACGCTACATCAGTCCTTACTTGCTACAAGGTAACAGAAGGGTGTTTATTTCTTCATCAAAACAAATTTCGACAGCAACCATGAATTATTGCAAACACAACCTGCATTTCTATCGATAATTTGAATTGTTCAAGTGTTCGCCTCAGAAAGCGGAGACGAAGACATGGGAAATCAGAAGAATAGTGTGTATAGATTTTTTTCCTGAATTCGACAGGAAATGCACTTCACTTTTTGTGTTCGGTTTAGGCGCACCCCTTTGCCCTCTCTGCAACGTCCAATATGCACCCCCGTAAGGTTAACCGGGACGAGTGCCCAGCCCTGAACCCAGCTGGCTTGGCACTCTCTCGGCCGGCCAAAGTGCAAACTGGCTACCTCTGCGTCTCCGCGGAAAGGGATCATTTACAGATTTAGCTGTACAGTAGAGGGATTGGAGCAATCCCAATTTGGGAGGGAGGCACTCACCATTCCAAAAAGGGGTGAAATATGCAGCGCTCAAAAACCAAAGGATTTTCATGGAGTCTGTAGGAAAGAAATGACTGATAACGACCTCAGATACCTGATATGGGAAGAAATTTAATTTTTCATGAATGAATTTTAAGTGGCCCCCTCAACAAAGTTTGCACCCAGGGACGAATCTCTGAAGTAATTAACTCTCAAATCAATCCGTTGAAAGGCGTTGCAGGTTGTGCTTCTTCAATGTGGTGGTGCAGGAGAACCGTTTGACAAGTTGGTTACTTACTAATTATCAAATGAATTTCTTTATTCCCTCGCTACTCGCAGTCACAAACAATCGTAGATGCGAAGCGGATGTTTTTCAAAAAAATTAATAATGAAAATGGTGTAAGTATTCTCAAAATCACGCCGATTCTATGACAGTGATACAGCAAACTGCGAATAGCAGCGAGATGGAGGTTAGATCATTAGATCATATCGCAAAAGCACGTGAGCGAAGCTCTTTGATGGGTGGTATAGGGAAACTGGTTAACAAGTTGGTCACTTACTGTTTATCAAATCAAAGGATACCGATTGGCTAATCTTGAAGATTTCTCGTGGATATTATTACGTAACATCAAGAGAAAATGAACAATTCTCGCTAAGTGGGTTTCTCCACGCAAAAGGGGTTTGGTGCTGGCAGAATTGCTCCAACAAAATGTCAAGAAAGTGGAGTGGGCGGGTCTACAAAGAATTTAAATTATTTCTTGAGAACCGATTTCCGTAAATAAAGTTTTTAATTCTCCGAAACAACCGTTGTAGTATTTGACATGGAAGAATCCTAGGCTTCTCAAAGAAAGGGCTTCTACTTATTGAAAAATTTCCGTATGCTAGTACATACTTGCACCTGCCACGACACTTTGACTGGTTTACTTTTCGAGCGGCAAAATGAAGCCGTTTGTGTAAATTTGCGAACATCGTATTTTCTACGGTAGTAGAATAGACCTGAAGAAAGAGAAGTCATTTTTGAAACCACGAAGTTCTTCTATGAAGAATAATAAAACGGGCTGTTTTTGCGAGTTAAAAGTTTCTGCCACAGAAATCGGTTCTCGAGATCCACTTCCTTATTCATCATTTTTTTTTGTTTGAATGTTTCTGTCAGCACCAAATCACATTTGCTCTGTAGATTTCCTTTTTCATCGAACTTGCGTTCCTTTTTCTTTTTTTATAACATGTATAATCGGAAGCGTTTGCGAAGAATTCAGTAATTCAGTACATTTGTTGAAGAATTTGTGTAGTGCTGCAACAAACGAGCATTAGAATTGTTCCCGATTAATCGGAAATAAAAATTTTGATAGAATTCTAAGGAATTGTTCTACAGGAAATGTATTTACAGGTGTAATTAAGATTACAGCCGCACCATCCACATAGACGAAGCGGTTGTGGCTTTTTGTCAAAATATTCATCGAAATCTCAATCATTTAAGGGATGCCAGTCGATGGCACTACAGTAGCGTCTTTTTATTTGTGTCTCCAGCGCAAGAGGTGGAGTGGAGAGCGCAGCAAGAGCGAGGGAAAGTGGGCGAGGCATGCTTGGTTGTCAATGGTACCGCAACCACGAGGTTCGAGTAGTCAATAGTGGGCGGACCTCAGGTAGCGGACGCCTCGTCAACGGTAACGGGTCAGCAGATCCCGAATGATAAGTACCTACGGTAGTGCCTGTTAATACTCTACGATGTGGAGAGTGGCCTCGCTCATGTGCCAGCACAAGGCTCGGGTCACACCCATCCACGCAATGAAAGAGCAACCCAATTGGGATAGGAGACTGTACACCAATAGAATGCCAAAGAATTATTGCGAGGTTAAGAGGCTCATATTTAAGCCAGAACTGAATCACTTAAGATTTTTTCGAATGAATATTCTTGATTCTCAACGTCATTTTCATTTCTAGAACAACTTTTTGAACAATGATATTTTAAATTTCATTTTTCGGTTAGGAATTGTAAAAAGAAAGTTCAGTACTTGGAATCGCGAAAACTCTAAAATTTAGTTACTTCAATTTACAATCTTCCGGTGGAACCAGTATTTCAAAACTCGAAAAATAGAAATTCTCATAATAATGTGATGTTCAAGAGTTCGGTGGAATAAATTGTAAACGATAACCAGCTTGCTCAAGTTCGATGTGTCCTGAATTCTCGACAACTTTTCGACGCATTCTCGTTTCGAGTAGAAGTTGTCCAGAGTTCTCGCGGAATTCTCAACAACTATGTCCTTCTCCTGAATTCTTGACAACTTTTCCAGAATTCTGGACAACTTCTACAGAATTCTCGACAACTTCCCCATCTGCCAGAATTCTCGACAACTTCTCTCCACTTTCTGAACAACTTCTCGATTCTCTATCGATTCTCGAAATATTCTGGACAACTAGTTTTACCTGAGTATGGGGTTAACATAAACCATCCGTTGTGCGGAAACGGGAGGCAGATTTGAGAATGGGTTAAAGAGCTTTCGTCAGACTGAATAGAATTTAAATTTATGATTTTCCCTTTTTCAGGCTACCATATTTCAGCCACATTCGAAGCTACGGCGAACGTCTGGTAGGATTTATAGACAATCTGAATCGTGTCTGAGTCCCAGCCTCTTAGACAATCTAAACAACATTTTCGTGGAGTAGGTACAAGCGGTAGCAGTCGTGCATGGGACCTAGGCACGAACCACGTTTCAAAAAGATAAAATCCTTCAGACCTCCGACTTCCGACCAGAGATGTGCGGCAATTTCCGTTTTCCGTTTGTCGGAATTTTTGTTATTTTTCCGGCAAAACTCGGCAAAACATTGGAAGAAAACGCCGCCTATGCTGGCGGCCATGTAGGCACTAGGGGTAATCCAATTATCCATTGTTTGTTCAACCGTTATCCGGGGTTTCGCGTGATGTGGGGTGGTAGTAAATCTGTTTGAAAACGTGAGTTAGCTCGCGGTAAGTTCGCGGTCAACTGCAGCTAAACGCGAGCTTTTTACTTGAAGATTTCCAGGAAAGGGACCGGACATTGCTGAAAATACGCACTCGCATGCCACGTTATGAGACACTAGATACGCATAGTGTAAAAAAATCCCCCAAAAACATGGTTCGTTCTGTCTTTGCTGGAAAAGATATTGACTTAGAAAAAATTTCTGAAACTTTTTTGAACTTTTTTTCAGCTCGCAGTAAGTTCGCGCAAAACTTCAACTTAACGCGAGCTGACAGAGAAATTGGAACTAGTGTGTGAATGAGGAGAAAGATGATTAGTTTTCGAAAAAGTCCTCCGGAGAACTTTTTCTAAAGCTATCAATCTTTTTCTCCATTCATAATCTATTTCCATTTTCTCTGTCAGCTCGCGTTATGTCGCAGTTTTGCGCGAGATCACCACCCAGTTGAATTATGACTCAGTTCGTATGAGTTACTCGCAGTCGGTTCCAGTTTTCCTGCTTCCGACCCTGAAAAATTCAAACACATTTTTTGAAAGGCCTGCATGCGGGCGTGTTATGCATGGCGTCTATGAAACCTACGAGACGGCACTTAATATCTTTGAATATGGCTAAATTATGGTGGTTTGAAGCCGATGCATAATTATCTGCTCAGCAGACCACTTCGAGCTGAAATATGACAAAGCGACCTTTTTGGGCGCACTTCCTCCACAAGCGCCTTTTTCCGAAAGACGCAAGTGATATTGCATCACACTGCTGCATAAAATAAATCTATTAAAGGCAGGGTCAGGGCAGAATTTCAATTCTGAGATTTTCCGCTGAATTTGTGCTCATGGTACAGGTAGGGAACGAACATTCGAAAACTGCGTTAAAAACGGTCTTCTTCAAGTTATTAAACGCAGTGTCCACGATGAAAATTTTGTCTGATTTTTTGGTGGATATCGGCAGCTGCGGGGCCTATCGCAACTCTAACGTTGAGAAAACTAAGAAAAATGAGCTCGGAACGGTCCCCTACGAGCCCAAAGTTGGACACCCGTCAGCTCGTCACCCCCAGATGCACTTTCCACGCCCACCGACGTGAACAAATGAAAGCTCGAGATCGTGAGATGAGCGATGATTTCCAGTCATTAGCCCCGTTCTTCCCTTCATTCTCAAGTTCTCTCCTTACTCAGGTCAGGTCGCATACATCGGCTGCAAAAGATGGAAGTTACAAGCCTCGGACAACTCGTCCACCATGTTTCCTTAGCTCAATTTTTGAGGGACCATAACTCCGTTCCTAGAAGGTCTTGTACGATTCCAAAAACATCATTGGAATCAGCATGGGACCATCTTCAAGATAGGCAGAGAAGCAGAAAAACGATTCTGATCGTGAACGCTGCCTTTAAAGCCACTTCCGTGAACCGATGATCCAGAAAAGTCAGAAAAGTGTGGCCATCGTCCATATTTTAGCGGTTGCCCACGGATTCTTCAAAAGTGCTGTGTAATTATCGGTCATTTTAGCCATGATTATCATGCTGTGAATACCGTCATCCCTGACTTTCAGGCTGTTTTCTCCAAAAATACGGACTTAGAGGTTGTGAAAATTTTGGACGGTGCCCAGCTAGACCAGCCCAATCTATCTAACTCGAATTTCGGTGGTGTCAAAATCTGACCGGACCTTGCCTTTAAATAACCCCTTTCCTTACGCGTGTGCGAACCATATTTTTATTTGTGAGCCCTTCCCCGCAGCCACCTTTCCCCTCTAAGAAGAACTTTTTTCAACAAAAGACGGTTTTGAACTGTTTAATAACGAGGGATCCAAGTCTTTAGAGCCCGTTGAGTTAGCCACCTCGAGAGTGGACTCAAAGGCTCCGTTCTCATCAGTCAAGGTGGCTGCTTCTTTCGCCAACCGAACATTGTAATGTTCTGATTGTAGCTTGCCCTGATGGTCTTTATGGTCCGAACTGCGCTCACGAATGCGCCTGTCAAAATGGAGCCGACTGTAATGCCAAAGATGGCTCCTGCATCTGCCCACCTGGATTCTATGGAGCGAGCTGTAGTGAAGGTTTGTCTCATCTCGTTATGCTTCGCTAGTATTTCAATATACAGACTTCCTTGTTGCGATTTCAAGTTCCTGAATTGCGTCGGAAAGTTTCTAGTATTTCAGTCTGTCCTGCTGGTCGGCACGGCAAAGACTGCATGACACTGTGTGATTGTCAGAATGGAGCAGTATGTAGCCCGGTTGATGGAAAATGTGAATGCCGATCTGGATGGACGGGAACGCATTGTGAAAAGCCCTGTGAAGCTGGATTCCATGGAAAGGTTCGTCAACCGAATCTGGACATTTTCGTCATGGAATTTCTTGAAGGAGTGAGCCATTTTCAATTCACAGGATTGCCTACAACGCTGCGACTGTGCTGGTGGAATGCACTGCGATCCGTCGGATGGTGAATGTATCTGTCCACCGGGCAAAAGAGGGCCCAAGTGTGATCAAGGTATAAAGTCGTCCATCGTTATAAACTTAAGAGCATGCCGGAAAGAAAAGATTTAGATTGCGAAGCTGGAAGATTTGGTGCTGGTTGTCGAGGAATCTGTACTTGTGCAAATGGCGCCAGCTGTGATGTCGTGTCAGGCGCATGCAGCTGTACACCCGGTTGGAGAGGAAAGCGGTAAATAGCCAAACCACCGCATAGTGGCACTTCCGCTGGCTGGGCTCTCCCCGGTGCACAAAAATTATCAGGTTAAAAATTCTAGCCGAAAGCCACCTGCACACTACTCTCTGACGAAGCGCCGGGTCAGAACTAAAAGTAGAAACACACATATACATATACACAAAAGCAGAAATTCTTAAAGGCAGCATACCCGCTCGTAAGCGTGTTTGAGATAACTACGGAACTAGAATGATGTGGCTTGGACCACAGCGCCTGCGCATTTTGAAGCATCAATGACGATGCACAATGCCGCTACAGGAGTACGAAGTTGGCCCCGCCCTTTATTTCTCCGCCCACTTAATTTGCCGTCCTCCTCCAAAACAGGGGTTCAGGGTCATTTACACCGTCGCCGGTGTATGTGCTTTACTTATTGTACTTATTGTACCGCCCTAAAACATCGACGACGTTTGGAATCGCTCAGCACTCCTGTTTTTCAGGAGGACAGCAATGAAGGGGGCGGAGAAATACAGGGGTGGGGCCGGCTTCTCACTCGTGTAGCGGTATTGTGGGTCGTTTCTGGCGCTTCAAAATGCGTAGGCGTTGTGATCTGCGCTACACCATTCTATTTCCATAGTTATCTCAACCACGTTTACGAGCGTGTATGCCGTCTTTAAGATAATTATGTAGCAACACAGAGCTTTATCGAAGAAAAGAAAATAAATGCAGCTTCAGTTGATTAATTGAAGAATTCGCGCAACAAGTAATCCGCTCATCCTTTATCCCAGTCCTCGTTTCAAAGCTGAATTTGCCAGCTACCTAGAAATGTTAGATCCAAAAGTGGGCAGTTTCCAGCGCGCACCTTGCTGTGACCAGTTGCCTGTCTCAGTGCTCTCTTTCCGTTCCAAACGTGTAGTACTCAAGGGGTTGGATCGTGCTGCTGAAAACACATCTTCTTTTGATGTCTACAATCGCAACTATAAGCGAAAAGCATTCGTCATTTTTTAAATCATCCTGTGTATTCACATCTGAATATCGAATTCATTGAGGTGTGACCGGCCATGCCCCGATGGACGTTATGGCGATGACTGTCGCTTCATTTGTGACTGCGCCACAACAAGTCTGTTCTCCACGTTTTGTTCTCTCCTCAGAATTTATTTTTGGAAATTGAAAACACTTGCTCTCCTTCAGACGACACCACTCTGTATAATCCGTTTGTTGCTCGTTGCGATCATGTGACGGGAGATTGCCGTTGTCCGCCAGGATGGACTGGACCTGATTGTGCAACGCCGTGTCCACCTGGGAGGTGTGTAATTATTCTACAGTCAAGGTTTTCAGAATCAGCTCCCGAATTGGAGTCGTATTCTACTGATTCCTCGTACAGAAGTTGCCCTTTTCAGGTGGGGATCTGGATGCAACAGCGAGTGTCAGTGCTCGAACGGTGCAACGTGTGATCGTCTAACTGGATTCTGTGATTGTCCAGCTGGATTCATGGGGAAAAACTGCGAAACATGTGCGTTGAAAGGCGTTTCCGAGCATTCGGCTATTCAAAAAAGTAGACAGTATTTTGCATTAGGAACCCAAAAAAGCAACATTTTTCGAAAGAAACACGAAGTTTTGTTGTTGTGTGGGGAATTAAGAATATCACAGCGGGTGTGAGGTCGACCTCTTCATTTTATACCTGACGTTTCACCTTTTCAGCATGCCCTGATGATCGGTGGGGAGCCAACTGCATTCACCACTGCTTGTGCATGCATGACGGCGGATGTAACTCGAAGAATGGCGAATGCACTTGTGCAGCCGGCTGGACAGGACCCGCTTGTGAATTCTGTAAGTAGACCATCTTCCATCATTCTGTAAAACCGTCTGTTATTGTGAAATTCGACGTCGAATTAAGGGTTTCGTTTAGTGTGTCCATTCGGTCAATACGGATTGAATTGTGAGCTTCGTTGCGATTGTATGAATGGAGCTAGTTGCAATCGAACTTCTGGAGCGTGCGAATGTCTGCCTGGCTGGAGAGGGGAAAGGTAACGATTTTAGCTGAGTCTCCCACTTCACCACGGATTTGAATACGCATGCCTCAGAGCCATGCTGTCTTAGGCGGGTAGACTAGTCCTTTCTGTTCTTGATTTCCAGATGTGAACGTCCGTGTCCTTCCGGACACTTCGGAATAAACTGCGAAGAGGTCTGTGAGTGCGAAAATGGTGCAATGTGTGATCCAGTCAGCGGACACTGCTCTTGTCAGTCCGGCTGGAGGGGACGTAAATGTAACAGACGTAAGTTCAAGTAATGTCTTAACCACATCTGAAGGGTGTCGTAATTGGTGTGATCGCAGACGAATCAGTATCCCAACCACGACCATCTGGGACTGTAAAGGACTCGATAGTGGGCGCTATTTAATGTAGCGACGTGGAGTCCATTTCATTCGGTCTTAATTAATCGTAGGCACGCTGTGCTTCATCGAATCGGTGTCTTCTGGTAAAGACATGGAGGCTGCTCATACACCGGCACTCAGAGACGCATGCTGCTCCGGCATGTATCGCTCCGAAGAACAATTCTACGTCCACTGAATGTGCTTGATGGTATCGTCGTTCTCTAGACGGCGGGTAGCCGCGTTGAACCCGGGGTCGCGCGCGTAGAGCGTGTGGGGTAGAGCAGTTCTAGAGAAAAAAGATCGCTATGGCGCAGCGTTTCATTTTTCCTTGGCCAGCATTCTTTCCTCATTTTTCTTTTCCCTTTCTTTGCTTCCCATTCTTTTGCTCACCTGCTTATATGTACGAGCCATTTTCGAAAGTCTGAAATATTGTTTATCTTCAACTTTCCTTATGACTTTCACTTCAGGGAAATGTCAGTGATAAAAGAAATTCCTCGTTTTAACCTATCATTTCTAAACCTTCCTCAATCATGTCTTTTCCTCTCATTGTTTTTTCGTGTAGTGAGTTTGTATTTACCTATTCAAATTTGTTTCGTATTATTTGTGTTTTAATGTATCTCTCCTGTGCGAATTACTTTTTTTCCAATAGGGGGGTGGGGGAAATGAAACGCTGCACCATATCGATCTTTTTTCATAAGAACCCTAATAAGATACTTCTATCTACGTCCCCATCTACACCGATGTTATGTTTTTGAGGAGCCAAGATTTTTGCGACATGGCCTGGCTTTCAATGAGATTTTTATCTACAGTAAACTAGCGTGAACAAAGGGACTTCTCAGCCAGATAACACTATGTAACACGATTTTTGTTCCTGGCTTCTAAGTGTTATATTTCAATTGCTTATGTCCAAAGTATATCAAAAAATGACTTCTTTGAGAATAAAATCGCTTACACTACAACAGCACGAAGACACCCCGTTTTTGTGAAAATAGAAAGATTTTTATTCATTTTCGGCATTATGATCGGGTAAAACAAAAAATGCACAAGGAATAGACAAACACAGTCGGAAACCACTCAACAAGGTTCAGAAAAGTGTAGATTTTCTAGATTTACGATTGTACTGTGAATCACTCTCTCCAAGTTGCCCCAAATGTAGTCCCTCAACATGTTTCGTTATACTGTCCTTGGTAACGGCTCTGTCCGAGGCTAGGGTCGGGACTGGTATATTTGTCGGGCTACAGATTAAGAGGCTCTTAAAATTTGCGGATTTCGCAAAGCTGTTGAACAGGACGGAGAGAGCGGCTTGGAGCAGTTTCGCTGCACTTTTTCACGTCTGCCTACATAGGTGATCACAAAGCTGAAAGCTATGTGGAGTTGGTGCACTCTCATGAAGAATTACCCCAAAATGGGATGCAGAATGTCTCTTATAAGCCGGGATCATACTTCCCGCGACCGACGACGGCGACTGTGCATATTGGGCATATCGATTTTCGGTCGATACTGATGATAAACATTGCGTCGCGTCGCTCGTCGCTGGAAGTATGATTCCGGCCATAGTCCATGTCATTGATTCGCATCTTGAAAAAATCAACGAGCAAGGCGAGCCCTTTCATCAAGATATATTGGACTTTGAACGTCGTTACCAAGGACAGTATAACGAAACCATAAGGGCGGACTAATTTTGAGTGCAACTTCGAAAGAGTGATTCACAGTACAATCGTAAATCTGAAAAATCTACACTTTTCTGAACCTTGTTGAGTGGTTTCCGACTGTGTTTGTCTATTCCTTGTGCATTTTTTTGTTTTTACCTGATCATAGTGCCGAAAATAAATAAAATTTTTCTGTTTTCACAACAAAAAAACGAGTTTTCTTCGTGCTGTCGTCGTGTAAGCAAAATTTGTGCTTTCTGAAGTCATTTTTTTGCATACAATAGAAATAAGCAATTGAAATTAAACACCTAGAAGCCAGGAACAAGAACTGTCTTACAAAACACACAAGTTTTCAAATTTCATTGTCCCAGTCACAAAGGCGAAGTTTTCCTGGGATAACAGCGATTTCCTATCTGTTCTAGACCAAACGGGTTAGGAAAACACAATTTCAACCCAGGAACAGAAAAAAAGTGAAATTTTGTTACATAGTGTAATAGAAAGGGAGAATGAAAACGCGGTGGAGATTTGTAGAACAATCTTTAAAAAACGGAAGATGGAATAAGTATTGGAATTTACTTCTAAAATTCTTGACTAGGACTTACGGCAAGAGAAATAGGATAACTCCGCATTAGATTCTGCGCTTCGACGAGATTCTGCGATGGGTCTCAAGAACATTGACATTTGGCAAGTTGATGGGTGTTCCCCATCATAGGCTCGTATTCATAAACGATTTACCCGCGGAGTAAGGGTAAATGTAACTCGGGAAGCGAGATAGAGAGTGTAGGGAATGCAGAGATATCGGATTACGTTAAGCCTTACCCGGCAGGTAAATCGATCATGAGTACGAGCCCTGGCGTAGTAGTTAAGTCTCTTCCGCGGAACTGTTAAATCCACAGCACCATATCGGCGTCCCGTATTACTAGCCTAGTAAACTGTATACTTGTATAAAGTAACCGCAGTAATACGACTTAACCGAAGTGCACAATGGTAATGATTGTATTATATGTAACCCACAAACTGCACTCCATGACAAAAAAAAAACATGGAGCGAGGGATAGAACGACCGCAATCGGTCGTGGCAGGAGCGAAGACTGGCGCTGCCGTTCGATCCAGTTCTGCGCGGTCAGCCTGCGTGCGCATGCATTCGTCATTGAGCTCTATTCGTACTGCTCAACGCCAGCGCGGCACGCGCGTGACGCGCGGGCGTGGCTTAGAGTATAAATACCTTCTACGCGCGTCACGCGCAAGCCGCGCTTGCGGAGACTATGAATACTCCAACGGCAACGCCACGGCTGAGCGGAGAAATGTGGGCCTCAACTTTTCATAACAAGCAATTTCAGTGTACGCGTTCACCATCGCTATTACAGAGGACAGTAATAGAATTAAAGTCATGAAACGGAATGAAATTGATGATGAATTAATAGTAAAAACGATGAAAAAGCCATTATGGCCGTCGCCGACACGACGGAGCGGGCGCTTCGCGCTGTCAGGCCATTCATACCCCAACGCCACGCCCGCACGTCACGCGCGTGACGCACTGGAGTTGAGGATTATGAATAGCGTCTTAGGCTCCTTTCTGTAGCCACAGCATCGCGCTTTCGCGACACCTGTGGCGAGAAGGTTTACGGAAGTGTAACCATTGTGTCGAAAAAAAAATTACGTGGCTAGAATTCGTAGTCATTGAAAGCGTAACTGTCCAAGAAATCTCAAACGCTACCTTCGGACAGAACGAGATTCTCAGTGCGTGAAATAACGCGTTTGGTCATGTGAATCACATTTTAGCATGAAAGCCATAGTTCATCCTCAAGGAGTAAGAAATTACTCTTCCTGATTTGTCTTAAACTTTGTATTCCTTGTGATCCATTGCCCAGTTAACTTACCTTCCACGGGCTCACTAACTCAGAGATGAAATTTCCGACAACATGCCTGATTTCCAGGATTGTATTGTAGATTTTTCCTTTATGGCGTGAAAAGGATGATAGAGTGCATTCTGCAGGCTCAAACGCCTTAATATACTTAGTGAGGATCTCGTTCCCTATCCGACGTTAGCGTTCGAGTTCCAAGAAAAGACTATCACGCCCACTTTTAACTTCTCATGGAGTCGTGGGAACCTTACTATGCCAGGTTTGACTTTCTCGTAGTAGGGTTTGTACCACCAAACTTCTTCTTAGTTCTAGCGATTCGGATCCTTCTTTTCCTTTTTCTGTGACAACAAAGTGTTCTACACTAAAACTTTCAAAAAAGTAGTGTTCGTGTAGGAGAGCGGTCGAACACCTCTTCAAGAAGTGAACTGTGTTTTTACCTCCTTTTGAATGTCTCTTAAAATGTAGTGGAAAGGATCGTTCTCTTCTTCTTAATCTTCGCAGCCACATCGAGGGTTTTGTCATAGGCGCAGAAACTGGGCGACCAATAGGGGGCCTCCTAAACAGGCAGCAGCGACCGTTTATCCAAATGTGTTTCATCACGTTTGTTGACCGTGGACAAGTCATGACGTGCTCGGCAGTGAGTACAGTTTTTTCATCACCCAAACCGTAAAGCGCTCTGCAGAGTAGCACCGCGACGTCTCGCTGCGGCAAGGAAATGATGGAGATTTGGGGACGCCAAGCAGCGGACAAGGTCAGCATTGTGTCGTGCGACAGCGACGCGGGTACCTCGCAGTGTTTTTGCCGCTTCGACAGCATCGTCTACCTGAGCACCGGCCTAAACTGGTCTTAACCATTTCCATCGCCGGCAAAGAATGCTGCCGTCGATCGACTGATGTCTCTTTTTCATGATTTCTCCATAGATTCGATCTTCTGAAGACCATTTGCCGTTTTATTCCAAGTTTGGTTTTTCGGTTTTTAGTTTCACTACTGTTTTGTTCCAACGTGTGACAGTTGTGGTTTATGCGACTACCGCAAACTGCCTGATATTTTCGGTGCCTCGGAACTTATATTTCAAGGTATAATAACTTTACTGAACGCTAATTCCAAGTTCACTTCACTGCTCTCGGAGCGTATTATTTTTCAGAAGATATTTCCAAGTATTTCCTGAACTTTTTGAAGCATATCGAAGCAGCAAATGCTACTTATAGCAGAAATGTTGAATCGAATGATTGAGAGCGATTAAATTTGTAAAAAAGCGACGCTAGCGTTATCGGCGCTGCAATTCCGCGAATCCTTGGCACCAAACGCCGCGGCAGGTTCAGACCACGCCCCACGCCTCTCGATCGGTGGCGTGCCACCAGTCCTCGCTACTCTGCACAGTTGTTAAGTGAAGACTATCGGGCAACTGACCTGCAGTTAGCCGAACGCGTTCTGAATACGCACAAAGTTGGGACGTGGAAACATGATGAAACTGGTAGAACACATACGAACACGTATGGATAAACGGTCGCTGCTGCCTGTTCAGGTTTTCTGGACAAATAGTGGATTCGTCCATAGATCCATTATGGTCAGCGTGGTAGGTCTCTTCGGACAGTCAAATAAACGTGCGGTATTATGGCCGATAGTACCGCAGTCATGACAAACATCAGATTTGCTGCTGTCAATCTTGCTGGCGTAAGACATAAGCATTGTAGAGTGACTACAGCGCAGCGATGCGAGTGTGCATCTAGCGCTTCTTCCGAGATGAGTCTCGGATGTACATGCTGGGGGCGGTACTTCTCCTAGTATAGGAGAAGTACCGCCGCCTTCTCAAGATGACACCGTACGAACTTGGTGTGCTCCTCGCGCAGAAGACGGAGTCGTTCTTTTTGTGAGTCGTGCCGTCTTTGCAAATTAACGTTGTTTGAAGCATCGGCGAATGGCTTTCTTTTGTCTCTCTCTCTCTAACGGGGTTGAGCAATCTCCAACACGGGTGGTTTGGTTGTTCAATAATATTGATACGGAATTGCTGACAGTGCTCCTTCACTGGTAACAGACGGGCCTCAGCATGCAGGTGCTCGATTGGGGAACTATTTGCACATCCGGTGGCGATACGAAGAGCGGCATTTTGTACTCGTTGCATCTTCGTCCAAGAGGAATCTGAGACGAGATGCTGCCATACCGGTGCGGCGTATTCCAGGGTGGGCTGAAGAATCGCCTTATACGTTGTTAGTATAGTTTCCTTGCTGCAACCCCATAATGTACCGCCCAGGACCCTGAGAACATTGAGCTTAGCTTTAACGACTGCCTGCTTTTGTTCGGTATTCTTATGGAACTTGAGCGACGTATCAAGCACAAGACCGAGCAGTTTTGGAAATCGAGTTGCTGGTAGACGGTTTTCATCCCACTCTACCTCCGGATAAGCGCTGTGCTCGGATGGGTCCGTTGTGAGGACAGATACCGTTGACTTGGATGCGGAGATCTTTAGCATCTTCTCGTCGAAAAAGTTCTTCAGGGTGATTAGGTACTCCTTGATCTTGTTGGCGGCAACATCTATGTTCCGACCTCGACACATGATTGTTATTTCATCGTCATACGCGACAACCTTGATATCCTGTGACAGTTCAGGCATATCCGCGAGGTGCAGACTGAACAAGGCTGGCGATAGGTATACTATACTCCAGCTGCGGTAGGAATGCTGTTCGAGACGTGATTCTGAAACATAACTCGAGCTCGTCTTCTCTTGACGAATGCTGTTATCCAGCGTTTCTGCCATGGCGGTATTGATGGTTTCAGTAAGTTGCTTGACAGGACTCCATGGTTTACGGTGTTGAATGCCTTGGTGAGATCTAAGGTTACAGCCACAGTTGTCTGTGGCTTCTCGGCATTAAACCCATCAATGGCAAAGCTAGTAATTTCCAGCAGAGCTGTCGTGGTGGAATGCAGCTTTCTGAATCCGTGCTGAAACACCTGTTTATCATTGTGCTCTTCAAGGTCCTTCACAATCAATTTTTCGGTTACTTTCGCAAATGAGGACAGCAAACTAATGGGGCGATATCCCTTGACTGAAGCTTGGGGCTTGCCAGGCTTGGGTAGCGGCACGACGTTAGCTGTTTTCCAATTTTGCGGGATAGTGCACGAACTGAACGAGGTGTTTGTCAAGTCAGTGAGAAGCGGAAGGATTTCATTCGGTACCTTCTTCAAGACAGCAGGACATATCCCGTCTGGACCAACCGCTTTTGAATTCCGCATATCCTTATTTATAACCTTCTCAACTTGCGTCGTAGTGAACGCTTCGGCCGTGCTCATAAGCGGGAGGCGGCACAGCTCTCTTACTGAAACTCTGTTCTGCGGACTACGCTTTGCACTGGTGATGGAAAAAACCTCCCGAGCGCATAAGCGGCTTCCATTCCTGATTTGAATACACCGTTATCGAATTCGATTGTGGAGACGGTAGCAGGTGAGCTCTTACCCGAGAGCTTCCGTAAAATCTTCCAAGTAGCTGCACTGTCCGTCTTGAAATCCAACTGCCCGGTGAACTTTTCCCACTATCTTTCTTGTGCCTGGCCAGGTCCTTTTTGATCTCATCGTCAAGTTCAGCAACGACGGCGTTCAGATGGTTGACCGCTCTCCTGGCATCTCTTGTCCTGATCTTATCTAAGATTTCCCTAGTGACATTTGGATAAAACGTCCTGACGCGGCCGACAGGAATAGCCGCTTTCATGGCTCTGCGGATTGCGTCAGATAAAGGGCACTCTTTCTGGTGCACGTCGCCATTCCAAGGGTAATTTGCCGACAGGCGAAGCGCAACTTCACTGAACACTCAGTCTGCTCGGCCTAAATTAAGATAAGAATGTTGACGAACACCAGAATAGGGAGGGAGAGAATTGGAGAGATCGATATGGATGAAGACAGGGACATGGTCACTTGACAGAGTTGTTGAGGTGGACCATGAGCAAGAGTTAGAGAGTTTGGACGAGACTAGAGAAATGTCTGGGCTCGAGGATCGGCCGTTGGTAGGGAGACGAGTGGGCTGATCCTCGTTTAAGATGACCAGGTCGCACTCCTCTGCCCATTCTTCGACGTCATTTCCTCTAGCATCAGAGCCAAGGGACGAGCAAAAAGTGTGAGCGTTGAAATCGCCCGCAAAAACAACCGTAGATGAGACGTAGCAGTCGTTTAGCTGCTTAAAGGCAGTGTTCACGATAATCTTCGATTCTGAGATTAATCGCTAATTCGATTGCTTGGCCCCCAAGTAGAACCGAAATGACAAAGAAAAACGCACCAGAAGGGCAGGAAATCCTCAAGTATCAGTCCGCCTCTTAAGTATCAGTGGAACAGTTCGTTGTGACAATGAAATCGTTAGTGGACCCGTCTTTTGCAATTCTCTATTCTGTATTGTTCCGTTCTTTACTTCGGGCCCTAACTAATACTGTTTTGCCCAAAATATTCTTCCATTTTCGGTTAGTCCCATTTTTTACCGGTGAAAACCACCGTGAACATGTTCATCCAACCAGACAACTAGTCCAGGCCATAGAATAATGTCACTGAAATAAGACGAATTAGTGCGTTTCTCGCCGTTTCTTCGTGATTTTGGTAACACTTGGTTGCCAACGCATTGTTTTGAGTGGAAAACTTGGAAACGAGAATCATCGTGAACACTGCCTTCAAGTAGAGTAATAGGATTGTAAGATGAGGGGCATGAGGTAGTGGGTGGAATATATATATATATATATATATATATATATATATATATATATATATATATATATATATATATATATATATATATATATATATATATATATATATATATATATATATATATATATATATATATATATATATATATATATATATATATATATATATATATATATATATATATATATATATATAGAGAGAGAGAGATGGATTTGAGATTGAAAGGTACGCGAGAGTACCATCCGTGGGGGTATTGGGTATGAGGTGGGAGGGGAGAGAAGATAAAACAACGGTTGAAACTCCTCCGCCAAGAGCTGACCTTAAAGCACGGAAGGCAGTATAGCCCGGTATATTAGGATGAGGACGGGGACGGGATGGAGAGAGCTTGGTTTCTTGAATCATGATCACGTCTGGATGGTAGGTACGTGCAAAGAGAGAGAGAGAGATAGCTCAGAAAGCTTGGCACGAAGGCGGTTGAGATTGATATGTATGTACAATGGAAAGAGGGCGATTGGAACTGGAGGAATCAGAGTTAGAAGGTGAAGAGCATATAACACAGCAAAAAGAAGAGTTATGATGCCTCGCAGAACTGAGACCCGAACAAGAGAAGTGCACCAACTTTTGGCATCCAAAGCATTGGACCTGATTCCATTCCAAGTGACATCTCTGTCGCATGTGGCACATGGGTGCTTCTTCTTCTGAGCGGGTCCAGGATTCCTTTCCACGCCGGCCCTTTGCAGAAGAATCAGAAGGAGAGACGCGGCCGGCCAGCACCTCTCCCATGACCAAAACCCTCTTCGTGAAAGAGGTGAGGTCGGTTTGCACGGAGGCGATCTTCTTTCCTCCACACTGCCACGGCAGGAACGTACGACATCTCGGCAGCGGATCGTTCTCATATAAGCACACTCAAGTTACGGGGAGGGTTGTGGGAGAGGAGGGGGGAGGTTGGCAGATATTTTCCGATGACAGGTATAATAGCACAGTTGAAAATAGCATCAGTATGACCTGAAGCCATTTCAGCCTGTCTGAAGGGCTACTTTGGCCGTCACTGCTCACAAACATGTCGCTGTTCGAATCAGAAGCCTTGCGATCATATCACCGGAAAATGTCAGTGTCCCAAGGGATATACCGGTCATGGATGTACTGAGGTACTTGGCTACACATTATTACTTTTTTCTTTCATTTGTAGGGTACTCTACCTGTTTCAGGCAAGGTTAAACTAACATGGAGCTCTTTTTTTACTTTTAATATAGCATTTCAAACAAAGTCAATAACAATTACTCAGTGCTCGTCCCACAACTTCTTTTCGAATTTCTAGCTATGTCCTGAGGGCACATTCGGTGAATTCTGCCGACGCGAGTGTGAGTGCAGTTACAACGCTAACTGTGACCCCATCAACGGAAAATGCTTCTGCAAACCGGGCTACTTCGGCGATGATTGCAAAAGCGGTTAGTCCCTGTACTTACAATTGGAATTTTTCACATTTTTGTTGTCTTCTCAGGCTGTCCACAGGGCCGCTTTGGTCACGAGTGCTCTGAAATGTGTGATTGTGCCAACGGTGCGATGTGCGACAAGCAGAGTGGAGCGTGCATATGTCCGGCTGGATTCATCGGTACAAAGTGTGACACTCCATGTCCGGCCGGCCGCTTTGGAGACAGGTTATGGTTTTATCCTTTGAAAGCCCAGTCCAACATCAGGATCGTTTTCCAGTTTTCTGCTTTGTTTCGAGAGAATTTCACTTTGATCACATTGACTTTGATCACATTGGTGTCGCCACAATCGCTTAGAACCCTTCGCGAACGGTGGTATGACTGCTTGAAAATTAGGAGTTTGAAGGGCGAGAATTTCGTGGACGAGGTGTCGTGGGCTTCCTTTTTCTTGTCATTCGCATTCAGCGCAGTGGAGCAGACCACTTAAGTATTCGGAGAGCGCCGCGATTTTAACGGCTTCCCGGGTCCGTGTCTTGCGGCGTTGTGGAACCAAGCCCCAGCACAAAGACGCTGGTTCATTTTGCAGTATAACGCGGGGCCGGCCACCCCCATCAAGCCGACATTGCCCACTTCTTGATTCATTTTTTTGCTCCTAGCTTGTTTAGGAGAAGGGTTGAAAAGCTTTACACTGTGACAGGTGATCGAAAACTCTTCGACTGTGAAGCCAAATAGGCCGAATAATACCAAAATATCGCTTTAGAAGCAGTGTTCACTATCGTAAGTTTTGGGTCTTTCTAAGAAGATAAAAGGAATCGTACGCGCTGAAATCCGCTCACCGTTTTTTCTTCGGTTCTAATGATTTTCTGGGCCCACCTAAAAACGTAGGGAGAGTTTGTTGGGCAACAACGCATTATTGTGAAGATATGGGAGATCGAATGCCGCGAAATCCGTCAAAAGAGGCCGGCCCTCAGTCAGCCATCTGGCACAATTCGCTGTCAGCCATCATATAAGTAACTGATCAATTATTGATACAGTACGACTGAGGGGAAATTGATGGAAAATACCATACGATTACGTGAAAAATGACTTTTCTACGCACACGGTTAAGCTTTCCTTCTCCACGAATCACTCGAAACAAAGACAAACGTCATCTGATCGTGAGATCGTTGGTCAACACAGCGATCTCTAACTACCGACCCTTATTTTCTCAAAAGTCGATCTAGAGATTTTCGGTTCAAAAAAGGAGTTTTCAGTGATTTGCTCGCGGTTTTTTCAACGCACTAGCTGTTGTATAGGGTACTAGAGCTCCCATTATATGGAAAACTCGAAAACGAAATCTATCGTGGACGATGAATTTGAGAGCCGAGGTGCGATGAAAAACGGCCAGGAGGTTGGTGAAAATCTCCTGGACCGGCCAACCCAATGGATCACCCCGCCCACGTCATATAGCAGTTGTCCTGCCTTAGTTTGAATAGAAAAACGGGCACAAAATTTTTGAATATTCTTTATCGCAAAAGGTTTGAACATCCCAGCTTGTGCATTGGCCAATCTTATCTTTAAAGGGTTTTCGTTACAAGAAACAGAAAACGAAGCCATTTATATAAGAATTTTGAAGCGCGAAACCAATTCCCGACGTCTGTTTTGAAGCTTTATTTGCAGTCTCCCGAAACAACAAACAGGCATAATTATTGGCATATTTGGGTGTTCGGCGGGGGCTTTCCCCTATTGACCTCTACTTAGTGGGCTTACCTACTCAAAACATCGAAATTTTGAATACGGTTTTTTATCTTGCACACATTCACGTTTACGAGGCGACAGGTTCATTATCAACATTTTAGCTTCGTTTTCATTCTTCATACATTGGATTTTCGTGATTAATAACATGCAACATAACAATGATCGATAACAATGCAATGACACTCCTAACAAATAAAAAATAAGAACAAAATCAAATCAAATAAAAGAACAATAAATCACTTCATATATAACTAGCTTGTACGCTGACTTTAACCGGCACGATTTAGTATGATGGTTTATTGACAGACTAACGTTTCGGCGGTCTCGCCCTCTTCGGAGTCTTAAAAAGGTCGAAACTACGAGTAAAAATACTTGGCCAAATGTAGTTTTACCCTACTAAAATTCAAGAAAAAATCTTCGAACTGAGATAGATGAGACTGAGCGGCATACCTTCTCAAAATCTGTGGAGCATCAGGTCATCAGTAGAAAACCGCTCAGTCTCATCTATCTCAGTCATTTGTTTGAAGATTTTGTCTTGCATTTTAGTAGGGTAAAAGTACGTTCGGTTGAGTATTTTACACGTAGGTTCGACCTTTTTCAGACTCCGAAGAGGGCGAGACTGTCGAAACGTTAGTCTGTCAACCTACCTAGTGCCAGCCAGGGCTGGGCACGCGTCCTGGTTAAAGGCAGTGTTCACGATGAAAATCGTTTTTCTGTCTTTCCGCCTATCTTGGAAACGGTCCCATGCTGATTTCAATGATGTCCCTGGAATCGTACAAGACCCCCTGGAAACGGAGTTATGGCCCCTCAAAGTTCAGCTAAGAAGCATTGTGGACGAGTTGTCCGAGACTTGTAACTCCCGTTTTTTGCAGCCAATGTGTGCGAGCTGATCTGAGTAAAGAGAGACGTTGAGAATGAAGGGAAGAACGGGGCTTTTGATCGGAAACCATCGCTCATCTCACCGCGAATTCAAGGAAACTGTTATAGAACGTGGGCGGAGTGGCCCAATGGGTTAACTGGCCCACGAGATTTTCAACCACTTAACGGCCATTTTCGTCGCCTTTTCGTTCTTAATCTTCTTGGAGGGACCCAAAGCTTACGTTTTGGCCGAAAAAACGTGCAACTTTTTCTTCGTGAACACTGCCTTTAACCTTAGGGGGGTGCATTTCGGACGTTGCAGAGAGGGCAAAGGGAGGTGCCTTAACCGGACACCAAAAAAAAACGAAGTGCATGTTCTGTCGAATTTCAGGAGCAAAATAATACACGATTCTCTTCTGGTTTGTCATATCTTCTTCTCCGCTTTTTAAGACAAACACTTACAGAATCAAAATTATTGATAGATATGCAGTTTGTGTTCGCTATAATGCGTAGTTGCTGTCGAAGCTTCTCATCAACAACTCTATAAATTGGAGATCATATATAATGTCTTTGATTCTTTTGATGAATGAATAAACACTACTCTGTTATCTAGTAGCAAGTAAGGATTGATGTGGTGTAATGTTTCTTTGGTGTAACGTTCAGTGATTACGCTTGTGGTTACCGATTAGACTCGAAGATACAAAGACAGCGCTCAGACGCGCTATCGTTCACCTTCAGAAAAGGATTAGCGAACTGCTGTATTATGGTAGACTAAAAATACAGATATGAAAGTAAATATAACTAGCCAACGGAATCTCGTCTATGAGAGTGACTTATGAAGAGCGCCGACTGTAAAAATTGAAGACTGCAAGTTCCAGTGAAAGAAGCAAATAATCGTATATCGTATCTAGTTGAGAAGTACCCTGTACATAAGAACACGAATTTAATCCAGATTGAATGCCGCATTCCCTTAAAGACTGGGCTCGCCGTGCGATATTATGTTTGTCCGCAGCTACACAGCGCACCCGAGTTGACGCGCGCACGATAATAATTAAAAATGTGTTTTATTACAGAACGGGGAGGAGAAAAGAATCGAGAGTGGAGTAAATGGAAGAAGGCAGAAATAGGATGCTTTCAATGTAACCATCCCTGAAAGTTTAGGTTCCTGGCAAAAGTAAAGATTGGGCATGGTCATAAAAATATACTCAGTTAAAAAGGGAAGATAAAGAAAAATGAAAAAAGGTTTTGAAATATTCCTGAGAACGATTTGGCGTAGAATAATTTGTTTTTCGGGAAATGAAGTGAAATAGTTGAAAGTATGATTTGGCAGTCGAGTTTGAACCAACTATTGATAAGAGTTGTGCAAAACGAGAGATCGCCTTGTCTGTGCTTATCCGTAGAACATATCAAAGCGAAATCACGCGTGTTGATTTTACTTCACCTAATACGTGAAGACCGCCGCATTACAGCTCTCGAAAAAGTTTCGATGCTTCCCATTTCACGCGTGATTTCGCTTTGATATGTTCTACGGATAAACACAGACAAGGCAATCTCTCGTTTTGCACAACTCTTATCAATAGTTGGTTCAAACTCGACTGCCAAATCATACTTTCAACTATTTCACTTCATTTCCCGAAAAGCAAATTATTCTACGCCGAATCGTTCTCAGGAATATTTCAAAACCTTTTTTCATTTTTCTTTATCTTCCCTTTTTAACTGAGTATATTTTTATGACCATGCCAAATCTTTACTTTTGCCAGGAACCTAAACTTTCAGGGATTTCATTTATTTTTTCTAAAGGTTTCCTTTCTAACATGATTTATGCCTGGTGGTGTTAGATGAAAGTAAACCCACTGATGTCCTGCCCCCCCATTCTATGACGTCCTGCGCACTCCAACTGATAGCCTGCGCACTTTCGATGACGTCCTGCACACGCCCACTGATGTTCTGCATCCTTCCACTGATGTCCTACACACTTTCTATAAGGTGCTGCACACTCCCACTATAGTCCTGCACACTCTCACTGATGTCCTGCACACTTTCTATGACATCCTGCACACTCCCACTACATAATGTCCTGCGCACATTCTGTTACATCTTGCACACTCCCACTGATGTCCTGCACACTTTCTACGGCGTCCGGCGCACTCCTACTTTGGTCACACACATGTTCTACGACGTCTTTCGCACTCCTGCTGGGGTCCCGCACAGTATCTACGGCGTTCTGTGGCGCACTTCTGAGTCACACCGTGCGGCGTTTCAAAAAGTACTTCCGAGATCCCGCCGTATTGATTGAAGCGTTGCCCCGTCAAATCCTGAGGAAAAGCCTATCAGTAACGGTGTTTATTTCACTAGTTCATTTTTACGAATAAGCAAACGTCGGTTGGTTTTTAATAACATGTTTACGTGTTTTTGTCTTTCTTTACCCTCAATTTTGAGGTTCCGCAAAAATTGAGCTACCAACTTCAAAATTTGACAGGAGCTAGGTGCAAACAAAACCAGCTTCCTGGCCAAAAATGAGCTCTCTAGCTCAACGATAAGTGTTCCAACAAGATCGTGAACGCCAACTGAAAAAAAGGAGATGAACATTTTTTCGACCAAAATGACGTGGTTTTGACACTTTTTCTCGAATCTCAGGTAACCATTCCGGACCATTTTTTGAACAGTTATTCACCTTTCTAAAGTGTATTAAATGCAAAAAGAACGGTCTTCCTACGTTTACTCTGGACCCTGATACTGAGACCAGGGGGCTGCGCGGTGGCGAATCAAAGCCAAATCTGGTGAGCGCTTCGCGCTCACCACAATTTCAGAAATTTAATGTAACTAAACTAAATTGGAGCAGGGTGAATTTTTCGGACTTGACAAGGTTCATTCAAATGAACTTTGTTGATTAAAAACAGCATTAATCATGAGAACTAAGAGCATTGGGAGAAAGAGAAGAATCTGGCGAACATTTTGGTAACGAAAGCTTTGATTTTCAATGTGATTTGAGAACCTTAAAACTCGTCCCGGTTTTGGGGGTAAAACTGGGACGAGATTTAAGGTCCTTGAATCACATTAAAAAACTCTCTTGTTGAAGTTAAACTGTTTGCTAGATTCTCCTCTTTCCCACATTATCCTTTGCTCGCATGTTTAATGCTACTTTTGATCAACTAGGTTCGTTTGAATTAAACTTGTCACGGCTAAATACTTACCCCTGCTCCAACTTTGTTTGTTTACATTACATTTCTAAAATGGGTACATCCAGAATTGACAATTTTCATCATCTTCCATTTCCTTCGGTTTCAATCGTTTTCTCTTCCCCGTTCTGAAATAAAATACATTTTTTTATTAATATTGTGTGCGCGTCCACTCCCGTGTGCGCTGTGTAGCTGCGTACACACACCATATCGCACGGCGAGCCGAGTCTCTAAGGGATTGCGGCCTTCTACGTGGGTAAAAATCGGGTTTTCCACTCCCTACGCATCTCATCAATCCCTTAATGGTTCCACAACACGAAATAATTCTGAAAATTTCTTCATCGGAACGATCAAACACGGATTAATCCTTAATACACAGGTTCATGAAAACATTCGATAGAGAACATTAATTACTGCAATAAAAGTAGCTCTGTTGTTGTTTATAATTGCTGAATTGTAATGAATAAAAATTGTTTTATCTTTTGTCACAACCTGCCTTCTTATTAAAAATTTTCTTCATAAGATTGTTTGGAAGTTTAAAAATTACACCACCTTTTTTGTTGACATTTTCGGAATTTTCTTTATTCGGGTCTTTTTTTATACTCTGGTTTATCAAAATAAGGATGTCAAGATCATGGCTGTTGTGCTCGACTTCTCGGAAAACAGCCGATTTGAATTTCCCATACGGGGGTGCCTGAAAATTACCGAGCTAAGGGGGGTGCATATTCAAAATCGCCATGCCGGGACGTGTGCCCAGCCCTGGTGCCGGCTAAAGTCAATGCACAAGCTATATTCTGATGGCGAGGTTCATCGAGAGTCGAACGTGGAAGTTACTTCATATATAATTTGCCATTCACTACCAATCAATACCCCCATTTGAAATACACGTACTTCAATAATGTAATGAGATAGGCATGTCACCAGCGTCCTTCTAGGCTCCATCAGTAGCGTCGCAAAAGAGGAATTCTGATTGATGTTCCCTGCACCTGTCATCACGTACAGTTCGGTCGGTTCGCGAGTGCACATTGCAGCCGGTGGCGTTTTTGTGCGCCTTTGTCTGTTAGCGACATACTTAGCTAGAGAACGGCAAAATTCGTATCCAAACATATATTTCTAATTATTCTGATGATGCCCAATACCAATTGATAAAAGATGAGAATTTTCCACGAAAAAAATTAAGTTTTTTTTTTAGATTTTTCGCTTTCTGCAGATTTCGACCTCTCTAATATCTTCTTTCGGAGAAACCTCTTCGAAATTTCGGAAAGATAAATGAAATAGAAAGGAAGTTACTCTCAATCGAGGTCAAGAAATTAGAAATTCGCAGGGATGTAACATATAGGAGAGTACATTCCATGAATTTTTGACTTTTGAATCAGTTTATGTGCGGTAAAGTTGGAGTAAAAAAACGGTTACAGAATATATATCCTGCTAGTGATTCTTAGATCATCCTAGCAACAATTTGAAGTGGTAAGCAGCATCGGGTTCCTGAAAGCGCAAACGCAACAAATGGAAGCGCATCAAATGGTGGTGGTGTAATGTGAGCGTGTAAGGCCAAAAGCGTTTTTACGTGATAGAGAACTCTAACAAAAAAAGCATTTTGCAATATTAAATAGCTGACTTTCTTCATATTCATGGTGTTTTCAGTTGCGAAAAGGTTTGTTCGTGTGAGAACGGTGGCACATGTGATCGTTTGACTGGACAGTGCAAATGTCCTCCAGGATTCACAGGGCTGGCTTGTAACCAAGGTGAATTTGTTTTGTTTTGCGTCACTTCATGACGCTTCTAAGCAGCAAAATAAATTTTGGCACTCAACAAACAAGTCTTAAAATTGTATACTTAGTTGTCATTCAGTTATAGATCTCTTAGTGTCAGTTTTACAGTGTGTCCAGAAGGCCGTTGGGGTCCAGGATGTAAGGACAAATGCCGTTGTGCAAATGGAGCCCACTGTGATCCCGCTACTGGAGAATGCAGGTGAAAAGTTTAGAAAACTGATGTTGGAGAGAAGGATGACGCACGAGGGACCAGCATCAGATTTCACTAAAAAAAACTTCAAAAACACTTGGGAAAATTCCGCTAAATTTAGATTTAGGTTGATAGGTCGAGAAAAGTAACCGAAAATGTCAGCTTTTTTCGTGAATCGTTCGTTGATCGGAAAACGCAAACTCCTAGAGTATTTGGAAAGAGGAGAATTTCCCGCGTTGAACACGATACCATTCTTGGCTCTAGCAATGGCTAACCCGGCTTTCATATTACTGGCACCGCGGCAAATGCAGATTTTTGAATTACGGCGAAACCAGTGCTTCGGAATACCAACAAGCTAGAGACGCGTTATGACAGCTGACTCTTTTGCAAATGAGAATGCTGGAAAATGTCCGGATCGGCAATGGAACTTCGATCGAAACTTATACAGTGCATTGCAAAATTATACGACATACCCCAATTTCCGTGGTTCCAAACTTCGCGTCAATTAAGGAGACAAACGGTAAACGCCAATCGGAGCAGCCCCCCTCAAAAACCCCTGGGTACGAATCTTCATGAAATTAGAGCCACTAGCGGGAAACTGGCAACGGAAATCGTCAAAAATGGCCGTTGCAAAATTATACGACATTCTCGCAGAAATTTCTATTCTACGCCATCTGTATCAGTTCGTTCATGGTGAGAACCACTAGAAACATCACGTTATCAGTCTTCAGAAATGTCTTGGCGCTGAACCACTTCGAAAACTCTTTTTGGTATGTTTCAACCCAGCTTTTTGTGAACGCCCCTTACAATCTGCGCCCATTCGCTTATAACGGCTAGTTTCAGCGGAGCCACGCTCGTATTTTCTGTTCTGGATGTAGATTCAACGCCCAAGAATACCTCACACGTTTTCCACTGGGTTGAGGTCCTGCAAACCGGCCGGCCATTCTAGCAAATTGGCAGAATCGGCCTTAAACCAAGCATGCGTTGTCCTACTGACAAGAAGTGAAGGCGGAAACGGAATAGAAAGAACTGGAAATGATTTTCCGGCACATTCTGATGATTTGCGGAGTTCATAGGTCATGTCGCTATTAGCTTGTCCAGCTTGAAGCCCCACCTGGATCCGGATCAATGCATTATTCTTCCTCCTCCGAAATTCCTACTCAAGGATATATTAGGGTCCTTCTGTAGATCTCTAAAATGCTTGGAATGCTTAGTCAAAAATAAATAAACGTAATAGAATTGATCACGCTCGTTCGGATTGCACTTTCTTTCGACCGATAAGAAAGGATTCCGAAGGATCCACGCAAGGACCCGAATATATCCTTGAGTAAGAATTTTGGAGGAGGAAGAGTAATGCATTGACCCAGATCCAGTTGGGGTTTCAAGCTGGATAAGCTAATAGCGACATGACCTATGAACTCCACAGATTATCAGAATGTGCCGGAAAATCATTTCCAGTTCTTTCTATTCCGTTTCCGCCTTCACTTCTTGTCAGTAGGACAACGCATGCTTGGCTTCAGGCCGATCCTGCCGATTCGCTAGAATGGGCGGCCGGTTTGCAGGACCTCAACCCTGTGGAAAACGTGTGAGGTATTCTTGGGCGTTGAATCTACATCCAGAACAGAAAATACGAGCGTGTGGCTCCGCTGAAACTAGCCGTTATTAGCGAATGGGCGCAGATTGTGAGGGGCGTTCACAAAAAGCTGGGTTGAAACATACCAAACAGAGTTTTCAAAGTGGTTCAGCGCCAAGATATTTCTGAAGACTGATAACGTGATGTTTATAGTGGTTCTCACCATGAGCGAACTGATACAGATGGTGTAGAATCGCAATTTCTGCGAGAACGTCAGCTATGTCGTATAATTTTGCAACGGCCATTTTTGACGATTTTCGTTGCCAGTTTCCTGCTAGTGGCTCTAATTTCATGAAGATTCGTACCCAACGTACCCAAGAATTTTCGAGGGTGCTGCACCGATTGGCGTTCACCGTTTGTCTCCTTAATCGACGCTAAGGTTGGAACCGCGGAAATTGGCGTATGTCGTATAATTTTGCAACGCACTGTATGGCAAAACACGGACGCCGCTTTGGCGGCAAAATTGGTCTCGATCATTATTGCCGCCGTAGCGGCGTTTTCCGCTTTTTACCATATCGGTATCAGTCTCGATCGAAGATCAACTTCCGATCCGGACGTTTTGCCAGCATTCTCATGTGCAATTGAGTCAGTTGTCATCATCCACCTCTAATTTGTTGGTAGCCCGAAGCATTGGTTTCGCCGTAGTTCAAGGAGCGGCTTCTGCAGCGTTGCCGCTAGTGTGAAAACCCGGTAGGAACTAATTTTTTTTTCAGCGCAAGTCATTCCTTTTCCTTTTTAGACACATGAATCGTTCTGATCGTTTGGTGCATCATTAACCATTCTGATTCTTTCTCATAGGCCATAGGCGCACACCAAGCTTCTACTGGTTGTAAAGGAAATGTAAAAATTCTGAAAATTACAACCATTAACTGGAAAATGGTGAAATACTTTGCCGGAAAAGAATTGAAAAGTATAACGGGAAAGGACGTCAAAATAATGGATACTCAGAGTCGGAGATATTCCAAGGTTATCAGAAGGCGTCGATTGTCTTTTTGATCAGCTCAACTCTCCATTATTGTTTGAAAGCTCATGATTCAGATGTAATCTCGGCTATGCAGGAACCACATGCGAACAAAGCTGTCCATCGGGAAAGTATGGGTTGAACTGTACACTAGATTGCGAATGTCACGGAAATGCACGGTTTGTTCACAACAAGCAGCCATCGAATTCCCATTGTCCGTATGTCTAAACTTCAGATGCGACCCCGTTCAAGGATGCTGCGACTGTCCGCCTGGTCGGTACGGTACTAGATGCCAATTCGGTTCGTTCATCAATTTTAATATCAATCGCAGTGTGCCTGTACCTAGTGGCCCAATTTCAGTTTGCCCCACCGGCTTTTATGGTTGGTACTGCAGTCAGTCATGTTCTTGTCAGAATGGAGCCTCTTGCGAACCAGGAGACGGACAATGCTTGTGCCCACCAGGATTCGAGGGAGATCACGTGAGATTTGAGCTTGAAGTACACCTGACCTCTGGCTCAGTCTGCCGTTTTGATCCTATTTTCAAGCCTTTCAGTGTGAATCGTCTTGTAAAAATTCGACGTATGGACCTCATTGCCAATTACAATGTGATTGTGGAGACTACCCATGTGATCCGCGGGATGGAACATGTCTGTGCCCCGTTGGTCTAAGTGGCCCACGGTGTCAGCAAGGTATGCTTTCTATAAGGCTATTAACAATTATCAAGAAAAAATCTAACCTGCATACGGACAATGTGCTCACATTAATAGTTCAAAATTCGCATGTGGATTGTCAAGTAACAGACTAATACCCCCATAGCTTTCCTGACAACTATTCTCTTTCCTATCAACCTCATGGCTGCGAATCTAAACTCGGAAATCAGCCCGAAACACACCCACCTAAATCTGACCCTACCTAATATGTATCCAATCGCAGAACATTTGAAAAGAGGCAAGAAGAAGAGTTAAAGTTCATCGCCCTGGAAAAAAGCGGTGGTTTTTCCTTTTTTTTTCTGTTCAATTAAACAGCAATGAGGCATATTCTATGTCAAACATCCTAAAAAACTAGGGAAGCAGTTGTTCATCAGTGAATAACGGCTCGTTCAGTCTACTGTATACCTAATGCTTCGATCGCGACCGCACTACAGCCTTTTTTCGTGGCGGTGAACTATAATTGCGAATTGGAGAGCGACAAAGAAAACGGGACTTGGCCAGGTTCATAACTCACGCTACGAGCAATGCGGCGCTATATTTATCATCCGTATTGATTGAAAATCGATATGCTCCATATGAAATGAAGCGATAGAGCGTCGCGGGTAGTATGAGCCCAGCCGTACACGGCAAGGCAAGGGCGTGAAGTGTAAACTGTAGATGTCTACCAGAGGTGCTAAGCCATGAATTGAAAAAAAAATCGAGAAAAAGAAAATTCTACCGGAGTTGAAGATCACAAACTCAGAATGCAAAAAAAGTGTTTGTTATCCTAGAATATTCAAACGATGAATCTGGTGTGCCTCTTTTTGACACTTCAGAATGTTCTAGTATTCTTGGAATAGAAGAGAGAGGAACGTTCGCTGTGATTTGACGTAATTCCAGTGTGTCGACAAGGCCGTTATGGTGAGAACTGCTTGCACAAATGCCAGTGCTATAACGGTGCAACTTGCGATCGCAAAACTGGCAAGTGCGGTTGCGCCCCAGGGTATTTAGGTCCTACTTGTCAGCACGAAATGCATGGTACGTTTTTTTAATCGATAACTGTTTTTCCTAAATGGGAGCAAAACCACGATGATAGGAGTTTATGGTGAATTTCAGATCTCGACAGCGTCGCGAAGCGAGGTGATCTTCCAGAGGACTGGGAATGGCGGGCTCGACGGTGAACCTGCTTTCACAATCTTCCCTCATTTATTATTGTTTTCAGCATATTTATGCTTCTGTTCCTTCTGGAGAATTTTGTTGTGACCATTATACATACTTGCCACCTTTATCTTTCACGTCAAAATCTCAAGTTGCATTGTTGTTATTTTTTATGTTTGAATGTTAGCCGTATTTCATGAGCCGAGTGTGATCTGTGTTATGTCAAGAAGTTTATTATTATTAATTGATTGGTTTTGTTTTTAGTTAATTCAGTGCTTCTAGGAGACTAATAATGTTAGCTTCAGCGCGCCTGAATTTCCCGAATAGACGAGCATAATAAAATTCAAAGCTATCGATACAATTTCATCAACAGTAGATTCCGAACACGAGATCGATTTGCATGTGATTTTAATGGGTTCTCTGTGAAACCGCATGCTCCTCCCCTTCCTCAATTGCTCACGCATTTGCGGGCGTCGGTGTCCGGTCAAAGCCCTCTTTCCCGATCAAATCAAACGGATCAGGCTGATCGGCGGAGGTTTTGGCGCGATTCATAACTGCTGGAGATTTCGGGGTAAGGCATCATATCTGGCGGAGTTTTTGGGGCAACAATGCTGCGGCGCCCAAATTGTTTTTCTTGATACTCTGCCGCGTGGAACGCGAACAGGGTTCAGCGTGAGGTGTGATGTATCACAGAGAGGGGTGTCGGACCCGTCGACATCTGGTGAGATGGGAGGTCGGGCCTTCGGTCAACCAAGAACCAAGTTGGACTTGTATGAGGGCGGGGGGGGGGTTGCGAGCCATACCGTGAGTATAAAAAATGACGACAAACAGAGACGGTAAAATGAGATCACAATAAGAGGTCAAAATAAAACTGGAGATTACACTGAGAGAGCAAAATGAGACAGGAGATCGAAAAAAAGAAACTGAATAGTGAGAAACAACTGCGAAAAAACAAATGAGGCAAGATATGAAATGGAGATGTAAAAACAAAACACACAAGAAGAGCTTACAATTAACTGGTGGTAAAGCATGCAAGACAATTGACGAGAGTAGCATGACCATCTTTAATGACTCTAGCATGGAGAAGGAGGCTTTGCCAGGTAAAGTGTGTCACCAAAGCGCTCCTGGATATGTCAGCAGCAGTGGTGGTGAGTATTCGCTGTCATCGAGGTCATTACAAGCGGACTATCCTGTCAACGAAATGACACAGATGTTCTGGAATTTCGTAATCGAAGATGCATTTTTAGCCGGTTTAGAATTCACAGGTTCGATCCCGCTAAAAGTCAAAAATTTCGCAAATCTGAGAAATAATGGATGGTTGTCTCTTTGAGAAGAGCATTGTTCACTATTATATCTCTTGCATTGTACTCCACGAAATTGACTCCTGTCCAAGATGCGATATCACCTGAAGCATAGGATTTTTATGCCCTGAGGGCACATAGCTGCAGTTGCGGGCGCGGAATCCACATTTTGAATACGACTGTCCGCATGCGAAAACCCACCCGAAATTTCATGGATGCAGCTTCAATCCGAACAACGCTAAATAGGGTAAGCGGAGCCTGTTTTCATGCCATCAGATCACATAGGTCCGGTTTCAGGCATGAAAACCACATTTAGTAATTGGCTATTCGGGTGTGAAAACGCACTCAAAATTTCATAAACGCACCTTTAAGTCGAACAGCGCTACATAGGGAGGGGTTCATGAAAAAATCGATAGCTGAGAAATATTTACAAGTATTTAACGGGAGCTTCGCGTTGCTACAACGTGCGGAAAACCTAGTCACTGACCCTAGTAATCAATTTCATTCTTTTGACCGGTTAAAAACGGTCATTGAAGACCCATTTTTGGGTGTGATACAATCGATTGTATCACACCTAAAACTGGGTCTTCAAAGACCGTTTCTAAACGTTTAAAAGAATGGAATTAATTACTTGGGCCCGTGAATAGGTTTTCCGCACGTTGTAGCAACGCGAAACTTCCTAATTCAAATTTCTTTAAATACTTGTAAATATTACACTGCTATCGATTTTTTCATGGACCCCTCCCTATGTACTATTCGGCTGAAAGCTGCTTCCATGAAATTCCGGGTGCGTTTTCACATTCGGATACTCAATTTTTTTAATGGGGTTTTCATGCCCGAAACAGCACCTACGTGCCCTCAGGGCACTAATGAATGTTCAGCCATTGAACAAACATTTGGTGTCATTGTCGCAGTAGAGTTGTTTTTGTCTGCTTCCGTGGGAAACAGTTACTTATTGCATTATCAGGATTAATCGATACAATCGATGCATCAATGTAGTCTTGATCTAAAAAATTCGTTCACTATAAAAAAATTACGGAGTGAGGACCTCCGCCCCCTCCCCGGTCGTCGCCATAACTTTTCCCCAGGGGGGAGCTGAGCAAATCGCTTGACTTGGGTGCGGGTCGAACCAATGTTGGGTTGTATCACACCTCGCGCCGTAGCCTGAACGCGGATCATGCAGGCCACAATGTATACGCTGCACTGAAAGGTCTGGTCTCCGTGATAAACACGGTTGAGATTTCCCGGAATACCTACGAACTGAAGGGGGGTCGGTGGCACGTCGAAACGTCAACCCTGCCGACTCTCAACTTGCCACCGAAGCCCGCGACTGCATGAGTGGTAGACGTCACTGGTCTGGGAATGTGATAGCGTCACTGGTTGGTTTGAAAAGAGGTTTCTAGGCAGGGTATGGCGTCGTAATTGTTCTATTGTAGAAGGTGCTCACATGAGGAGTTGATCAAGCAGGATGTGACGTGGCGGTCGGTGGGATATGGACACGCGCAGTTTTCGGCATGAACGAGGGAGTTTTCGGGTCTTGCCCACCTATTTTTCCGTAATGGAATGGAACAGATAGAGTGCGAGAGCACTCTATCTGTTCCATTCCTCTCAGGCAGCGTCCATATGTGGCGAGAGCGTGGGCTCCCGCTGCTGTGCGCTTCTCCACGCTCCTCAACGCTGGAGTAGCCGGTGCCCGCAATTAAGCACTGGCAAACACCCCACCTCGTTTTGATACGATTGACAATCTTTGACCGGGTGATAAATCGCTCGATTCGGCGCAATGGCTGATCTTTTCCGAAGGTTTGCGTAATCTGTGGTGGGGTTATGGGGTAAAAGGGCAATGATTTTGCTACAGGTTTAATGTCTCCTACTTTGAGGATTAAGCAGTAAGCTCGAAACTCGCGGCTTCCTTCTTTGAGCTGGCGTAAGCGCGCGAGAGCGAGCAGGCGTGAGCGCGCGAGAGCGAGCGGGCTTGAACGCGCGAGAGGGAGCGCGCGTGAGCGGCCAGCAAGACGTCTGATGAGAATCGATTTTGCGTAATCGCACGCTTTCGCGAAGTATAGACGCTGCCTAAACCGACCACCGGAGACCCACGAGTGCACGAGGGGTATCCCTTTCCTAAAGATGTCTGGGAACGTGGTGATGTCACTAGTTTGCAGAGAAGGATTTACAGACAGGCATTTCCGACAGGATGTGACTTCATACTAACTGTTCTAGCGTAAGATAGTATCACGCGGAGCTTTAGGGTTGAACAAGCAGGGTGTGACCTTGCAACATACGGTCGATGAGAGGCGAACACGCGGATTTCTCGGCATGAATGGGGGAAGTTTTCTGGTTTTGCTTGCCCGTTTTTCCTTTCCGAGCGGGAGCACAACACCTGTTCAACGTGTTCAGCACCTAGCCGACAGCAAATTTTTACTTTTTCTCTCGGTTTTGGAAAAAAACGCATCGGAAACGTTACGGAACAGTAGGTTCTCCCCTCACACGCATTGTCAATAAACTCAAGTCTTTACAGAGACAGGCAGGAATAACAGACAAAATCAAAGAAACAGAAAAAACCATAGCTCAGAAGAAGTCAGCTGTTTCTTATCGATTATTGGCAAATTTGAAACGGAGCCAGCCATGGCTACCGCATGCTTTGTGATGATCCGCAACCAGCTCCGCCTTTTTGTTGACGCAGACTGTACAAATTTGGAACACCAGCGATTAGCTGTAAGCCAGCCTCCGATCTACGGTTGATTCTCGCGTTCTCGGGACACCTTAGAAGCTCCCATTCCAGTCACTCTCCCAAGCGTGGAAACGGCCCGTTACGGCCTCTATTTCTGCCAGGCTAAAAGTTCGCCATTTTAGCGACGTTCGCTGAAATGGGGAGTATTCCTTTCCGGAGGGATAAAGGAAATCTCTACGGAATTCTCGAGGACATTTTCGTTTTTTATTTTCTGACGCTAGCTAACTCTCCGCAGACGATGAGTTGAGCAGCATTCCCAACACGCGTTGGCGACGCTGTACGCGGTGTGCCCCTTCCCTCCGTTATAAGATCATCTCACCGAGTGATCACTCGACAGTGTGTACCTGGTCCTCGAGGATGACTCCGAGTCACTCTAGAAGATCTTGATAAGAATATTTTCGGCCGCGGCAAACAGGCTGGATCGATCGGATGGGAAACCTCACACCTTTCCTCCCAATCGAGGCTGGAAGTTCCGTAGTTGGTAACAGGTTTAAAGCGAAACTTCATCTACCCTGCTTTAACCAACTGGGGCTACAATTTTCGCAGGTTGGTGAAATTATCGCTTCAAAATTAGACTAGATGTTTCCGCAACCCTGGGCATTCAGTGTTTCGTGTGGGGCATCTACCCTCTATAAAACGTCGTAATTCACATCATTCGAGGCGCGAGCGGCGCGCCTCCGTCTGCCCTACGCTCTCTCACTGTCTCTAACCTCCGCTCCGCACCAGCACGCGTAGGAACCAAGTGAATTTCGCCGTTTTATAGCCTGTAGTAGCTACTCAGCGAGAGAGCAAACCACACCAATTTCGTCGAACGTTTCGATGTGACTCATAATTGAAGGAGGTTTCGTTGTAAGGCCTGGGGTCTGCTATACACTGATCCATGAATTTCCATCTCGATCGAGTGAATTTTCGACTTTTTTTCGATGGTCGATTTTTCCGAAAATTAGGTTTTCGAATATGCTAGAGATTCTGCTTCTTTCACATGCTGCTCTCTGCGTCTCCTTTGCTCTCTCTCTTGGTGTCTCTTTCTCTAGCTATGAACACGCACGCTCAGGAAGCACAAGAAATTCATTCTGACACAGACTGTATATGGTGTAATGAAGTTCCCACTTCCGTGCTCTTCGCGCTTGCTCTCTCTTCGAGTGCACCTGCACTCGCAGGTGCCGTTAGCAGATAGAAAGGTGTGTTCTCTAATCACCACCCATCCCCACGCAGCCCCATCCTCACTTTCTTTCAACCTAAGGGCGGCATACATGGAGAGCTCGGGGATCCAGTGGGAAACGCCTCAAGCAAGGAGTTCCAGAGCCTTGTTTAGTTTATCAATATATAAATATTCTAATTCTAGCTTATAGTTCGAATATCAATATCGCATTAAGTATGTAATAATTTTTGTAAATAACATCACTGAGTGGTGAACTCACATTTCATCAGTGGGAAACAAACAGCAACTTCCGCCATAAACAGGAAATGAAAAAGCTTATTTTCAGAATCCACTGCATCATTGCCTCACGGGCAATCTGCCAATATACTGCTTGCATTCAAGCTCTTCTACTTCTCACATTGACTGCTCTTCAGTGTGCCATGACGCTGAAAAAATTGATTTTAGTGTAATTGGAAGTAGTACAAATAAGTCAATGGCGCACTTACATTAATTGGTATCCATTATGACATTGTACGATCCAAATCGTGGAATTTATAGGGTGCGAATCTCTGAGTATACTGTATTACTGGTTTAGCAACAGTAATGTCGCGCGAAAAAATACATGAAAAGTGCACTTCGCTAGGGACTGCTTCACCCGCGCCACGATGATTTGGATGATCACGTCGCTTTTTCGCTGTGTAGCGTATGGGACAGTACATGAGGTAGAATCAACGAATAGCTCGGAAAATTTTCTAATTACTCTGGCCGAATTCGTAAACAAGCCTTTTTGGTGCTAGCGAATAATTCGATAAGGAACCAAACAAGGACATTTTAGACGTTCGAAAAAAATCCACTTCGAAACAATATTTACCAATGGACCTGAGATTTGTAATCAGCACCCCAAAATAGGGTGAACTTTGAAACAGGTCCATTTTTGGACGTCCCAGAGGTGAAATTTCACCAAACTGGGATGCTACCCTTTTCCCTTCATGCAAATATGAATATGCCACCAGGGCTAGGAATGTACGAGTCTCTGAGGCATTTTGCAATTTTGTTATTACGAAAATTATCTACAGAAATCTGCGGATTATGGTTTCCTAAAACATCAGGTGCGAATTGAAAACATCTGTGTAAAAAAACGTGAAAATGGCCTTTTCAAAATGGCTCACAATCAGACGAGGGCTGACTTCCATTTTCTTCGTCCATTCCTCAGACTTCTTCCAAATACTGCAGCTCTTCTACGAACTCTATTCCAACAAGCATCTCTGAAGAAGGTTTGAAACGTTCAGAGGCTTCAAGCGTAAAACTTCTAAATCAGCTGACTTCTTGTCGTCTAATATAAGCCCGTGGAAGAGAACGCAGATTCAGCAATTAAAAATAGCATCTCACCTCCATAAGCACTGAGCTCTCACAAGTATGTGCGGTTCCAACCCCGGTTCATGCGTAAACACGGAAAATTTTCGCTTGGAAAAAAATTATTCAGAGGCAAAACAAAATTATTATGATGTTTTATGGACACATAATTTGAAGACCGTTCAAACATATGGCGGAGCTGCTCGCCCGTACCATCGGATAAATTTACATTTACTGAATTTCATCAAATACATTCAACGTTTTTAACTCACGAGTCATTCGAAATTCAGGAATAAGCAATGAACTTTCTTTTGATTTTCTGCATTTAAAAAGATCTAATTTGAAGTGTTTTCAAAAAATTTCAATTTTTTGGAGAAATTACAGAACTTAAATGGAAAATACCTGAACAGCGAAAATAGGGATGAGGAATTTATTCATTGGAATAGCTGGGGTTGACAGAAATGTTCAAAAAATTGTCGGAGAAGTCATCACAAATGATCTGAGGCATATCCAGGTGACACGTCGACGTGAGGATGGTGATAATGGACCGTTATCACCACCGCAAGTCGGTAACTTACCTATCTGGTACTGGGAAAGAAAGGCATTAAATAAATTATGTGCTGACTCGCTTCGAATGACAACAGAGGGCACACATAGTCTGGCTCAAAAGGGTCACAGCAACCACGGAGAACAATTGGTAAAATATCCACCGTAGTCCTAACTATCCTTCCGAAGGAAAACAAATCGATCGTGCAAGAAAAAAAAGAAAACGATGCAGAGGAATCAGACGCCAACTGCTTTTTTTTGATCATCACAGCGGTCGACTGGCTCGCAATGGGCAGTCGCGACCCGCTATACCACCTCCACGCCGACCCGCTATACCCATGGCGGGTGGCAGCGGCGGCGCAGAACGAGGGTCAGCGGGTGGCGAGCACTTCAAAATGAGGTGGGCGGGTGGCGAGCAAGGCCCGAAATGCGCGCGGGCCGCGAGCATCGAGTTCTGATTTTTGACGCGTGGAGGAATTGACCGCTCCAGCTATCGGATATCTGATCAGTGCAATGAAAAGCTAAACAGGCGGCAGCGACCGTTTATCCAGCACGTGTTCCATCACACTGTTCTTCCAGTGGAGTGTATCCACAGGTCTATCGTTATCCGACGCGCCAATTTCTCGAGTTTTCCAGTGCAATAGACGTCATGGCACCAAAACGTTGGCTGCTGCCTTTAGGAGGTCCCGAGTTGACGGCCTAGGATTATAATAAGTTTTGTGAAACCAAGTGACTGTAAGTTTTAGTTATAATTGAATAGTTTTGCAGATAGCGATTGTATTCGTAAAATCTTATAGAAAAATGCTATCTTATTATTCGACAATGTCATCAGCCTTAAATACCTTGCTTTTCTGTCGTGCGAAGTCTATTGGAGCACGGTTATGGCTTTGGTTTCAAGTTCACTCACGAGTATAAACTAACCTCTATCTCGTCAATATCGAGTATGGTGCGCCATATATATATATATATATGCTCATAGCTGGGTGGTGGATATATATATATATTTTGCTGAATATATCACGATCGAAACCTAGAAAATGGGATCATTCTATATACCGTCTTCCTTTCCATATCGTGGGGTTTATCTGATGGCGAAGAAGCGGATGACGATTGTGCCCCATATCCACCGATTGCTGATACAAAGGAATTTGTGGCCCCTATACGGGAATGGTACCAACTAGCACATGACACTGTGCTTACCGTCTCCCCTTCAGGGAACGCTGGAGTTTTGAACTTCACCTGCAAGACCGAGGTTCATTCTCTTATTTTTATTAAATAATAAATATTTTTATATATTTTCAGGGTGTGTATACAAGTCTGTTGGTACCTGCTCGTTGGTGCCCCTGCTTCTACTGAACCCAGCAGACGTTTGAGTGTACACAGGGAACGTTCGAGCGATATAGCGTGCACAACTATATCGCGAAAGTATCCCGCACATTGCATAAAGGTGTCGCCGTCCGGCACACTAAGGCCTCTGGTCCATAACACCTTAGGATCCGTACCTGGGAGTCATGGAGTCTTTGTCACAAGCCACAGTTTCGCGACCCTGAACTGTCGATCGCTGTCGAGTGATATCCAAAAACCTGCGCTATCCAGACTTCTGAGCTATTTCCATGCACCGTTTGCTGCTTTGCAGGAAACCCGCCTCAAGGATAGACCCGTCATCAGCGTCGGAGAGTACACCATCTACTGCGGTAACGCTGACGATAGGAGAGTGGGAGGCTGTGCAATAGCTGTAAGGAAGGATTTCAATGGTATGGTCAAGGAGTTTGGCTCAACGTCGTTCCGGAATGCATTCGTACGACTGCGGGATCACAGAGGATTCAATCTGTGGATAGTGAGTGCTCATGCGCCCACTGAAACCGCAGAAGACAATTCGGAGGATGCGTTTTATGAGGAACTCAATACGTTGCTGGCCAGGATACCTTGTCAACATGCTGTTGTCGTTGGGGGTTGACGCAAAATGCGAAGATGGGACTTGATCAGGAATCAGATGTACTCGGTAAATGGTTCTACCCAGTGGAGCAAACATCGGACAATGGCTACCGCCTTGTCGACTTTTGTGAACGCAGTGGTCTGATTATTGCATCGACATTCAAGAGGAATCATCGCCGCCATCAGCTTACGTGGCGGGGACCAACCCGGCTATCTCCAGAAGAGCAGCGGAAGCGGAAGATGACAACTTTGAAACTACAGCTTGACTATGTCCTGACGAGGAATATTCCAGTATCGGACATTCGAAGATCTAGAGCTGTGTGGGATGTCGCATTCGATTCGGATCACCGTCCTGTTCTGTTGAACTTCACTGCGAGGATTCATAAGAGGAAGCGAGGGGCTCAGCCTCTCCAGAGGATTGACATGACAAGTCTCAGAGATGAAGAGTGCAGAAGGAATTTCCGACAACGCGTTTCTATTCACATCGGAGTACGGACTAAGAAGAAACTTTGCGACGCGGATTCTTTTGTCAAGTGCATCCAGGACGCTTCGAAAGAGGCACTCCCGGTTGTACAGCCTAAGAAGAAGTTCGCCTACGTCTCAGAAGAAACAACATCTACCTACAACAGAGTATGTGCTCTCCGAACTGCAGGAAACTTCGTGGAGGAGAAGCGTCTGAGGAGGAAGTTGCGTCGGCAGCTTCGAAGTGACCGCGAACGAGTGGACGTGTAGAGCTAAGGAGTTCGAGAAGGCTTGGGAGGAGAAGAATCCGAAGAAAGCCTACACGTTGCTGCGACAGTATAGCGGGAAGATGAAGAGATGTTCTCCTGTCTTGAACACTACCAATGGAGTTGCAGTTGGTGATGCGACGCTGCCAATATGGAAGGATTACTTCAGTTCACTACTGAATCGTCCAGCGCCATCAGTACCTGAGCTCCCGCATGTTCAGAGAGCACATTACGATGTCAGTGAGGAACCGCCGACTGAGTCTGAAGTTTTGGATTGTGTCCGGAAAATGAAGAATGGAAAGGCAGGTGGAGATGACAACATCACTGCTGAAATGCTGAAAGCTCTTCCTCCGTCTGGGATTCGTGAAATGACCAACACCATCCGTGCCATATGGATGAGCGAAAGGATACCCGATTCGTGGAGACATGCGATCATCGTACCTCTTCACAAGAAGCTATCCGTCACGGATCCTAAGAACTACAGAGGAATCTCTCTACTTCGTGTCATGTACAAGGTTTTAGAACGTATCATTCTCGAGCGACTTATCAAACATCGTGAAGGAACGACCAGAGATGAGCAAGCCGGTTTTCGACCTGGAAGATCGACCATCGACCAAGTGTTCGTCGTGAGAAGAGTAATTGAATCGTGGCAGCGGTTTTCGAAGCCATTACAGCTTGCTTTTTTGGACTTTGAAGCCGCGTTCGACTCTCCTCATCGTGATCGATTGCTCAATGCTCTGCGAGCAGATGGAGTCCCGGAAAAGGATGTTCGGTTAATCGAGGACATGAACAAAGGAACAACAGCAGCAGTTCGTACACCTGTCGGATTTACGCCAGCTTTCGAGGTGAAAACAGGAGTAAGGCAAGGAGCCGTTGCAGGACCTTTTCTTTTCAACTTCGCCGTTGATGACATCATGCGTAGAGTTGCAGAACAGTTTCCTGCGGATGTGATTCTAACACCATCAGGACGCTCCCTTGTCGACCTGGAGTACGCCGACGACATTGTGTTATTCGCTGAAAACAACGCAAAACTGCAAAGGATTGTGAACCTCGTTTCGAAGTATGCCGCAGCCTATGGACTTCGTCTTCGTCCCGACAAATGCAAGCAGATGTGGGTCTCTCAGAGGCCTTCAACTGGAGTTTGTGTGGACGGACAACGTATCGAACTGGTGGACGATTTCTGTTATTTGGGCTGTTTGCTGAAGAACGATGGTAGTTATGCAGCGGATATTCGACAACGATGTGCGAAAGCTACGTCTGCATTCAATTCTCTAACCAAGTGTTTGTGGTCTACCACCATCGCGAAGGAAGTCAAGTTGCGCGTCTACCTATCCGCTATTCGCCCTATCATGATGTACGGATCGGAGACGTGGGCAGCACCGAAAACGCAGATGGAAAGGTTGGATTGCACGGAGAGGAAGCTTTTAGGCGTTTGGTTGGATATTTCTGGGCGCGTGTATGCCATAACGAAGACCTTTACAAGGAAATCGACGCAGTACATCAACGCTTGACACGAGGGAGGTGCCAGCATCTCCTAACGCCATCTCAAGCAGCAATGGAAAGTCGACTTCGACTGCTCGGGCATATACTAAGAAGAACGCCGGATCGTCTCGTACAACACGCTTTAAAAATGCTTCCAAATCCTGTCTGGAAACGGCCACCTGGGCGTAGGCGAAAGTTCTGGACGGATGTGGTTAAGAAGGATTTAAAGTCACTCGGCATCGAAAGACAGTTCAGGCGCGATGTTTCGTTTCGCAGGAAATGGAATAGTGACAGCTGGATGGAATGTGTTCAAATTGTGGCTGAAGACCGTGAAAAATGGACACGGCTGACTACTAGGACGGCACACCTCGGTGAAGATGCGGAATGACCGCGTCAGGCGAAAGCCAACCGATTAAGTCAAGTAAGTCATATATATATATATATATATATATATATATATATATATATATATATATATATATATATATATATATATATATATATATATATATATATATATATATATATATATATATATATATATATATATATATATATATATATATATATACATATATATATATATATATATATATATATATATAGTTGTTGAATAATAAGAATCCAAGGCTCTTCACTATACTCTTTACTAGTGAGCTTTCGCCAATAATGGCATCATCAGACCTTGAAAAATAATACAATATGCTCAACCTAGGTGTGCAAAACATCAAAGCTTAACTACATACATACCGGCTACAGACACTGAAACGGCCGGAGGCTGGTTTGAGCGAGCTAAACACAGTTGCAATAGTGTTGAAATAGAGGATGAGTGTGGAAAGGAGAAACCCACCCCTTTTGCGTGCAAGTGTGCTTAAAACTAACCCCCGGGATGGAAAGGGTCATTAGCGAGCGCGCGATATCACAGTATCAATCTCAGCAGGTCATTCAGTTCTTCCTTTGCGTTGATTTCTGGTTGAACACGTTGGATTTCTCTCGCCTCCATTATTTTTCTCTCCAGCGGCCGTATCAGGTGTTTATGGAGAACAGTCACTTCGAAAGGAGGAGCATCTTCGTCCAAGTGTCTGCTCGTACGGTGCCTTGAGAAACTACTGTTGGGGTAGGCGGCGGGGTTGGAGAGTGCTCTGCGATGCTCATCTAGTCGGAATTTTAGAGGTCTCATCGTCTCGCCCACATAACATTCTCCGCATCCTCGACATCGTACCAGGTATACTGTACCTCGGAGTTCACAAATTTGTTCTGAGAGACAGTATCGGCATGATTGCGCCTGGCACTTTCTTTCATACATTCTTGTAGATGTAAGGAGATCCTTAAGTGTTGGCGGTGATCTGAATACCAAACGGATAGGCAGCTTGGAATCTTTGACAGCGCGATTGACCTCACGAGCTACTTCATCATTGACGAATGGTAGTGCGAGGGTTATCCCATCGGGCGCTCTGTATGGGACCCATGTGTTGAGATTTTCCGGCAAATATCCATTGCTAAAAAGAATGTCTTCCACCTTAGCATCAACAGTAGGATCCACTAACGATCCAAGCCTTTCCTTGGTCTTCAGTAAATTCCGAACAACGTTCGCCTTGACATAAATCGGATGAGCACTTCTCGAGTGCACCAGTATGTTCGATGAGGCCGCTTTTTTGAACCGCACATATTCCTTTCGGCTTTCAACGATGCGAATCTTCGTGTTGAGGAATGGCAGGAAACCATCCCTATCTGGATTTTCTACCGTGAAAGCTATGTTAGTGTCCTGTGTATTGAGTCGATCCAGCGCCGTATTCAAATCCTCTTCTGTCGTTGCAATCACAAATACGTCATCGATGTAGCGTTTGTAGTATATAATACTACCGGTCAGGGACGCCTTTTCGATATGATCAAGGAATATGATTGCCAATACAGGAGCTATACGATTTCCCATTGCTAATCCACGTTTCTGCCGGTACATCTTATTGTCGAAACAGAAGATGTTGCACTGCAGGGTGACTTCGATGAGATTCTTGACTTCTGCTACGGTGAACCCCATCATCGAAACTTCCTGTCGATTCTCTTCGAGGAGTCGTAGCACAGCTTCGATGGCATTTGCGTTGTTGACGTTGGTATAAAGGGATACCACATCGAAGCTGGCGTATGCGGCCGAACTGGGTACTGGACATTGACGAAGCGTGGAAAGGAACTCGTCAACGTTGACAATGTGGGCTCCAACATATCGCAGAAGTGGCGTGAGGAGCTGAACCAGAAGCCAGCTTAGTCTGTCAGAAGGACCACCACATGACGCTATAATGGGACGGAGTTTTGATTTGGTTCCAGGGAGTAACATCAAGTCAGCAGTTGACGGGATCTTGTGAGTTTTCACTAAATTGTACATCACTGGCACTGTTGGCGCGGTGTCGTGTAGCCGGGCTGCAACTGAATTGCCCAGGCGGGGCTTCACTACCGTCTTGATCGTGTCAGGGACTCGTTTGCATGCATCTTCGAATGCTGAATACGTTGTCTCCTCGTATAATGAGGGATCCAGAAGAGCTTTATTACTGATTCTCTTGTCCAGCTCCTGTGGCATGACAACAAATGAGCCGCACTTGTCTCCAACAGTATACCTCAGTCTGTTCTTTGCACTCAACAACTTCTTCACTCCACTCCGTTCAGCAGGTGTAAGGTTCGGTTGATAAGGTTTCGCTGCTGCATTTTGGTATATGCGTTGAACAGCATGCCCAAGGTTTGCTATTGCCGAATCCAATTCGCGGGAAGGAGGTGGAAGGTGAATTCTTGTTCCTTTGAACGGCATCGAACTAATTAGTGCTGCGTTGCGATCTGGCACAGTCGGACCTCTTTGAGTTCTCCAACGCAAGTGATATGAGAATTGATTCACGCCGCAAAGTGCTGCATCAGTTATCGAATTATCTATTCTTGGTGTTATTGCAAAGGATGGCCCAAGATTGAGAACCGCTGCCATGTCGTTATCGATTTCATTTGTTCCTATAGCTACATGACGTAACGGTGGGACTGCATTTCTGCTGATGAACGAGGGCTGTCGAACAGATGAACTGTGGGATCTTATCAGGTGCAATTTTTCTCCAAAGTGACGGTTGTGGTCCTGTCGTAAACGGGAGCATATCCGTTGATTTGAAGAGGATACGCTTCGAAATACATCAGGCGGGAGTACTGCTTCAAGCCGTTCTCGGTGAAAAACTATGCCTCGTATCGAAAATCTTTTCTGGCGACGATGATCAGCAACAGCAGCATCAAGAAGGGCTCTCTCGAGCGCTGAAATTTTCAACTGGTCATCGCAATTATTCTGGTAAGGGAAGCGACGAATCTCTCAGCAATAAACTTCGGAAAGATGCATTCACGTTTGCAGGTAAGTAAAAACTTGAGAGATGCATCATGCACAACCGTTATTTGATGGAGGGCAACATATCGTAACATGACAGCAAAAACATCCTGACTAATTTGATGTTGTCTTTGCAGGAGTTTCAGATGCGGCAAAATTCTGCTATCCCTGAGCCTCATACTTTTATAGTTGTTGAATAAGAATCCAAGGCTCTTCACTATACTCTTTACTGGTGAGCTTTCCTTAATAATGGCATCATCAGACCTTGAAAATAATACAATAATATATATAATATATAATATATATATATATATATATATATATATATATATATATATATATATATATATATATATATATATATATATATATATATATATATATATATATATATATATATATATATATATATATATATATATATATATATATATATATATATATATATATATATATATATATATATATATATATATATATATATATATATATATATATATATATATATATATATGTGTGTATACAAGTCTGTTGGTACCTGCTCGTTGGTGCCCCTGCTTCTACTGAACCCAGCAGACGTTTGAGTGTACACAGGGGAACGTTCGAGCGATATAGCGTGCACAACTATATCGCGAAAGTATCCCACACATTGCATAAAGGTGTCGCCGTCCGGCACACTAAGGCCTCTGGTCCATAACACCTTAGGATCCGTACCTAGGGAGTCATGGAGTCTTGGGCCACAAGCCACAACTTCGCCACCCTGGAATGTCGATCGCTGTCGACTGATATCCAAAAAACTGCGCTATCCAGACTTCTGAGCTATTTCCATGCACCGTTTGCTGCTTTGCAGGAAACCCGCCTCAAGGATAGACCCGTCATCACCATCTACTGCGGTAACGCTGACGATAGGAGAGTGGGAGGCTGTGCAATAGTTGTAACGAAGGATTTCAATGGTATGGTCAAGGCGTTTGGTTCAACGTCGCGCCGGAACGCATTCGTACGACTGCGGGATCACAGAGGATTCAATCTGTGGATAGTAAGTGCTCATGCGCCCACTGAAACCGCCGAAGACAATTCGAAGGATGCGTTTTATGAGGAACTCAATACGTTGCTGGCCAGGATACCTTGTCAACATGCTGTTGTCGTGGGGATTGACGCAAATGCGAAGATGGGACTTGATCAGGAATCCGAAGTACTCGGTAAATGGTTCTACCCAGTGGAGCAAACATCGGACAATGGCTACCGCCTTGTCGACTTTTGTGAACGCAGTGGTCTGATTATTGCATCGACATTCAAGAGGAATCATCGCCGCCATAAGCTTACGTGACAGGGACCAACCCAGCTATCTCCAGAAGAGCAGCGGAAGCGGAAGACAAACAACTTTGAAACTACAGCTCGACTATGTCCTGACGAGGAATATTCCACTTTCGGACATTCGAAGATCTAGAGCTGTGTGGGATGTCGCATTCGATTCGGATCACCGTCCTGTTCTGTTGAACTTCACTGCGAGAATTCATAAGAGGAATCGAGAGGCTCGCCTCTCCAGAGGATTGACATGACAAGTCTCAGAGATGAAGAGTGCAGAAGGAATTTTCGACAACGCGTTTCTATTCACATCGGAGTACGGACTAAGAAGAAACTTTGCGACGCGGATTCTTTTGTCAAGTGCATCCAGGACGCTTCGAAAGAGGCACTCCCGGTTGTACAGCCTAAGAAGAAGTTCGCCTACGTCTCAGAAGAAACAACATCTACCTACAACAGAGTATGTGCTCTCCGAACTGCAGGAAACTTCGTGGAGGAGAAGCGTCTGAGGAGGAAGTTGCGTCGGCAGCTTCAAAGTGACCGCGAACGAGAGTGGACGCGTAGAGCTAAAGAGTTCGAGAAGGCTTGGGAGGAGAAGAATCCGAAGAAAGCCCACACGTTGCTGCAACAGTATAGCGGGAAGATGAAGAGATGTTCTCCTGTCTTGAACACTACCAATGGAGTTGCAGTTGGTGATGCGACGCTGCCAATATGGAAGGATTACTTCAGTTCACTACTGAATCGTCCAGCGCCATCAGTACCTGAGCTCCCGCATGTTCAGAGAGCACATTACGATGTCAGTGAGGAACCGCCGACTGAGTCTGAAGTTTTAGATTGTGTCCGGAAAATGAAGAATGGAAAGGCTGGTGGAGATGACAGCATCACTGCTGAAATGCTGAAAGCTCTTCCTCCGTCTGGGATTCGTGAAATGACCAACACCATCCGTACCATATGGATGAGCGAAAGGATACCCAATTCGTGGAGACATGCTATCATCGTACCTCTTCACAAGAAGCTATCCGTCACGGATCCTAAGAACTACAGAGGAATCTCTCTACTTCGTGTCATGTACAAGGTTCTGGAACGTATCATTCTCAAGCGACTTATCAAACATCGTGAAGGAACGACCAGAGATGAGCAAGCCGGTTTTCGACCTGGAAGATCGACCATCGACCAAGTGTTCGTCGTGAGAAGAGTAATTGAATCGTGGCAGCGGTATTCGAAGCCTTTACAGCTTGCTTTTTTGGACTTTGAAGCCGCGTTCGACTCTCCTCATCGTGATCGATTGCTCAATGCTCTGCGAGCAGATGGAGTCCCGGAAAAGTATGTTCGGTTAATCGAGGACATGAACAAAGGAACAACAGCAGCAGTTCGTACACCTGTCGGATTTACGTCAGCTTTCGAGGTGAAAACAGGAGTAAGGCAAGGAGCCGTTGCAGGACCTTTTCTTTTCAACTTCGCCGTTGATGACATCATGCGTAGAGTTGCAGAACAGTTTCCTGCGGATGTGATCCTAACACCATCAGGACGCTCCCTTGTCGACTTGGAGTACGCCAACGACACTGTCTTATTTGCTGAAAACAACGCAAAACTGCAAAGGATTGTGAACCTCGTTTCGAAGTATGCCGCAGCCTATGGACTTCGTCTTCGTCCCGACAAATGCAAGCAGATGTGGGTCTCTCAGAGGCCTTCAACGGGAGTTTGTGTGGACGGACAATGTATCGAACTGGTGGATGATTTCTGTTATTTGGGCTGTTTGCTGAAGAACGATGGTAGTTATGCAGCGGATATTCGACAACGATGTGCGAAAGCTACGTCTGCATTCAATTCTCTAACCAAGTGTTTGTGGTCTACCACCATCGCGAAGGAAGTCAAGTTGCGCGTCTACCTATCCGCTATTCGCCCTATCATGATGTACGGATCGGAGACGTGGGCAGCTCCGAAGACGCAGATGGAAAGGTTGGATTGCACGGAGAGGAAGCTTTTTAGGCGTTTGCTTGGATATTTCTGGCCGCGTGTATGCCATAACGAAGACTTTTACAAGGAAATCGACGCAGTACATCAACGCTTGACACGAGGGAGGTGCCAGCATCTCCCAATGCCATCTCAAGCAGCAATGGAAAGTTGACTTCGACTGCTCGGGCATATACTAAGAAGAACGCCGGATCGCCTCGTACAACACGATTTAAGAATGCTTCCAAATCCTGTCTGGAAACGGCCACCTGGGCGTAGGCGAAAGTTCTGGACGGATGTGGTTAAAGAGGATTTGAAGTCATTCGGCATCGAAAGACAGTTCAGGCGCGATGTTTCGTTTCGCAGGAAATGGAATAGTGACAGCTGGATGGAATGTGTTCAAATTGTGGCTCAAGACCGTGAAAAATGGACACGGCTGACTACTAGGACGGCACACCTCGGTGAAGATGCGGAATGACCGCGTCAGGCGAAAGCCAACCGATTAAGTCAAGTAAGTCAAATATATATATATATATATATATATATATATATATATATATATATATATATATATATATATATATATATATATATATATATATATATATATATATATATATATATATATATATATATATATATATATATATATATCCGCAAACTCAAACCTTCTTCTATGTATATAGAAACACCTCATCACTGAAGTTCTGAGACGTTCCTACATCGAGTGAGGTTCGGGCTGTGTGCGGGCTTATTACTCATTATCAGTTACGAATTACAATTTACGAATTACGAGAAATTTTAAAAATTACGATTTACGATTTACGAAATTACAAAATTCGGTTACGCACAGCCCTGGGGGCCACTATGGCTGGATGCACTTGGCCCCGCCCATTTTACCGTGCCGCACTATATTTGAGCATCACCCCGGGTTTCCCTCCCCTGCCAAAATCAGGATTGCAGCACGGAAAAATAGGCGTGGCTAGATGCGATACAACAACACCCCCGCTTAGATAGGATCCCAACTGATAAGAAATTCGGATTATGTTGGTAAATATTGTTTAGAAAATCCAGAGACTTTGATCGTATCGTTTAACAACTACTCATAGACAGTGATAAATTTTGGTTTGAATAATCTTATGATATAATGTGAAAAGCCTTTTTCGTGGAAGTATATTGGCATAGCTTTGATCTATATAATACCATACAAAAAAGGTCAAGAAAACTGGAATTGCAGCGAACGGGGGTTCCATTATGCGTACTCGGTCCGTACTTCTTATTCGAATACTCGTGATTTTGGCCGGATATTCGAATTATTCGTAGTTGAATAATTAGATTTTCCGGAAAAGTCAAATTTTAGAATAATTCGCTTATTCGAATAATCGGAGAAGTCAAATTTTCGAATAATTTGTTTATTCGAATATTCGGAGAAGTGAATTTTTCGAATAATTCGTTCATTCGAATATTCGAAATAGCCAATTTTTCGGATAATTCGGTTTATTCGAAAATTCAAAAATTTCTATTCGTTTGATATACTCTAGCGGTAGGCGGTCGCTGTCGCTGTGCAGAGCGACGCAACCGCGTGACGCAAAACTATACCATTGGCCTTAGCGAAGCGCCATCTCTCACGAGCGTTGTCGTATGCATGCAGAGTTTTACACCGGATTCTCGTTTGCAGGATCAGGCGGGCGTTGTCCAGCTAGACAACAGGGAGGACGTAAAAATTTTCGAAATTTAGAGTTTTTTTGGGAGAGGGGAGCGGGAACGTAAAAACTTCGGGCCAAAACTCTGAAAAAACGGGGTTGTTTTCAGTTGCGTTTCTTTTTCTGTGTAGAAAACATGTCTTGGAACAAGGGGTTCGGACTTGGTTGTTTTACATATTGTAATAGCAACAAAAAGATCAAAGAGAACAATAGTACAGCACCACCACAGTAAGTGTGAGGAACGTTTCTTTACATAACGAGAAATTTGACATATTTTAGGTAGTATTCAAATTTTCAGCACCTAAAACAAGGTTTTAGACGAGTTACATACATTCATTAATCGTGCCTATTACCACTTAAATTCTTCACTTCAAAAATTGGACAACGTTCCCCCATGAAATTTCAGACTTTCGAAATTCTGAAGAAAAATTCAGAATTTTCATGAAATTTCCCACAAACTGATACCTAACACACCTCCCAACACCTTAAAATCACGATAAAAATCGCCTAAAACCCATTTTACCGTTGTCCAAAACCGTGCCTTCGGCCTAAATTGGACGTCCTGAGATCCTAAAGGCAAAAATTTTATCCTTGGCCTACCTTCTACTAACTACCACGATGTCGCTCGGAAACTCCACAATTTAGAGCATTTCGGAGCCAGGGGTTTGATTTACCACTGCGGCGAGCCGCTGAAAAATATCGCGCTCCTATGCCAAAACGCGTCTGGAGCGATACCCGCGAAACCACCGACGGTGACACCCCCTCTCCCTCCCGCGCTCGCACCCCTTCTGATTGAGCAATACTGGTTGGGAATCGAATTTTTTTGAACCTGTGAAGGTTTACGCACCCACACAAGGGTTCCACCCACCCGGAGGTCTCGACACAAACCTAGTTGGTTTATTATCCGTCAAAATGTAGACTTCGGCCGGTATCTGCTATTTGATAGTGCTATCGGTCCTTCTTTTTTACAGAAACTCCATCGAAGGCTTCGATTTTTGAAAGTGTACCATTCATTCTTCCCGCGTCTACTGAGTGACACCCTCCTACTAGGTTTTCACCTAGGTGTCGCGAAGCATTGTGATTGGTGAGCCGTTATCGAGAGTCCAAAACATCCCCCATTAAAGCTCGGCATACGCTAGAATTTCGCCCACTCCGAGGTTTGAAAACGTTCTACATCCTCACCGTATTTTCCTCCACTACAAAAATTTCGGAAGCTAGCTCGCCTATTGCGTCATTTTTTAAGCATTCCTGACTTTTTGCTGGCTTACTGCACGATCACGAATCTGCTTTAATTTGCCCACATTTTTCGCCATCCTTATGCCATCGTGAGATTGTGAGGCGATCTGTGTCACAATTTTAATTACTTCTTCCTCAATACAGATGTTGTTGCTCTATAGCGAAGAGCAGGTCAAAACTAAACTTCCCGAGGCTAATCAGTCGGATAGGGGATGTAGTCATTATTTTTGTAAAAATTAAGTGGAAAAATACCTTCTTTGAAATTTTTGACCGCAAAAACTGTTTAAAATTTTCAGATCGTGGGGGGGACATAAAAGTTTTGAACATTTTTAAAATTTTTGATCTCCAGAGGGGGGACGTAGCTTCGTCGAAGTCCTGGACAACGGTCTGCCTGCTCGGATATATACAGTCCATGGCAACGGAAAAAGGCGATTGTGCGGTTGCATATTTCCACTAAGCATATTGTATGTTGAGCCATATTCGACGGCAAAGTTGTAATTTTCCCATAAATTTTGAAGAAAAAACGTCGTTAACGTTGAAAAACGGTGAATTTTGCCCCACACACATGCATTCTCAATATGCCTAAAGTCCTTAGCATGGACACACGCACGAATAACAAGAAAAAAGACTACGACTGCACACCGCTCAACTACAACGCATGTACAATACCGCTGCTATCCAAGGGAAAAATGGGCGAAATGGGCAAGGTGGGCAACTAAAGCGTCTTTCGACCACAACTCGCCTCAAAGTGCTCCATTTTCAATTTCGAAAACGCCGAAATGTACAGCATGTCGTGATCTAGTCAATCGCGTAAAATTTTTTTGCGAAAATTGGGAGCAAGATTATTCTTCAATGCGAAATACATTTTCATTTTGACCATGCTAGAGATCGCGTACGGTTGTTTTTGATCGCACGGGCTCACGTGATAACATTATCAATCTTGTGATAAAATTATCAAATTCATAACTAACTCCATCTTAAAAGAATGTTTTCATAAGTAAATTCCACTTTTGTCTCATATGTTTAGATAGACTGTGGTACGGTGAACCTTTTGGTCTTTTCGAAAACGGAAACGGTGTACTTTGAGGCGAGTTGGTGGTCGAAAGACGCTTCAGTTGCCCACTCTGCCCATTTCGACCATTTTTCCCTTGAATAGTAGCGGTATTGTATTTCTGGAGGTCTGAGGAAGGCTCTGGAATCTGAAATATCCGAAAGCTAGCCAGAGAAGAAAGTCAAACTTTTGGACAAGTTTCGAATTCGTTTGAAAATCTAATAAACTTTTGCAGCCTCTTTCTGTGAACGCACATTGTAAGACGATCATGAGGCTCAGGAATAACAATACAATCCCTTCTTGAAACTTATTTTCTGGACACTGAAACATTCCTAGGTTTGTTTATTTGTTGTGGTGACAATTCAAGCGACCTTTAGCGACCCCACATACCCCTCCACCCCCCCCCCCGCCCTCCTTGCCCCTCTTCAACTCATATATGGTTTCCGGTTCCATTTTAGTCTGACGCATGGACCAGGCGGATAGCCGTGAGGGGTTGGCGGCCTCACTGGAGAATGGGGTTTCGATTCGCGCGGGCTGATCTACCGTCGCGGCCCCGTCCATTCATCAGACTAAAATTATTACGGGAACTCTACTCTCCGCTTGGAAAAGCAGATGGACCGGTAAGGGTCTCCGACGGGTTTGGAACAAACGTTTCTAGAAAGCTTTGAAAACATTAAATTAGACATTGTTCGGTCATTCGAAATCTTAGAGAGATCAGGATTTTTGGGCTAATATTTCACTGGAGGAGCATGAAACTACATATATTCTTCACTTCCGCACTGCCGTTCAGTCCGCAAAGTGCGCTTGATTGCGAAATGGTGCTGCGGCGCGGTTGCGAGTATCCTCAGACAGGGATGTGGGATCACCCGGGCGGTGGGATCACCCCGGCACCAAAGGCCAAAGGCGCCCGGGTGATCCCACATCCTTGTCTGAGGATGTTCGCAACCGCGCCGCAGCAAGATTTCGCAATCAGGGTGCACTTTGCGGACTGAACGGCAGTGCGGAGGTGAACTGTAGCTTGGACCAAGAGATCGCTCACTTGAAGGCATCGTGCGCGCTGAAAACCAAATTCTTGTTTTTGTGTTGTATCGTTCGAGTGGACCTTGATAAGTTGTATACATAATAAAACTGCTAGAATATCGAGGTGTCCTATAATTATGAAACAAGCAAAAAATCAAAAAAAAAATGGCTTCTAAAAAGTACAGTTGAAATTTTCCACGCCGATTGCAATGGTTCCAGCGACAGACTTCTAAACCTGCCGTGAAAGTTGATACTTGAAAAATTTAGGGTGTCCTCTAATTATGAAACGCACTGTAGTACAAATGAGTGGAAGTTGATGAAATAAATCCTATGATTATGTCATGAGTGTCTTTTCTGCACATATCGGTTAACCTTTACTCCCCAGAAAATCAGCTGAAAGAAAGGTGAACGGGATTTGATCGGGAGATCATTGGTCAACACAGCTGTTCCTAGCGATCGATTGTTCCTTCGTCATGTGTCGGTTGGTTGAATTGGGTCTGAAAACGAAGAGAAAGGGGTCCGGAAAAGCAGTTTTCAGTAGCTTTTTCGCGGTTCTCTCAACGTGGCTGTTGTTTAGGATACCAGAGCTTCCATTATAAATTGAAAACTCAAAAACAAATTTCATCGCTAACGATGCCTTTAAGAATACAAAACGTTCGCTAGCAATGCATTCATTTCGGCAATGCGAACGCAATCAGCCAAAACCCTGACTTTGTCACCGCTGTTTGTGTGAATCTGGTGAGAAAAATCGTGTTTCCCTGCTAACCACAGTTCGCGGAATGAGAAGAGAATGTGTAAAACCGGGTGAAGTTTCGACCGACGTCAATCATTCGGTTGTAAACTCATTGATTACTCTCAATGAACCTACTCATTCTGCCGTTTATCGTTTTTGTGGGTGAGTTCCACTTTTGTAGCAACAATGATTCACTGTGAAAAGCGATGATTCTTGCAGTCTCAAACGCAAGAAGTTTGACAGAAGTGGTCTGCCACCTGAACCCACAGCACTGTGGAACCAACAAAGCAACTTCAAATCTTCCCCCAACAGTTCGGTGACTAAATAATCTGCGATCAAATACTGAAGGAATTTCGTACGATTTTTCGCAAATACCAATCAATTACCATCTTTTCAAGCGACATCCTACCATCGGGAAGTCACTTAGCTTCACCAAGTACAGAAGAGTTCGCTCGATGGCAGAACTATGAAAGAGAGGAAGCAGGCACAGGGATCCATCCAGATGCCGGACCAGGATGGGGACCAGGTTGGTTGGCACGGCCAATTTCGTGGCCTTCTTTCTGAAGTCTGCGCCTATTGAAAAAATATAAACGAATGGATAATAACAACATAGTCCCCAGTGGGTTCCATTGACCAAAGCTGATTAGGTACTTCGATAGCAGGCGAATATAAACGTTTTACAATATTCAGTGCTTGGACCACACACTAAATTTGAATGTGAAATTTGAAAGTGATGAAGTTTAAGTATTACACTGCCAAAAGAGTTCAGAAGCCAAGCAAAATAGTTTCTCAAGAAACGCCCATTCATTCCAACAGCCTGATATTTTCTGATATAGTCTGCAGAAACGGAAGGAGGACCTGATGAGGTTGCGGACTCTTGCTAAAATACTGTAGTGTGATTGTGTTATCTTTAATTTTTTCGAAATAACTGAGATTGGTCGGTGAGATTTTGCTTCCACTCTCACATTTTCACCTGTTTTCAATGCTTCCACAGATGTATTCATATCGATGAAAACACGGACTCACCGATCTATCACAGCTATTTCGGAAAAATAAGTGATACCACTAACAAACTACCGTATGTTGGGACGAGTCCGCAACCTAACAACTTCATCCCTGGGAAATCGGCCACAATACCTCTCAAACATTGCCTAATGCGTATTTCGGGTCATTTCGTGCCCACCTTGAAAGTCGCCAACTTCGATTTCGCTCATCACTTTTGTATGCTGCCTTCAAAAAGCTCTCCTTTGCAACGTATAAAACACTCAACTTTTTCGGCCCAATTCCTTTTTGATCTAAGATCACTCATAACTTTCCTCATTCTTGAGCCATCCGACATCAAAACCCTCACTTCAAGAGCCCGAATCTACATCAAATTTGACGCCGTTCACATTTGCAAAAACTTACGTTGTGCGCCGCCGAACACGCTCTCGCGGCTTGTTTAGTAGTCAAAAAGTGGCCACCTCCAATGTTTGAGCTCTGCCAGTACGTTAGCCGTTAGGTCTGAGGCAACCTAAGGAGGATCCTTCGGAGAACTCTCGCTCTCTGTTCAGTGTTGGTTTCTCTTTCCCAATTAACAGTTTTTGAATGTAGGAGAAAGCTGCAAAGTCGTCACGAATCATCACTTCCGTTCACCTTGTCTATCTTATGAGTTTTTTTTGTGGTGTTGAGCTCAATCTCGCTGTATCAGTTAGATATGGCTATCCGAATGATAGATCTTGTCAAAACGCTAATCAATTTCCATCAATGCATGAGATCCAACGGACTCAGATAAAAACAGCCCACTTCCCGCCGGCCAAGTCGGGCTAGTCGACTTCGCGCGGCCCCAATTTTGTGGGCGTGGCACAGCGCCCCACTTCCCGCGGAGAGAAAGGTTTTCCAGTCTTTCCGCGGAGTGTCGGCGGGCAGTCGGCTATTCCTGGGGGTCATCGAACTCTCACTCATCGATTCCCACATTGGAATCATCATTGCACAGCATGCTAGAGTGGAGCCAGTGGACGATTGCTGAGCAGAGAACGCTGTGTTGAGACTCTTCCCAAAACCCGCGCTGTATGCGACGCTGGCTCTGGGCAGGTGAGCCATTGTCTGTTGATGGCATCTGCGGATGAAAAACTGCAAGCGCAAGTGAGTGTAGTAAGCAACCGTGTGTAAGCTTACTCCTTACTCATCAAAGGCAGTTCAAGATGAAGAGCCCTGAAGGGAATTTTTGAGCTTTTGTTCCAACAGACCTTTATCTAAAGGGTGATTTTAAAGTGTGCCGCAAACTGCTTTTAGATTGTCTTCTGTCAGTCATCAAATTAGCCGTAACGCGATGGCAGAAGGGCCGCAGAGTGCTTGTTCAACGTGTACGGGCAGTCAACGAAACGGCTCTGCCGATTTCCCGCGACCGATCTATTGGCCTTCCGCGGGAGGGGTTACGGGACGTCGGCTAGTGGTACCGCGGGAAGTGTGATGTCTCCATCTGAGGAGCTGTGGTGTGATCACGTGAACAACGGTGATGGGAAATGTGTCGTGACGACTTTGCAGCTCTCTCCTACATTCAAAAACTGTTAATTAGGAAAGAGAATCCAGCATCGAACAGTGAGCAAGTTCTTCTCCCAAGGATCGTCCTTAGGTTGCCTCAAGGCTCATTCATAGCTGGTCGCTTCGACTTGAAGCCGAAGCGGCCAACAATGCTGTCGCGATCTGAAATCGCTCCGTGCCGCGACTTGAAATCGTTTCATCCAGCGTTTTGAAAACGCTCGGGCGGCCGTAATTTTGCGTGAAATAGGCGGGCAATTGCGGACCAAGCCACGGAAATGAAAAAAAGTTTTTTTTCGGCATTCCTACTGTGCTTATCTGGGTCAAAGTCCGGTCCGCAATTGCGTCTCGACATGCTTTGCGGCCGCATGCTCTTGAGGAGGAAGAGTTTCCAGCGCCTCAGCCGCCGATCTGCTGACTCTAGGTGGGTTTTGGAAAGTGGAAACTAAGAAAAATTGGAGAACATTGTATAAAAAAGCTACATCGAGTCGACTTTGGCGCTGGAAACCCGATTGACTGGAGCGCGTGTGGCTGCAAAGCGTGTCGAGACGCAATTGCGGACCGGAATTTGGATCAGATAAGCACAGATTTTATTTTTGAACATTGTTAAGTTTACCTTCTAGATGAAAAAGTTTTTCGCAGTTTTGAAACAAAAAAAATGGTTCCAAAAGGGGAAGGGGTGGAATTTGCTTGAATAGCAACATAAAACTAAAGCTGAAGTTACTAGTTGCTCGAAGCCGCCATTAAATGTAATTTTTCGGTAGCCTCATTACATTTTCTCATCCCTCTCATCGTAAATGTATGATAAATACTCATTTTTTTCTTTCACAAGCAGTTTTTTGTGCGAGTGAACTGTGACGTCTGCAATTTCGCGCCACATACGCAAGGTTGTGACGGAAGATTGCGGACTAGTCGCTTCGACTAGACGAATCGTTCCCATCATGGAAGCGACGCGATTAGTCGAAGCGACCTAACAAAATCAAGCAGGTCGCTTCGACCAGCAATGAAATACCCCAGTCGCTCGGCGATCGCGACTGAAACTGCAAACTGTTCCAAACCGTCACGATTCAGTGCAAGATCTGTTGGCGCGATGGGTTTTGTAACTGTTGGCAGTGCCGCGACTAGTCGAAGCGGCCTGCTATGAATGGGGCTTCACACCTAATGGCTAATGTGCTGGCAGAGCTCATGCATTGGTGGTTGCCTCTTTGTGACAACTAGACAAGCCGCAAAAGCGTGTTCGGCGGCGCGCAAAGCGAGTTTTTGCAAATCTGAACGGCTGAAATTAGAACGTTCTGTAGAAACCCAAGCTGGCTACATGCTGTACTGATCTTCCTGAGAAGTTATAACTTTTGATGTAGATTCGGGCCTTCAAAGTAAGGGTTTCGCTAGATTCTGAGCGCCCGGGGGCATAACAGCCCGAAATCAGTGATAGCGCGCGCTACCGTGATTCTAAATGCCGCCTCTGCAATCAAGAACTATGCAGGCGCGCGCTTGTCTTAGCCCAAACGCGCTTGGCGTAGCCTAAACGCGCCTGGCATAGCCCAAACGCGCTTGGCATAGCCTAAACGCGCCTGGCACAGCCCAAACGCGCTTGGCATAGCCTAAACGCGCCTGGCATAGTCCAAACGCGCTTGGCATAGCCTAAACGCGCCTGGCATAGCCCAAACGCGCTTGGCATAGCCTAAACGCGCCTGGCATAGCCCAAACGCGCTTGGCATAGCCTAAACGCGCCTGGCATAGCCCAAACGCGCTTGGCATAGCCTAAACGCGCTTCGCATGACCAAAACGCGCTATCGTGGAGATCTTAGCGCTGTTTGATATCAAGTACTTGCAAGGCGCGCTACGGGAAGCGCGACAGACCCTCTGAAACCGCGCTACCGCTACCGCTCTACAAGACGCGCGCTACCAGTGGTGAACGACTCCACGTCGTTTCCCATTCTAAACATCCGTCCCAATCTTTCAAACGCTTAGTACCCTGTCGTTTGTGTGAGAAGAAATCAATATTCTTCTCTTATGTCCCGTATTCAGGTTTTTCTTTGAATTATTCCGCTTCAGTGGCTCGTTTTGAACAGCGATAAAATAACTTGTGAATCCGAAGTGTGAGAATATTAATGAAACGATGGTGGCATTTGAGTGTGCCTCCCTAGGTCCTGCTCCAGATTTCCTGCTAGTAAAAAACAGTGCTTTGACAGTTGCAGGTGTGCAACAGTACATAAACAATCCAAGCTCAAAACTCTCTTATGCTTCGGAGGATTCGAAAAACGAGCTTTTTCTTAGCTTTTGAAAAAATCCGTAACCAAAAGGCAACTTTCGGGGTGTCCCAAAACAATTTTTTTCGGATTTGGCTCTAGAGAATCTTTCGGGTGCTGGTACGGGGCCTTTCTCTGACAATGGAACTACTTCTAGTCAGCCTGTATTTTAGATAAAATATGCGTTTCTTACCGTTTCCAGCGTGGAATACGATCTGTCTTCGCCTCTTTGAAAAATGTTGTAAGCGTTTTTCGCCGGATTTCCCTACTTATCGTACCTTCCGAAACAAGCATTAAACTTTGGAGATTCTGGAAGGGACCTTATAATTGTGTTCAGCTCCCGAAACTACCCCCTGCGCAAATTTTGTGTGAAGGCACATTTTCCAAATTTCGCACAGACTGATACCTTTTTGGACTTGTACGAATTTGCGGTTGGGCGTTTATTTATACCAATTAGAAGACTCTTAAAGCGTTTTTCAAAAATTCCAGATTTGACTCGAAATCTTACGAGGTGGGTTATATGGGGCGCTGATCACGAATCCGGGTTTCGTTTATCGATTTTTGACAGATTACGGAAGATTACGGTGGGTGTACGGTAGTTTCGTGAGAGTCTCAGATTTTACTTAAAATTTCTGAGCGGGGGTTATTTGGGGTGATGAATACGAATTCAATGACCGTTTGTCGGCTTTCGAATAATTAGGGTAGGCCTTGCCCCTAAATGGCATGATACCCACCGTAACCTACACTAAACCTCAGAATCGCGACAAACGGACTCGAGATTCGTGTTCAACACCCAAGATTACCCCTGCATACAAGTTTTGAGCCGAATCCGAGTTTTTTTAAACACCCTAAACTTTTCATGGGGGGTGAAACCCCAAACTTGCCGCCGGACTTTGAAAAACGCGTATAACTTCTCAGAATGGAAATTTACGACTAAATTTTACTAGATTATGACAAAAATTTAGTAAATTACCAGAGAATTTTACTAGATTTGGGCAAAGATTATTCGAAAATTTCACGTAAATCTCTAAAATTTATTCGAAATCTAGTAAATTTTACTAGTATTTTACTCGTATTTTCACTAAAATTTACCAGTGTTTTACTAGTCTTTTTTTTACTAAAATTTACTGGTAAATTACTCGTTTTTTACTAAAAATTATTACGACTTCGAACACAAATCTTACCGGAACTTGCTCGCATTTTGGTCGTTTTTCGACACACTCATTGTATTAGAAATAACGATATAACACTTTATGAAAATATATTTCATCTCAAATTCATAAACACAACAGTAACAGTTCAATATTCAACAGAAACATAAATTTGCAAGTACCATCACACCAATGACCAGATTTACAGAAAGGAAAAACTGAAATCCTACATACAGAGATGCACTGCGTCTCAAAATACTTGCGAAAACTCACAAAGCACCTACTAAGACGCACAAAAGAACGCCCGCAGTCTTTCAACAGAATTTTTAGAGCCGAAAGTGCAGCTAATAGTTAATTTGTAGATCAAATATGATATAATTATCATTTTTCCCCACATCAACTCTTAGAATCCTTCTTTTATTCTAGTTTGATACGCTTTTTCTCGCACATTTCATCTCATTAGCTTTCACCAACAACCGTTTCCTCAGGTATTCAAAGATGCGTTAAGATACACGCTAAGTACGAAGATATTATACAACGCCCGAAAAACGTACCAAATCCAAAAACGATTGGCAGCGTGGGTTGAGAGTGCCGAATGTTGTATGTGTTAAAGGTTGTTGTAGGCGATGCATACGACAATAATGGTCTTGTAGTATTTGCTCACCAGCCGCCTTGATGGACGAGAATTACCATGGTAATTCTCAAGTAAGAGAATTGGGGACACGTCGGTTAAGGGCGCATTTTCACAGCTTTACTTTGTTGTTCGATATTTTGAGGTGGGGATAGAAGGCCTTGTTTGTAAAGCCCTTCAATGCCGTCTAGACGTGTCTGGAGCCGGTGACACCTACGTAGGTCCTGCCTGTGACATCTCGTACGATATTTGGCGCTCACATCCCCTTGCTGACAATCATTCATATATATGATATATCCTTCCAGCCTGATTGTGTCATACCTTGTTACTTAGGAAGCAATCAATTTCATTTTTGAAGCTCTGGAAGGACCATTACTGGTGAAAGCTAGTCAGATAAAAGATGTAGAGAGAAGAGTGTCAAACTACCATGGAAGGAAGATTCTAGGATTTGATGTAGAAAAAAATTATAATTATATCATAGCGGATCTACAAATCAACTGTGCAACAGTCAAGGCTGCACTTTAACACTGAAAATTCTCTTCAAAAATCACAAGTGTCCGTGTGGGCGTCGAAGCAGGAAATCTCACGGACATTACTAAAATTTCATTACATCATCACACCAATAGTGATGCAGCTTCGACTGCGACGAAATAAAAATCCGAGCCCTCACGAACAGTTAGCTCCTAGCGCATGCTTCTCAGACAGTGTATTTTCTTCTCTCGTAATCACTGCAAAATACAAATATCAAAATATTAATTTAGGAAACTGTGGTGAATTGAAATGTCTAGTTCGCTCAGTCTCCGATTTTTACTATTCATTTCATTGATATTTCTCTTGTACCCCACCCTGCCCTTATCACCAGGGCTGTGCGTAACTACGAATTACGGCCTTTTGGCAATTTTTTACGATTTACGTGATTTTGGCCAAAAATCTCAACAAATTGTGATAAATCGATTGGTGGAACAATGATAAGGCGCAATTTGATAAAATCCCAGCCTTTTCGAAAGGTTGGCTTCAAACCTCCATTGATGAACACCACTGTCGTCAGAACTAATCAGCAGCTCCGGAAAGCCAAATTGTGGCGCGCGAAGCGCGCACCAGATTCGACTCTGAACCTGCCCCCGCGCAACCGCTTTTTCGAATTCTAAGGTAAAATTGAACGTAGAAATTAGCTCTAAATCGCATTCAAAAGAGCGGGAGAACTTGGTGATACCGCATAGAAGTCGTTTGTAATGGTTTCCCGAGACAAATTGAAAAAACCGCTTGAATTTGACGATAATCTCCTTTCCCCTTTTCAGTCGGCGTTCACGATCTTGTTGGTACACTTCAAATTGAGCTCGGAAGCTCATTTTTAGATAGGTGGCTGGAAATGAATGCAGGACGCTCCTATTCCAATTTGAACTTGATACCTTAACTTAGAAGGGCACCTCAGAATCGTGGGTTTACATACTAAATTAGCCGTAAACCGCGAAAACTGTTTAGGCAAGTTACGGCTGTGTGGGTGGATCTGCAGCCAAATAACACAGGTCGTTGGAGGCGAACCAACAGTACTGAACTTGTCAGATTTCGTTATCATGACACGTCATCGATCGATAATTTTACATGCGTGTCCACCCTCCGAACAACTTTATTATACAAAGTAGTCGAATACCGAATGAATCGTCTATACACAAATGTACGATCCGTTCGGAAATTCCGATTTTCGTTTCTCGAATACTTCTTTCATTCAGAAAAGAAAATAGGGTGCTATCGCAGCGGGGGGCACCATGGTATCGCAATTCACCACGCCCATCTTTCCGTGCCGTAATGACTATTGTGATTTTGGAAGGTGAGAGAAACCTTGGGTACGTGCTCAAATTTAGTGCGACACCGTGAAATGGGCGTGGCCAAATGCATCGCGCCACAGTAGCTCCCCCCGCTGCGATAACACCTGAAATCATTTGCTTTCGGTATATTCGACCACTCTGGAATTCAAATTATTCGCAGGGTCAAGCGGGGTTGTGAAATTTCGAAACGGGAAGTGGGGAGGGGGTCGCAAAAATTTGTCTCAAATTGAAAATTTGGTGTACAGGCTATGAAACAGCGAAATTCACATGGTTCCTACGCGTGCTGGTGCGGAGCGGAGGTTAGAGACAGTGAGAGAGCGGGGGCAGACGGAGACTGATGCGTCGCGCGCGCCGCTCGCGCCTCGAATCATGTGAATTAAGACGTTTTATAGAGGGTAGATATCCCAAAAACTCCCAATATTTCTGGTCACCGACGGGAATGATCGTAGCTTTGCTCAGGTTTAAGACGCTTGAAACCGACCTCTGAACGAGTTCACCGCGTATGACAGTTTTCGTAATCGAATATAAACTGCCCAGAAATCGCGCCTCGGGGGATCGCAAAAAATTTGGATTTTGGAGAAACGTTTTTGATGGTGCGGGGGGGTATCTCAGATTTCGAAAAATTACGCAACGCCCAGCTTGACCCTGATTATTCGAACAATCGAGCATTCGCATTATTCGTAGTCGAAATATCCTACTCTCCAAAAAAATTTCGACAGCAGCTATAAGTGCGTGCAGACACAATGAGGACAGAAAAGACTTGAATAATGTTGCTGAGTTAGCAGCGATACTTCATAGGATTAAAATCCACAATCCACATGGAACAGTGATCTATGAAGCACATTGTGATTCAGAATCAAAAGGGAAAGAATGGGGCGCGTCGGTGTAGCCAACTGGCTTATTGGTGCTATGTGGCCTAGGGGGGGGGGGCAGTGTGGCGCGATGAACTTGGCTACGCCCATTTCACCATGCCGCACTATATTTGAACACCTACATGGGGTTTCCCTTCCCTGCCAAAATCAGGAGTCATTACGGCACGGAAAGATGGGCGTGGCTAAGTGAGATACAACAGTGCACCCCTTCAGACCACATAGCACCGACACATCTAGTAGTCTGAGCAATGAATAGAAAGATGTACGAATGTATGGTTAGGTCCGTGGCTTTTTTCCTCAAGAAAAAACATTTAAATTCAAACCGCGGCTGGCCCGGCGGTTCAAATCTCAGCGGCAGCTGGCTAGAAATTACCAGCCAGCCGCCGGTGAGATTCAAACCGTCGCGCCAGCTTCGGGTGAGATTTAAATGTTTTTTCTTAAGGGAACATGCCACGGACAGACCTAACTATAGGTGGGATTACAACGGATTTTTTCATGGGCGAGTTTTCCACGCATGTCTATAACCAGGCGCGAATTTCAAACAGGCGGTTCGCGGATTTTACTCTGTTCCCTCGCGCGCTTGTGCGGATCGAGGGTAGAGACAGCGAGAAAGTGTGGGGAGAAGGAGACGCAGCGTACGCGCGCAGACGCACGCGATGAACAGAAATAAATCACTCTCTAAAACAGAGGATATGTCATCCAATTTGTGCTATAATTAGCATGCTGCAGTATTTTGAATCTATTATTTCCCTCGAATAATCATCCCTCGCACTCAAGTCATGGAACAATAATCTTGGTTAAAGCGACGAGAATTCTATATTTCCACTGCGAAACCGGCCGAGTGAGTCAGTCGGGTTTCCAGCGCCAAAGCTGACTCGATGTGGCTTTTTTATACAATTTCCTTCAATTTTTCTTAGTTTCCAGTTTTGAAAACCCACCTAGAGTCAGCAGATCGGCGGCTGCGGCGCTGGAAGCTCTTCCGACTCGGGAGCGTGCGGCCGCAAAGCGTGTCGATACACAATTGCGGACCGGAATTTGGCCTAGATAAGCACAGTGACTGCCATACCGCCTCTGTACTTCCTTTGCAGTTTTGCAGATAATCACGGCACGGGTTAGCCTCCAATTAGATTGAATTGAGTGTTTCCTAGCAGAGGTTCGAGAATTGCTGACCACCCACCAGCCCGCTATCCGCTTTACGAAGGATTACGGTAAGTTTGAGTAACCAAGTGACACTTACCTCCGTAATCCTTGGGGGAATTATTTAAAAAATCATAGAATTTGATTCAGCACAGACAGGGGTGCTATCGGAACGAGAGGAGGGGGGGGGGCGCTTGGCCTTAAAGGCAGTGGTCGCGATCAAATATGCTTGTCGTCTTTTTCTCTCCAAATCCTTTCCTGGGTCTCGAGTAGTAGGACCTATAAGGAAAAATCGCGAAAAAACCACTGTTTTGGGCCGAATTTGAAACCTGAACTTTCTTGTCTTTTGATGGTGGACGAGCCCACTCCTCATCATCGGCATCGATGACCTCTTATATCAAGAACATCAGCTAGCTTGAAATTGAATGTCAATCAATGAACCTTCGAATTTATGTACACATCTAGTCAAAAACATTGACTGAAGTGATGCTTTCATTATTCAACTGTTTTTGTTCGTTAAATTTGCATTTATTTCGTCCTCTGAATGTCGATGATTTTTGACTGCTCGGCATGAGACTGCGATCTGTTTCGTCATCGCTGTGCACGTGTGCACGAACTAGCTTCTTTGGGCCCTAGAAACTCTATTTGTAGACCGTTTTTCACCGCGCTACCTTCATGGTTTTTCAGCTGTTTTTGATCTAAGCTGATTTTTGTAGTTTTTTTGATAACGTTTTTCATCGTGACCACTGCCTTTAACCCTTGACCCCGCCTAATCTACCGTGCCGCATTGAATGTGAGCACCTACCAGGATTGAGCAGAATGCGACTCGGAGCAACGTGGGGTCGTCAAAATTTTGGGAAATTTCTGAAGAAAAATAAATTTGGGAGGGAGGGGAGGGGGCTTGTGATTTTTTTAGAGAAAAAGAAGTTTGCTCCAAACCATTTAGTAAGTTTAAACGAGGTGGTAACAGCCGCACTCTGTTAGCAAGATTTCAGCGCGAAAACAGCTCTGTGTGTAGAGGCCGTCATGAAATTATAGGTTATGGTGGGTATACGGTAGTTTCTGAAAGTATCAGATTTCAGTCAGAACTTCTACTCAGGGGTCATTGGGTGTGCTGAGTACAAATCAGATGTCTATTTGTCAAGGGGGGGTCGTGAAAATTTCTACAAACTGTGCCAAAATTTTGGTCGACAGAAGGGGGTCGCACGTCCGCCTAAAATCGGCGCAAGGGCCTGCTCGACCCTGGCACTTACCCAGGGTTTCCCGGCTGAATCAGTTTTGACGCACCTGGCATCGCAGTTAGACGTCGGGTAAATTGCCAGGTGTAGTCACACACAATAAGCGCGCTGCCAGGGTTGAGCAGGCCGTTGTGCCGAATTTCGGCGGAGCTACGACCCCCCCCAATTTTTTTTCAAAAAAACCGAAATTTTTACGACCCCCCTCAGGGGGGAGCAAAATTTTTAACCCTTTATTTAGTGTCAAATTTTCGAGGGAATCAAAAGTTTTAATTTTTTTAAACAGCTTCTCTGTAAATAATCTGCCTTTTATTGTTTAAAATGCATACATCTCACCCAGACTGACTAATCCTACCTCATTTTACCTTATCAAGTCATTTGGAAAAAATCCTATTTTTCTCCAAAAATTTTACGACCCCCCCCCCGAATTTCCAATTTTTTTCCCAAAAATTTCCGAAATTTTTACGACCCCCATTGTGCCTGGTCACAACCCTGCTCAACCCTGCGCGCTGCCGAGATGTCGTACGTTTGTGCCGTGGCAGTGTGGAGGAAAGAAGATCGCCTCCGTGCAAACCGACGTCATCCCCTGCACAAAGAGGGCTTTTATCATGGGGGAGGTGCTGGCCGGCCGCAACTCTCCTTCGGATTCTCCTGCAAAGGGCCGGCGTAGAGAGGAATCCTGGACCCGCTCAGAAACACCTATGCGCCACGTGCGGAGAGGATGTTAACTGGAGACATCTCAGACAGCAGGTGCGGGCGGATCGCTGGCTTTTGGCGGGCGGATCGACATCCCCCTGCCATCCGCCCGCCAGTAGCCAGCGATCCGCCCGCCAGGAGCCAGCGATCCGCCCGCCAGTAGTCAGCGATCCACCCGCCAGTAGCCAGCGATCCGCCCGCCAGTAACCAGCGATCCGCCCGGCAGTTATCATCGATCCACCCGCCAGTTATCAGCGATCTACCCGCCAGTTGTCAGCGATGTACCCGTAATTTAAACCCCTTCTCCTTTTGATCCCTCGGGTCGGGGACCAATTCTTAAAGGCACAGTCCAACCTCAAAATCGATTTTCTGTTTCCCTTCTTATCTTGAAAATGGTCTCACGCTAATTCCAATGATGTCTCTCTAGTCGTACAAGGCCCCCTGAGAAAGGAGTTGTGGCCCCTCGAAAATTGAGCTGCGGAAGCATGGTGGACGAGTTGTCCGAGGCTTGTAACTTCCGTCATTTGCAACCTATGGATGCGAGCCGACCTGAATAAAGAGGGAGGCTGAGAATGTAGGGAAGAACGGGGCTTGTTGTCTACTTTTGCTAAAGCAGCTGAAAAGCTGATCGTCAAAGACCTGGCCGAACACAACGAGAGACAGGTGTTTCAGCATGGATTCAGAAGACTGCGTTCCACCACGACAGCTTTGTTAGAAATTAGTAGCTATGCAATTGATGGTTTCAACGCCTATAAGCCGCAGAGAACTGTAGCAGTTGCCTTGGATCTCACCAAGGCCTTCAACACGGTGAATCTTGGCATATTATCAAACAACATACTGAAGTCATCAATCCCGCCATGGCAAAAGCGCTGGATAGCTGCATTCACTAAGAGAAGACGGGCTAGAGTGATGTTCCAGAATCATGTCTCAAACAGCATTCCGATTGCAGCTGGAGTCCCACAGGGCGGCGTTTTGTCGCCAGCTCTCTTCAGTCTGTACCTCGAAGATATGCCCGCCCCTCCACAAGATATCAAGGTGGTCGGCGCACCAGCTTGGCAGCATGTAGTTTCGGAATCCTCTTGGACCAAGATGCAACGCATACAGAATGCGGCTCTTCGAATCGCCACCGTATGTGCAAGAAGTTCCCCGGTCGATCAATCGCATGCTGAGACCCGCTTATTACCAGCAAGGGAGCACTGTGAGCTCCAGGTCCAACAATTTTTCATCAACATTATCAAACAACCAAATCACCCCTCTTGAAGGGTGCTAAACCCGTCAGAGAAAGAACGATCAGAAAGCCAATCGCCGATGCTCCCAGCAAAGTCAATCTGCAAAGATGGCACGACTCACAGCAACCAAATAAACCAAATGAATTTCGCCGTTCTATAGACTGTACCTCCGACACTGGCAGCGGGCTCCTACGCTAGTCCACTGGGAAAGCTAGTCTCCCTTAACCTTACGATAGGAGTCCTGGTTTTCTTCTGTAGGAGTCCTATTATTCTCCTGTCGGAGACCGAATCTTGTATGGTAGTTGAACGGAGTCATCGAGGGAATTTCCAATGTTTGCAGGAATCTGGCCAGAAATCGCCTATTTTTTTCTCAATTATAGAAGCATGGATTTGACAAATTACTGTCGGGGACTAATCCCCACAACCATTCCTCCCTCACTTGTTATGAAGGAGGAAATCCGGCTTCGAAGCACCCCAAGCAATCAATAAAGGGGGTGTCTCTGTGCACCTGGAGGGGAAATCGGTTCTCCACCAAATGCACACGCGTATCGTAGACCGCGCCGGTTCGACCAATCTTTTAACGTGCGCGTTCCAGGTCAGCAACCGTAGCTGTTTTGTCCTGCAGACAGGGTTGAGCAGGTCGTTGCGACTGGTAAACAAAATTTTACGACCCCCCCCCGGGTGACAACAATTTTTACGACCCCCCTCTAGGATGACAAAATCTTTATGAAGCGAACATCACGAGTTTGTTATCTGAAAAGAACGAAATCTTGATAGTCAAAATGGGTAAAAACGAGAGAAATGAGTGTAGATACAACGCTAAATTTTGATGAAAGATATTTCGTCCACTTAAAGTCTCAAAATAGGTTCAGAAACCAGAAGAAACCCTAAAAAAATATAGAAAATCACTTTCAAAATTTTGTATTTCCCTCCTAAAGGATTAGAGCACGTTATTCGCTCAGGACTTATAGCTAAATATAGAGGATTCAAAATGAGGTAAAGCGACGACGCTCATTGGATGTTAGTTGTTTTTATCACACGAGACTGTCATACAATCAGAATCGTCCTAAGAGGAAGTCAGATAAAAGTCTTTCAAAGAAAAATATCCGTTGCTACCGTGAGCCCCGAGTCGCAACTGGGGCTCAACGCCGGTCGCAACGGGTTTTGTCTTGAATAAGGAATTACTCCGCAAAGGTAGCGAGTTATGCGGACTCCAAGGAATCAAATTAAGCAGAATTTAATGTAGATTCCAGATCTTGTTCAGAGTTTGAAAATTTACATTTTCCTCGTTTTTTCCCGTTGCGATCGGTTTTTTCAGCACAGAGAAGTGCTAGAAGATGGTGTATATGTCGTGGTTTGGAGGTAAACCCCACTTTTTTTCAAAAAATTTACGAACCCCCTCCCAAATTTCGATTTTTTTGCGAAAAATTTACAAATATTTACGACCCCCGTTGCGACCGGTCGCAAGCCTGCCCAACCCTGCCTGCAGAATACCCGATGGAAGCGATGCGGCAGCATGTCCTGTAGAAGACCGCTCCGCTCTAGTTCGGTCTCCCTCAGGACAATGCAGCTCCTGTAGTTGCCCGAAATCGTCGTTTTCTCGCCTAGGGGTCCGCTACCAGTATCGGCGACTCAGGAAGGTTTGCGTGTAACGGCACGCGTTTTCTGAGACTACACAATGCAATTTATCCAGCGCCTAACTTTGATGACAGGCGCTTCAAAACGAATTCAGCCGGGTTTCCCTCCTCTGCTAAACTCAGGAGAGTTATTGCGGCACGAAAGAGTGGGCGTGGCCAGATGCGATACCACAGTGCCTCCCCCCTTCTGCGATAGCACCCAAAAAGGACTTCATAGTCACGTTGGGCATCTCGAATAACCCTCTTAAACCACGATGAGCCAATTTTTTTCCGGCCAATAAAGTCCCAAAAGTGGAATAGTGCTCAAAAAATGATCAAAACTCACTTGTCAAGCGTGCTTCAGCCGTTGCAGGTGAATCCGGAATCGCGAGATCCTGTCCAACCTGCAAGAATATTCTTAAAGTGTACAATCTCTAATGAAATGCCAAATAGTAACACTCTGAAGCGACGAAAACGATGCAATTCGACTCGCAAACTGAACGCGAACGACACGATGGCACGGGAAAATATTATTAGAAATAGGGTGCTATGTGGCCTGGTCTAAAGTGATGCGCCTGATACATAATGCAAAACGTTTGAACTGTTTGCTAAAAACTGAAAAGAACCGCTCGGAATTAGCCGAGAATCTGGACTTTGTCGCGGTTTTGACGCGAATTTACCGAGATGTGTTCTGCCGTGAGTCTACCGCGAAATACCCGTTTTAACGCAAAATAACGCAAGTTAATCGAGGAATACGCAACGAGGGCACGTGGTCAGGATCCTGTTTATCAGTCGCAGCCTACTGCGCGGCGAAAACTGCGCGAGGGCGACAAAGCATGCCAAGAGGACTTGCACATGAGTGCAAAGGAGTATCATACATATACTGTGCAGAAGTGTACAGCTTATCGAGATTTCGCATAATTGAGACATGGCTCCAGTGTTCTGGAAACTGAAATGTGTCTGCAAGATCCGGATGCATTTCTATAGCCATCGTGGGTGCTAAATAAAATGAGACAAATCCAGACCGGCCTAACAGAGTTGTCTAGTTCCTGTTTAGCCCCAAATCGATTGCTGGAAATGGTTGGGCCGGAAGCCCAACACCCAGTTCCACACCCTAATAATTCAAGGCTCCTCGAGTCAGACATGGGGACCTGCTGTCGCGCCCCAGTGAGATTTCTCGACACGCGACGCAAGCGCAGCGCGCAATAGGCTGGCACGAATAATGAGGATCTGCTCGACCTTTATCGAAAATGCTTTTTACAAGTATGAAACTCGGGTTATTGCTAGGATCCTCTTTTTAACATAACGATGACTCTAAACAAAAAACGTCCACCACAGCTAGCTTCGTTAAATCAACTCCCATCGACTCAGGACTCTCCTGGACCTGCATCAACCTTATTCACATGAATTAAGACACCGAGTTGGTTACATTTTAATTACTAGGCAAACATTAGTCGAAGTTTGTCGAAAGGCTCGTACCGGTAGATTGTCATAATGTGGCCCTTAGTGGCTTCCTTGTCCGTCCTAACTGTGACAAAAAGGTCAACTTCGTTGTCATTGTCCATTAAGTTTGTCTCAGTTGTGGCCAAATTTGATGACGTTTTACCAATACTTGTGCCATGATTAGATTCCGTAAACGTTGGACTGGAGCAAGAATAGATACCAGGCGGACGCGGAGGCATCGCTTGGAAAATTCAAGCTGTGAACACGAACGGGCTCACGCATGATTTTTTTAACTATTACAGTCAATAAAGGACGAAAACGGTAGTAAAAATCAAAAGAAGTGGACCAATGTTACTCTAACAAAAAATCAACTACTATGAAATCATGAAAATCAAGAAGTAAATCAAGAAAACGAGAAGTTTAGAGGAAGTGCCGGAAAAACGTTGAATTTAAAGGATCATCAGCGAGAGATGGCGTCGGCAGAAGAGGGTAGTGACAGTTAGGGCGCATTTCTAGTCATCACGGCGGAGTGAGAGAGCGGCCAGACAAGAGAAGACAGTGATACGCGCATAAAGGGCAGGAGTGCGCCAGACAATGAGCATTTGGAAGCCTGCCAGGCCGTGGTGACGTCACAACCCGGTGTTTTACCCATCTCAAACGGCACATCAACCTGTGGTTCACTTCCTCTCCCAAAATGGCGAGAGTATGGGACCTTGTCGACATTATTTTAAAGTACTACATTCATATAGGTGGCTTCGGATCAGTTCATGGGTCTACTACAATCCCCGTTCAAAAGGTCTCGATTTCCTCTTGCACCTTTTATTCTACTATGAAGCCCTCCGTAGCTTTCGCTGAAGCGCGGCTTCATTTTCTAATCGCACTTCAGACAGGTTTAAGAGGCACACCCCGCGATTTAAGCCAACAGCTTATCCTCTATTTCGGTGAAAAAATTAATTCCGTTGTTCGCGTGCGTGTAGGCGAGTACGTTGTGTCTCCTTATACACCACAAATTCTCACTGTCTCTCCACTCGCCCCGCACACGCACGCAAGGTAACAGAGTAAATTTGGCTTACAAATAGATGATACACTGGCTGACCGCGCCGCAGCAACACTGTTGCAAAGCAGGCGATGAAAGTCATGCCAGAACAGGAGAGCGAGCGGTTTGCGATCACGAGAATAGAATATGCTCAGAGCTGGCATGTAAGCTGCGTAAGAACGAAATTTCCATGGTTCCTTCGCATGCATGTGCGCTAAGGACGAAGACAACGAAAAAGCTCAAGGAAGACGGAGAAAGCAGCCCCGCGCGCAAGCGCGCGCGATGAGTGATGAGAAATTTACCTTTATACGGAGGATACACCAGTGAAACTGTGCGCATTCCGATTTGAAGTGCGCGCACAGAACCTGTGGGTTCCGCGCAAACCCAACAGTGCTTTCTAGAGTGAGAGTGCCGGTAGACACCATTTAAATGATGCGCATTTCAGTTTAGAGTGCGTGCGCAAATGCCAAACGTATGCGTGCACTAAATGGCTCGATACACCATTCTTGCTCCTGAGTACCAGAGTGATGCTGCGAAATCATTCCAATAATGCGCCTGCTAATTTAGAGTGTGCGCACAGATACCTAAGGTGCGCGCGGACTTGACTGCAAGACTCATCACACCTATATCTAAGCGCGCCTTCAGTGCTGCGGTACACCATCGTCAATTATCAATACAAATGCGCCTGCATATGCACTTGAAGTGAAGCGCGTGAGGGGCGCGCGCAAACTCGATCAAGCGATAGTCAGCGATGACGTACCCGCGCAAGTTCACACGGTACGGCAATGCCGCGTGCAAATATGTCGTAATGCGGCAAGGTACTTGGTATTGATTTGGATGCACCGAAAAACTTGCGTCCACGTCAGCGTGATGCTGTAATTTACACTCTTTTGTGCTCAAATGTAACGATGGCGTATCGCGCGATCGAAAATGCGTACATTCCGCGTCGCGAGCTGACTTTGAATTGGCACGCGCACAATTTCCGCGTTGTATAGGGGTCTGCAGAGTTGCAAAGACCGGCGACTGGTCGCCGAGCATCAGCCTTGACGCGGCGATATGAATGTTTCCAAACATTATTGTCGCGGCGTCGGTTGCCGCTTGCTGGCAGTGACACAGTGCCGTCGCGGCGTCAATACACTCTGCGGTGCCCCCTCGTCGCCCTTCACGCCGCGTCGGTCGCCATCGTCGCCGAATGTAATCAATATTGCATCACCCAGCTCTGTTCGTCGCTTCGAGCAACGCCTCGACTTCAACACCGCAGACCCCTTATGCGAGTTCATTTTCGAATGCGTCCGTGTTTTTCTTCTCCGAATGCGATCTCGCACCTATCCCACCCCTCCAAAAGAGGTCCAGTGAGTTTTCTACGCGCCCGAGTCGATCCTCCCCTCTTTTTACGAGAAAATTCCAAAATGCCACATTTTAGTAAAAATCGTACAAATTTTAGTAAATATACCACTGGAGCTGATCATTTACAGTAAAATTTAGTAGTAAATCTCTGGTAATTTACTGAATTATCGCCACTTACAGAGATTAGTGGAAAATCTCTGGTAAAAAGGTCGTAATTTAGTAAAAAAACGCATTTACCAGAGATTAGCCGAAAATCTCTGGTAAAATTGTCGCACTTTTTAAACCTGAGTTTTTATGGTGTTTTAAAGCAGCTGTGAAGACCATAATTGGACTCTACGCCAAGAACTGTTCTAGAGAAGCACATTTTATACGGAATGGCCAGGCTGACTGAAAGCGGTTTCTTTGTGAGGAAAATTTCCCTAGGCAAACACGACTCTTAGCGATGCTACGAAAATATTGCCTCAAACCCCTTCAAAGGAGTTTTCGAGCTACTCGACACGAATCAGTTCGTTTGTCCAATTTTCTTGGCTTAACGTTGGGTATACGAAAGCTTGGTCTAAGTCTCAGATTGGGCTCAAAAATTCCTTGTAGAAGTGGGACGCCAAACACAGATGTGAGAATAACTTGTCAATGTTCGAAATACTAAGATAGGTGCCCAACTTAGTAGGCATTATACATTGGATCCGAATCAAAAAATTTTGGATACTCGCATTTCGGATAACTCAAAAATCAAAGGTCTTGGATATCCGACTCAAACGGTTAGATTCAAAATAACAACATCGGATAATCCGAGTCATTCGGATAGAGAGGCTGAACGGATATTCGGATCCCGGAACAATCAGAAAATTTAGTTTTTTCGGTGATTCAGAATTTGGATCATTCGGATTTTGACATTTTTTCGGTGAGCCGGAATCCGAATATCCGAGTCGGATATCCGGTCAGATACAAATCGGTATAATGCACTCTGACGAAGATTTTCAGGAAAAAGGTCCTCTACCGTACCTTGATAGAACAGTTCATTGATAATCATCTTTATATCGAAATATTAGCAAACCAATCTTATTTCAAAAAATGTGTTCATCGATTTCGTAAACACCCGTGAATTCCTGTCGTTCGATCAATACACATGGTTTTGAGAGCCAATCAAACCCTCAACGCGCCATACTAGCCAAAACAAATTAAACGAAGAGGATCAATGCCTCACTGCGCTTCTCTGGGCCAAATTCCGGTCCGCTATCGCGTCTCGACACGCGCGCGCTTCCGAGTCGGGAGAGTTTCCAGCGCCGCAGCCGCCGATCTGTTGACTCTAGGAGAGTTTTGGATCTGGAAACTCAATGAAAAACTTGGAGAAAACTGTATAAAAAAAGGCACATCGAGTCGGCTTTGGGGCTGGAAACTCGAATGACTCCAGCGCGTGTGGCCGCAAAGCGTGACGAGACGCAATTGCGGACCGTATTGGGCCCAGATAAGCACAGTCTTTGCGCAAAATCTACGCTGACGATGCCTAGAAAATGGGGCGAAAGTTTCACACTATGCGCCAATCCTATGTCGGTAGTGTCTCATATAAACTGGGGCGTCTACAACAGGTTGATCCGCCCACCGTGAGCCACCGCGCTCTAGATAAAAGGGAAGTATACGACACTTCCTTTTCAGGCATGCTTCAAATGACAAGATGCAGAGCAGCCGGTTCAATTACCCAGGTTTGCGGTACATCGGCCCCGCCCATCCGGTGGTGGCTCCAAGGGAGGCTAGGCGACCCAGGCGCGACGCTTGTCTCTGTGCTGACCGCGACGCGTGTCGGTGTGCCAACCGCGACGTGTGGTCTGCCGAACGCAACGCGTGTCGGTGTAGAGTAGTTCCTGAGCTAAATGAAACAGTTCTGCAGGATATGAACTGCTGCTAAAGTGGCCGCTAAACGCGACACATCGAGATGTCAACAGCAGGACAACAGGCGGAAGTCACTGGGCAACGGGCAGATCTCGGGCTGACAATGTGCGCGATTTGAGTAGTCTGTTGACAACTCAGAGGGCTACAGTAGAATGAAATCCGATTGGCTACAGTAGAAAATAACATCAAGTCTACACTTTTTTTGAGTAACAGCACATGCCGAATCTACCAATATCCGATTCATTATCTACGATCCAAATCACGAAATGTTTCGGATATTCGGTATCCGAATCATTATTCGACTCATAGAACATTTCGGTGATTCAGATTTCGAATCAAACGGATTTCGGGGTTTTTTCGGTGAATCGGATATTGGATCATGAAAATTTCGGTTCATTCGGATGGATATCCGAAAATGAGTGCATCGGATCCAATGTATAGTAGGTACTATGCCTACCGCAACATACAGTAACCCCCAGACTAGCAACAGAAGGATCCCTGATTCATGATCAGCGCCCGAGATCACCCCAATTGGAACTTTTGAGCGGAATTCAGAAAAGTTTCTTGAACATCTCGAAAATTCCCTGATGAAATTCGAAAACACCTCGGAAAAAAGATTTACCTGTGCGTGAAGCTACAAACACGCCCTTTTTAGAATCCCCCTAGGTACTAAAAAAATTATGAGCAGGGACTATTCATGTACTGTCACACTCCTGCAACACTCCAAAGATGATTTTGCACAAATTTCAACAAAGTTATAAAGAAGGAAAAGTTCGCAAAAGTGGTGCTCATCCTTTTTTCGTCGCCGTATTCGTGGTTGATTGAACTCGTGAACAATTGAAAAACAGTCTTCCTTGAGAATTTTGTTGGTAATCACACAGTTTAAATGTAAGCAAACGTTTCCTATTGCTGATCAATGCACCAAGGGAGAACGCGCGCTTGGCATTGGCGCGGGCTAGCCTTCCGGTTCTGGATAGTAGGCAAGCAGGCGCGCGCTATGGGCCTCTTCTAACACCAACACAACCGCGCCAGTTCTGGCGCGCGCTACCTGGTTTCTTAATGCCGCCCCAGGAGTGCTGCAAAAACTTAGGTAGGTTTTGCATTTCCACACGCTTTGCAGCCGCACGCGCTCCAGTCAGTCGGGTTTCCAGCGCCAAAGTCGACTCGATGTGGCTCTTTTATACAATTTTCTCCAATTTTTCTTAGTTTCCACTTTCCAAAACCCACCTAGGGTCAGCAGATCGGCGGCTGAGGCGCTGGAAGCTCTTCCTCTCCGAGAGCGTGCGGCCGCAAAGCGTGTCGAGACGCAATCGCGGACCGGAGTTTGATCCAGATAAGCACAGTAGGAATGCCGAGAAAAAAACTTTTTTCATTCCCGTGGCTTGGTCCGTAATTGTCCGCCTATTTCACGCGAAATTACTGTCGCCCGAGCGTTTTCAAAACGCTGGATGGAACGATTTCAAGTCGCGGCACGGAGCGATTTCGGATCGCGGCAGCATTGTTGGCCGCTTCGGCTTCAAGTCGAAGCGACCAGCTATGAATGAGCCTTGAGGCAACTTAAGGACGATCCTTGGGAGAAGAACTTGCTCACTGTTCGATGTTGGATTCTCTTTCCTAATTAACAGTTTTTGAATGTAGGAGAGAGCCGCAAAGTCGTCACGACACATTTCCCATCACCGTTGTTCACGTGATCACACCACAGCTCCGTCGGATCTCATGCATTGATGGAAATTGATTAGCGTTTTGACAAGATCTATCATTCGGATAGCCATATCTAACTGATACAGCGAGATTCATTGTTGAGCTCACAAAAAAACTAATAAGATAGACAAGGTGAACGGAAGTGATGATTCGTGACGACTTTGCAGCTTTCTCCTACATTCAAAAACTGTTAATTGGGAAAGAGAAACCAACACTAAACAGAGAGCGAGAGTTCTCCGAAGGATCCTCCTTAGGTTGCCTCAGACCTAATGGCTAACGTACTGGCAGAGCTCAAACATTGGAGGTGGCCACTTTTTGACTACTAAACAAGCCGCGAGAGCGTGTTCGGCGGCGCACAACGTAAGTTTTTGCAAATGTGAACGGCGTCAAATTTAATGTAGATTCGGGCTCTTGAAGTGAGGGTTTTGATGTCGGATGGCTCAAGAATGAGGAAAGTTATCAGTGATCTTAGATCAAAATTGGGCCAAAAAAGTTGAGTGTTTTATACGTTGCAAAGAAGAGCTTTTTGAAGGCAGCATACAAAAGTGATGAGCGAAATCGAAGTTGGCGACTTTCAAGGTGGGCACGAAATGACCCGAAATACGCATTAGGCAATGTTTGAGAGGTATTGTGGCCGATTTCCCAGGGATGAAGTTGTTAGGATGCTCTACGGTTAGCGATTTTGAGAGCTCTTCCGTGCAATTTGTGGCGAGGAGTGTATTTTCGAGGGGAGTATCTCCTTTGTGGAGGGGCGCTTAGGGGGGAGTGAGGCTCGTTTCCAAAACTATTTTTAGGCGAGTCTAGGAAAGTGAGACGATTGCGGCTGAGGATCTCTGGAACGGGAGAGAGGGTCCTCTGAACATGGCTCTTGGTGAAGGTCGCTGGTGAGACCTTCGCGAGGTGGTACTTTTGAAGGTCGGAGAAATTGCGAATTTTAATCAGAATGAAGGACGGATCTTGGTAATCAGAAGGTAGCCCAGCGTTCAAAAAGCCCTAGCAATGTGGACTTTTTCACTGTGGAGGACTGAAAAATGGAAGCTTAAAAAAGGGTAAAATCTTAAATGCAGCTATCAAAGCTGTGATGCTACAGAAAAATACGGGTAGGATCGTCTCTAGCTCTAGGGGTAAGAAGGGTGAGAATACGATTAGAGTCACCGCACTCACCTGATTTGGCTATCTTGAACTTCATAAATACGAATACAATTGTTATAACGCTGAGAACGTTGAAAATTTTGTAATAGCTGAAAATTCGAGGTTTTCCGAAAACATCTGCCTAAATTTGCGGCGGTAGTCGGATGTTCGTCACCTCTCGGGTGCTACGTGAAGAGAGGAGTTGAATTAATGCTTCATAGTTCCATGTTTTACAAAAGTTATAATTCTTTGAAAAATTAGTGTTATGCAGGTCCAGTCATTGTGGACCTTGATAGCGTGCATAAAAATGATGTTCACACAAAACGAAATGCATAATGCTAATTTGAACATATTCTAGAGACCTACCTATTTTTTTATTTCACACGTCTGTCATGGCATGTTTTACACGGGAAAATGTGAAAAATCGAAAAAATTGGGCTGAAAATACGTTTTTTCTAGAATAAAGACTGACAATTTGCATAAAAATTCACATTTCTTTTTACCGTTGCAATCCTCTCGTTTAGAGAAAACCAGAACTATCTTCAAAGTTGATTTTGGGCCACTCTGAAGCGAGTTATGACGAAGCGACCCTTTTGCGCGCAAAAACGACGCAAAACGCCGTTTTTGCAAAAAATATGCGCGGTACTGTATTCCATGGTGAGCCCGGAGATGAAGTTTATCGTGAACACCGCCTTCAAAAATAATACTATTACCTTTATATTTATGATTCATATTATTTATATTATTATTATGGTTCATTAAAGTATTCTTTTACACAGGTCTCGGAGATGTGAACATTGCCACCGGTGTTGGTGTCCAAACGCCAGTGGGAGGACTTGGCATTCGGCGCGATTTCGATCTCGGGTTCGGAGGATCTGGAAGAAGTGGCGGTCGTAGCTTCGGTTTCGGCAACGGCTACCAGCGACAATTTGGATCGGCACCATGGGCATGGCCATGATGAGAAGATTCCACTTATGGATTCTTTTGATAACACTGGATGTGTGGTCGACGCAGAAGTGTTCTTCGGATCGGTATTTTTTGCAGAAGACAGAGGAGACGAGACGCTTACATAGAAACGCGGACTACACCGATCCGAAGAACAATTCGGCTTCGACTTTGACCTGACTCCATTTCCCTCTTGGAACAGATTGTTCTTGTTTTCGTTTCCCTATGCATTTCCCTCAAGTAAATCCGTTACGCCCATACTCACATAAGTTATAGTCTGTGCAGTAGGGTTCGTCGGCTCCGTGTATAATACCGCAGTCTGCGTCTGCATGAGTTCATCCCTGCGGCGCGCAACCTCTATGTTTTCCTGCAATCTGCGTCGCGATGTGTTCATATCTTTGACAACATTCTTCGAACCGACGGACAATTCTGAGTTGGCTGTAAGGCAAAAATGCATCTCTAGAGGCTGCGGAAATGAAGAATTAAAACAATTTGTTCGTGTTCCATGTAAGCACTAATATTTAGTGCCTAAGAAGCTATAATACTTGAAACACGTTACAAATTGGATCAATTCATATGCTGTTTGGTGTTATCAGTGATTAGCTGCCCGACAGTGTTCTACAAGCAGTGTTCACAATAAAAACCGCATTCTAGTTTTTCATGTTTTCGAGTAGGTAAGTCCACGAAGTAGAGGTCAATAGGGAAAAGTCCCCACAGAACTCTCAAATACCGGAGAAAAACTTAAATGAAACATCTGAAATATTTGCTTACGCCAGTTTGGTTTGTTTAGGACGACTGCAGGTAAAGCGCCAAACCTAACGTCGAAAATGGTTTTGCGCTTCAAATTTTTTTGGGTAAGTGACTTTGTTTTCTGTTTCCTGTACCGAAAACTCTTTGACAAAAGATGGGCCAATGCACATGTTTGGATGTTAGAATCTTTCGCGATAAAGAATATTGGGAAATTCGGCAACTGTTCCTCTGGTGAAACGAACGCAGGACAACTGCTATATGACGTGAACTGGGTGATCCAGTGGATCGGCCGGTCCACAGGATTTTCACCCACTTCCTGGCGGTTTTTCATCGTACTTACTCCGCCAACGCGTAGCTAAATGCCTCACACGGAAACCAGAGATGCCTAGGGTTTCGGAGGCATCTAGTCTAATTTTGACACGAGAAGTTACGTAAATTACGGAAAGTTTAGCCTCAGTTGGTGATATTTTAGCTACAGCGCCCGCATATTCTACGCTTATTCTAGTTGCAGCATTCGGTCGATCGACCTACCCAATCTTGATCTGTTCTAAAAAGGCTATTACAGGTGCGATCGACCGCACGTCTCTTCCCCGCGGCCTGCAGCGTCCCAGCGGCTAAAATTATCCCTAGCAAAGTCTTCCAGAGGGCGACACGGGGTCACCCTCCATGACCGCCCACAGAGTGTTAAGTTATCCGTGGATTGACTGGGCCAGGACTGATTGAACGGCATCCCTGCGTTCCGCGTAGCCAGTGCGGGTTTAAGAGCGCACTTCAACACAGGCTGCCGCGAAATCCGTAGATTCTCGCTACAAAATTATAGCGAGAATATGCGGGTTCAGCGTCAGAGAGAGCAATGGTTCGAACGACACAAGAATATGCGGGCTTTAGCTATCGTAGCTAAAACCCCTTAATTCTCGCTACATGGAATGGGGCGGCGTTTCAGGCCGCGCCCTCGGAGGCATCTAGCTACGCGTTGGCAGAGTACGCCCTCACTCTTCCTGAAGGGATACATATTTTACTTTTCCGCGAAAAATGGGCAGTTTTCTTCGTCGTGAACACTGCCTTTAATTATGAAAGCTCCCCAAGTTCTGGGGCATTTATGCTCTGCCTTCTGTTTCGATTACCACCAGCACCAAACGGTAGCTTTCTTGTCGAGGCATCATTATCAGCAGCGATATTTCTTTATGACCCACCGCTCCGCTGCTGGTGATGATCGAAACTGAGAGCCCACTATAAATGCGCCGAATTTTACCTGACAAGGTGTCGCCTTAAATCCACAGTACAAGCTCAGGGGCGAAATCTGGAATTTCCACATGATTGTGAAGTAGGCCCACCCTATATAAGACCTGCCAAGTGCGAGCCCCCATTTCTTTCAAATAGGTGAGATCAGGGCACGGCACGAGGTGTGAGGGGTTCCGATAGTGGTCAGACCCCCCCCTCTCCAGCAAGGTCTCTCTCAGCCCTCCCCCCCCGCCGCAACTATGATATTTCGGTGACCGGGGGGCGGGGGGGGGGGGGGGGGTGAGAGATAACAGTCGTTTTTCCACCTATACAGTATTAGGAACAGTTGCAAAATTTTTTGGACATACTTTTTATTATTTTTATTATATTTTCTCAGGTGGTCCGAGTCAGGTGGTGGTAAAGGTAAAAAAAATTTCCCACCTATACACAAATGATTTTTAGAACATTTGCAACATTTTGGGACCTACTTTTTTGATAACAAAAAAAAAACGTTTTTTTGAACAAATTTTCCCCTATTACAAATGGTATAACTATCTTTGTAAACGAGATTTACCCTTGAAACCGTGATTGGGTAAGGTTTAGGTTTGGGGTAGTAGTCTAAGGTACTTCACTGCCCCAGGGAAGGGCTTTTCCGAAAAATTTGCTAGGTGTGAGGGAACGACAAAATCGACGATTCCCTCACACCTAGTTCCATACATTTAGGTGTGAGGGAATCGTCGATTTTGTCGTTCCCTCACACCTAGCATTTTTTTTTCCAAAAAGCCCTTCCCTGGGGCACTGAAGTACGTTAGGCTACTACCCCGGACTTTTTTCGACCTCACCCGCATACTGTGGGGCCTCTCCGCATCAACCGTTCGGCATGAATTTTCTGTGTTGTAGCCAGGGCTGGGCACGCGTCCCGGTTGACCTTAGAGGGGTGCATATTGGACGCTGCGGAGAGGGCAAAGGGGGGTGCCTAAACCGAACACCCAGATAAAAACAAAGTGCCTGTTCTGCCGAATTTCAGGGAAAAATAGTACACGCTTTTCTTTTGATTTGTCAACTCTTCTTCTCCGCTTTTCGAAAAAAAAAACACTCACAGAATTCAAACCTTGATAGATATAAAGGTTGCGTTCGCAAAAATTAATAGTTGCTGTCGAGGTTTCTTTTTAATAACTCTATGAATTAAGTATTATCTATAATTTGTTTGATTACTTTGATAAAGAAATAAACACTAATCCGTTATCTAGTAGCAAGTAAGGATTGGTGTGATGTCATGTTTCTCTGGTGCAACGTTCATTTATTACACGGGTGGTAACCGATTCGAGGCAAAGATACAAAGAGAGCGCTCAGAAGCGCTATCGTTCACGTTCAAAAAAGAATCAGCGAACTGTTGTATTAGTACAGATTGAAATTACAGGTAGCACATTTAGTATCACGACTAGCCAACTAATTTCAGCTCATGAGAATGTGACTTATGAAGAGATCCGATTGTGAAAATTGAGGACTTTGCAAGGTCTTGTGAGAGAAGTTAATGATCGTGTCCTCCTCCTTGAGAAGTACCATGTCTCTCATCATGGTAAAAAAACTGCTATCAGTACCCTGCAGAGCACAAGTGCACTGAATAGTGCTTTGGAACTATAAAAACCCGAGTTGTAGCCACCTGGTGTGCCGCAAACCCTTGAAATTCGGCTCGCCGTGCGATCTGGTGCTTGTCCGCAGCAACACAGCGCACACTGGAGTGGACGCGCACACAATATTAATTTAAAAATGTAATTTATCACAGAACGGGAAGGAGAAAAGGCCTGAAACTGGAGTAAATGGAAGAAGGCAGAGGTACGATACTTTCAGTGTAACCATTATAGAAATCTAATGTAAACAAACTAAGTTGGAGCGGGGTGAGTTTTTTGGATTCGACAAGGTTCATTCAAATGAACCTAGTTGAATGAAAACAGCATTGAACATAAAAAGTAAGAGCATTGAAAGAAAGAGGAGAATCTGGCAAACACCTTGATTTCAATAAGTTTGATATTTGATGTGATATAAGGACCTTAAACCTCGCCCCGGTTTTGTCCCGGTTTTCGGGGTGAAACCGGGACGAAATTTAAGGTCCTTAAATCACATTAAAAATCAGTTCTATTGAAACTAAAATGTTGGCCAGATTCTCCTCTTTCTCAAAATATCCTTTGCTCTTTTCTTTAGTTCTATATTTGATCAACAAGGTTCGTTTGAATGAACCTTGTCACTGCTAAATACTTACCCCGCTCTAACTTTGCTTATTTACATTAAATTTCTAACATGGGTACATCCAGAATAGACTACCCTTACCATCTTCCTTTTCCTTCAGTTTCAATCCTTTTCTCCTCCCCGTTCTGTAATAAAATACATTTTTTATTAATATTGTGTGCGCGTCCATTCCCGTGTGCGCTGTGTAGCTGCGTACAAACATCGTATCACACGGCAAGCCGATTTTTCAAGGGATAGCGGCATTCTAGGAGGGTAAAACTCGGGTTTTCTACTCCCTACGAATCACATGAATCCTAACATTGTTCCACAACACAAAATAGTTCTGATTTCCACATCAAAACAATCAAAAACAGATTAACTAGTCCTTTATAGGTTTATGAAAACATTCGACAGGAAGCATTAATTATTGCAATAGTAGTAGTTCTGTTGTTGGTAATTGTTCAATTGTTTTAAATTGAAAAATGTTTTATCTTTTGTCATAACTTACCGTCTTACTAACAAATTTTCCTCATGGGGTTGTTTTGAAGTTCAGAAATTACACTACCTTTTTTGTTGCCATTTTCGGAATATTCTCTATTCAGTGCTTTTTATATTCTTGTTCATCAAAATCAGGAGGTCAAGATCATGGCTGTCCAACTATTCGGAAAACAGCCAATTTCGATTTCCCATAAGGGGGTGCCTAAAAATTACCGAGCTAAGGGGGGTGCATATTCAGATTCGCCAAGCCGGGACGTGTGCCCAGCCCTGGTTGTAGCATAGGTGTATAGTCCACCGTCTAGGTCTAATAACAGTTCTCATTGCCTCGGTTCAAGTCAATCACACAAACTTTTCCTTCAAAGGGGTGTCGTGCAATTACACCATACGTCCTTTATCCGCCGCCGAATAACTCTCCCGTTTCCCTTCCATCAATTAAACCTCTTTCATTTTCACGTCATCCATACGTTCGAACCACTTGTTGATTTACTGTGCTTCTCTGGGCCAAATTCCGGTCCACAATTGTGTCTCGACACGCTTTGCGCCCGCACGCGCTGGTTTGAAAAAAAAATTTCAGTCGAGTCAGTCGAGTTTCCAGCGCCAAGGCCGACTCGGTATGGCTTTTTTATGCAGTTTTCTCCAATTTCGTTTAGTTTCCAGTTTCTAAAGCCCACCTCGAGTCAACAGATCGGCGGCTGCGACGCTGCTCAGCAAAAAAAAATTCTACCCGAAATCCTGAAAATTCGAGAGCTTTGCCACTCCTTTCTGGCGGAATTTCTCCCAAAAGGATTCGTAATTTATTCGTAATTTGTTAGAATTTTCTCGTAATCTGCCAGAAATCTTCAGTATTCTGCCAGAACCTTAACCTAAACCGCCAGCTCTTGATACGACTTACAAAATCTCAATACATACAGCCATACTCATGTACAACTGTATTTACAAACCAAAATTTCCGAGCTTTAACCTACCTGTCCGTTAAGACGGTAGAGGAGCCCACCAAACCTAGTCCCAGGCTATTTATCAGTCCATCTCCCAACTTGAGGCAATGAGCCAACTTTTTACATGCGCAAACGGCGCAGCGTATACGCTGTGGGTCAACAAATTCATTCAACATGGGCGATCAGAGGCCTTGTCCAGCAGTGCGCTATCAATGGGGCCGTTGGTATAAAGTCATTGTACCTAAACATTCGTTCTGATTTCGTTTTTTTTCTTTAAAAGCAGTGTTCACGATAAATTTCACTTCCGATATCTCCACGGCTTACGGAAGGTCTGGTGCCCTATATAGCAAGGCATGCTTAAAAAGGACACGAAAGACGCGTTTTTGAGCAAAAATAGGTCCTCCCTTGTTTACGTTGATTTTTGAGCGTGGAGGAATTGACCGCTAGAAGGATGATACCTATCAGTGCAATGAAGCGATCAGCTCACTTATCAGCACTTCCTTGACTTGATCATTCCTGTAATCCGAGTCTTCATTTGTTCCTTTCGAGGGGCGGATCTGGGGCACCAGGCGTGTCTGGGGCACCAAAGCACTTCTTTGCAGCCGTTATTTTGCCGCTCCTGGCTAGTTTTCTGCCGTTCTTTCGACACTGGAAGCCTAGGATCCTTCTCGCCTATCATTTCACTGTGGAAAGTCAACGAGGATGATCATCGTGAACGCTGCTTTTAAGTTTCAACACGATTTTTTCTGATGTGGCAACGTCAGTCCTACACTCTCGAACAGAAATCTCGAAAGTTTCTGCATCACAAACCCAGTCTTACCTTAACTTCAACAGCAGCGCCCTGATAAAGCTTTTCGAAAATGTATAACATGGGGCGAAGATTACTGGGATTCCCACTTCTAGAAGAGCAATAATCTTTAGGGAATTTTTTCGAACAAAACCGAGACGGGTATTTGCAAAAACAAAAGCAAGTCATTTGGTTATCAAAAAATTTTCACTGAAGCTAGTGTTTCAGCAGAAATATTTTCATGAATCTGAGTTTGTTTTTCAGAATTTATGAACGATTTTTGCAAATTGACTACTACCGCAGTTATTGCATTATGGGCAGCATCTAGCTATAAAAATTTGATATGAGGCATCATGATATATTACACTTTTATTAAACTCTGAGTTGGCGATAAAAACTATTTTTGAGCTCTCTTCATAAAAATGGTGGATGGTAATTACAAAAGTAAAATTAAGTGAGATTAAGTGAAAATTTTTAGGAAAAAAGCACAAAAACAAGTTAGGACTGTTAGTTATAGGTGTCCGCACGCCCCCTTTAATGAACGAGATTTTCATGAATGCTTGTTCATCCGTGATTTATTTTGCTCTTACAGTAGTCAGTAGTCTCTTAGAGTGCCCAGCAATTACTTTAGAAGCGAAATGGAAGACTTAAAAACAGGCATTTTTAGAAATACCGATAATTGGGGGCGGGCGGATACCAAGCAAAAATTTGTTCCTGATCGTTTTTTCTCCAACTTTTCCTTTTTTTACTTTTGTGATGGCTGGATCTAAATTTACTCGAGGACAGCACAAGAGCCATTTCAAATGCAAACCCTACCTTTGAGTCATTTATCAATCGTCTTTCCAGAAATCGCTTTTCGCCTCTAAAAACTTCGAAAAATAAAAAAAAACATAGTACAGACACAATCTGCTCATAAAACCTAAGTCTGAATCAACAAAATCACGGATCCAATCTTGGGTTGAAATCATTGAAAACTTGTGGAATGGACAGAAACTTTTCGTTTCGAAAAAAGCTAGTTGTAAACTTCGCGACATTTTATTAAACGCTTTCAATAATGTTTCCTAGAGGCGAGATGCTTTCAATTTTGTATAGGCGTCACAGATAGTAAGCTTAGCGGTGCTAGATATACTCAGAACTTTTGAAACAAGCTGTTAACACGCAATCCGCTAGTAACGGATTGTCCCCGTACCGAACGCGAAGCAAGCAGAAGCTAACATGCGAAGCAAGCAGAAGCTAACGCCAAGCAAGCAGAACTTTACGTTAGGTAGGGGAACGAGTCAAACCATGCACCGAAGCGAGAAGAAGCAAACGCAAAACAAGTAGAAGCTAACGCTGAGCAAGCAAAACCTTACGTCAGGCAGGGGAACGAGTGGAGCCATGCACCGAAGCGAGCGGAAGCCAACGCGAAGCAAGTAGAAACTAACCCTGAGCGAGCGGAAAATAACGGGAAGCAAGCAAAAGCTAACACTAAGTGAGTGGAAGCTAACGCAAAGCTAGCAGAAGCTAACGCTAAGCGAGTGGAAGCTAACGCGAAACAAGCAGAACCTTACGATAGGCGGAAGGGGTAGAATGAGAACCATGCGCCAAAGCAAGCGGAATCATGAGCGAAGCGAGCGGAATCTCACCTTATGCAGAGGTAGCGAGGCGAACCCCATGGTACGTTCATCGAAAAGAGAATAGTTGAAATACCTTGTGCTAGCAGCGCATAAAAATACGATGATTAGTTTTTTGACTACCAATGCATTTCGAATTCGAATACCACGGAACCTCTACCTTATAATGTCTATGAGTCAAATTCTACCTTGATCATAACCGCAGATACATGAAGATAAATGAAGTTAACCCACTCTATGAATCATATAACAGCATCGAATGCCTGTATGTTTATCTCAGAAAACTTGCAATAACAACTGTCTTACTGGGCATCGGTTTTATCTCCGAATAAACACAGCAACAAACAGATAACTTATGTAGTAGGCATATTTCAGCGCGTATTTCAATTATTTAACATAGAACCCCTAAAGGCCAGATCTATCGCATCACAAAAAATTGTTACATGATTTCATTCGCGTCAATTTCGCTTACCTATATGAATTGTATCCTTGGCTACCCGCTACGTTTTCTTGTTCGACTGGGTCAGCGCTCAGGTTGTAATCGCCATTTGAACCGTCCTTCTAGATTTCTTGTCCTAGCATACCCGAAGACAGAAGTCATTGCTGGAACATGCCCAGATGTGCAGAAAACTTAATTCATAAGGATCATAATTAGAAGACTCACTGAGCCATTTTGAGCATGTTCGCGATGACACCTTCCAGGTCAGAGATAGGCAATCCCTATTGATTTTAGCGGAAAAAACGCCTTAGGAACGCAAAAAAAGTCAAAAATGGCAGCCACTGACGAACTGGTATGCTCTTGCATCCATAAGTCGAATCATTCCAAGCGATCTACAAATTTTATCTCTGTGGATGCTTACTGTGTTTGAAGCGAGAAAAGACCGCTTCCATAATCGGAAAATAAAACAAGAATAACGATGCCGCCTCTTGAGATCGTCTGACTGCAAGAGAATTATGGTGAATTCAAAATGAGTGCTAATTTATAAAAGGCAGGGTGAATATCTTGCATCCATTGGCTGCCTATTGACTTCTTGATTGGCGCGAGGGCTGTGCGTGATTACAGATTATGGATTAGGATTTACCAAGAAATACGAAATTCGAAAAAAGTTGCGCACAGCCCTGATTGGCTCGTGAATCTTTCACGAAGGGCGCCGACTCGTGTAGCGCAGTGTGATGCACGCGCTCTTCGGCTCCGCTTCGCTGCTGGAGCGATAATACCAAGGCCATACAGTTCACCTCCTCAGGCATTCGAAATCGGCAGGCCGGGGCGATTTCCGTGGGAAACGGCAGGCCGGGAGCGTAGAAAAGCAGCGGAGACTCGAGATCGACAGGCCGGGATAATTGAGCGTGCAGGCCGGGGCAACTCGGCCGCAGCGCAGACGCATCGCGACCGCAAATTTGAATGGAGCAAGCCGGGAACATGAGTGAGCAGGCCGGGGGCCACTGTGGTTTCGGAATCGTCTCGAATCTTCTCCGTCTCGAAACGTTTTGCTCTGTCTGAGGATTTTGGGGGCTTTTTTCCTGTTTTTTCTCTCCTATTTTGGCGCGGCCTCGTCATAATTAGGACCCGATGTAGCGGTACTGCTGGATAACCTTCATTCTGCTCACTTCTAGCCACGCTTACTTGGTGAAGCCATCCTCCCGCGTAACTCGAACGTCGACTTGCATTGTGAAGGCGACCTCGGACTTTATTAAAAAAAAAACTCCAGGCATTGGGATTCTCAGTGTTAGGCCCCCGTCATAGTCGGCCGAAAACCAGCCGTCCTAGTCCTACCCGGTCGATATCTATGAGACACACGCAGAACGGGAAGAAATGAAGTAAAAATCATCCTCAACTGATGAAATTCCACCTTCTCTATGTCGTCCTAGGTCGTATCAGGTGAACTTTTATTATTCCAAACTGTTTTTATCAGTTGAGGGCAGATTTTATCACATCATAGGGCGATTGTTATCATTCGAAGATGATTTTTATCACTACAATTCTTCCCGTTTTGCGCGCTTCTCATACCTATCGACCGGGTGGGACCAGGACGGCCGGCTTTCGGCCGACTATGACGGGGGCCTTAGTGATTCATTTATGAAAAAAGAACATTTTCCGTTATCAGGCATCTGATAGCATTATCAGTCTTTGTTTACATGAGAGCTTCACAGAAAACTCCTACCTCCCAGGGCGGTATCATTCATTCATCACTTGAACTCTCAGCGCCCGTCCAATTCCGCCATGGCGTTGACGCTGGAGCAGTCATATTCACTGCAGAAGCGGTACGGGCAGGTGGGGTGAAATTTCATTCATACTTACCTCTCCGGGGGTGCTCTTATCCAGCCCACCCCCCCCCAATCGGCTCCCTCCACCTGGCTCTAAATTTTTCTGAGTTTTCACTACAATTTTGGCATATCTCGAGCACCTGTGGTGCTGTTTTCCTAACTTCTTGCCCAAACGGAGCCTCAACTGCTGACCCCTGTACGAGGACGGTGCGAAAATGAAGACACACCGCTCTCCACTTCTTTTATACCCTACTCTTTATCAATTGGATATCAGTAACTTTGTTTTCGAAAGCCAAATGGGGGGGGGTGGGCTGTTTAACATTATTCCCTCTCCGGCCGAGCGGGCCGCTCTGCCGTAGAGGGAGATGATGAAGACGAATAGCCCTTAGGCCCCGGTCAGACTTCGTCGAAAAACCTGCTGAGTCCGACTGAGTCCGAATGAGTCCGGGGTGGAAAAACCTGCTGAGTCCCACTGAGTCCAGTTGCCCCCAGCGCCAACCAACTCCTCTGCGAAACACGCAATTGATAGTGACGATTATCACTTCAGCTGTGAATCGGAACGTGTTTGGTGGCTGATTTTTCTCGATTTCAACATGTCTGAATCTGATTTCCGTATCAGCAGTACGTGGGGCAGAGCGCAGACGGCGAGTGTCGAGATGCGGCGGGACTCGGCAGGTCGCGGTCGGCCGAAAAAAAAGCACCCAAATCACGTGAAAAAACACGTATATCGACCGGGTGGGGTGAGGATGAGTTCGGTGGGACTCAGTGGGACCCAGTCGGTGCATTGGCCCCGCCCTTGTACGCATGAGAAATATCGGTATCGATCGGGGGGATTGCGGTGGGCATCAGACGGTCGCAGTCGGACTCAGTGGGTTGATTTTTTTTGCACCTGTCTTCCACGAATTCGATGCTTATCGACCCGGTGGGACTCAGTAGATTCACCGACTATGACGGGGGCCTTAAAGGCACAGTTGAAGCTCAGGGGCGAAATCTGAGATTTCCACATAGTTTTGAAGTAGGCCTACCAGATATAACACGTGCTAAGTGCGAGCTCGATTCCTCCGTTTAGGCGAGATATAGGAGGAAGTCACCCTGGGGCGCCCAGATCAGGAAGCCACTTTGGCACGCCCCTTTTACGATCTTTCGAGCTCAACAGTGACGAGATGAGCAATGGTTTTCGATCAGAAGCCCCGTTCATCCCTTCATTCTCAGTCTCTCTGTTTATTCAAGTCAGCTCGCATTTATCGGTTGCAAATGACTTTCCTTTGGTTTCAATTCACTTTTGCTTTCATATTTTTAGTTATGCCTGTGAACCGGCCACCGTTGGTTGATGAAGACGCTGTCAGGCGCTATTTTGGAGGGAGAGTTCACAAAATTGGAGCAAAAAAAAACACGGAAGTAGGTATTGATTTTGATTACAGTCTAGCTGATATGTGGTTGTCCAACTTTTGATGTACCCTACTGTATAATCTTTCTATCAATTTCATGATTTTCTCGTCCAATAGATTCAGAAAACCAGTTTAGCTTCGAAACTACGTATTAGGGTTTTTTTTTAAGGAACGTGGATGAAGAGCTCCGAGCTGAGAACGAGGAGTTGGACCATATCAGGAGGCTGCGTGGAGAAGTCGTGCACGATATAGTCGAAATGGAGGATACGACACCAGGTATTTCTTGTTGAAATAAATCATACCATCGTTTGGTTTACATGGTGAGCCTTTCTTGTGGGAGGCGGACATAGCTTACCAGTGCGTACTGTGTCGCGGTCGGTGGGCGTCGCGCGCGACAAGATGGGCGGAGACGCGACATCCCTGATTTTTCATGAAATCAGATAGATTGACCAGATTGAATAAATCAGATAGAAGCATTATTAACATTCCTGCATTTATTTCTAGTCACAAATGATAGACATTCACTCGCATGGAGCGCTGAAAACTCTTCTGAACGGTGGAGGTCTTCAATGTTCGTCGCGCGCGCGACAATCACTGGACCGCGACGCGTACGCACGTGAGTGAGAACACAACCGGTGACGAAAAGAATCGTAAATTTTCTGACCCATTATGTAAAATTTCGTGTTGAGGTGGTGACAATTTCGTTTCAAAGTGAAAATTTGAGATGGAGGGTGGTGATTAATTTTTCGAAGTTTAGCCTTTGGGGAGAAGCTCCCCGATAGACCCTCTTTTTTCCTATGAGTTATTTCTACTATTTCAGCACTACGCACACCCCACCACGCAGACCGCGCCGCAGGCAGATCTCGGTGAAGAACAGGAGCTTGAGGCAACTGCGGAGGCGCAATCGGATGGTCAGCCGGGAGATGCCGAAGACCAGGAAAGCCAGATTCTGTCATACTAGTGGAGCGACGCACGTACGCGTACAGGAAAGTCAAATTTCTTTTTCTCGTTTCAGGTTTGACCCTCTGGTTCAAATTCAAAGCCGAATAGAGATTCTGCGTGTTAAATCTTTCCACTGAGCAAAATTCAGAAGTTTCAATCAGGAGGAAAACTTCCACTGTTTTTCTGCAGAAAAAAAAACGCTATCACAAATCTCGTCAAAATATAGGAAATTGTAGTATTTTACAAGCTGGGTGGGGTCGATGCCAAAACATATCTACCAGGTGATCTCCTATTAAAAATAACGCGTTATGTCTCAGTGCTTTTGAATCATTTCTAATAGTTTTCGTTACTAAGAAATAAATTGGTTCTCTTGCCGCACTATACTTGACGTGATCTCTAATGGCGCTTTTTTTGTTCAAAGAATCGTGAACAATTTTTCTCTGACTGAAACTTCCTAGTTTCTGCCTTAAGAAAGTAATATGAGACGCAAAATATGATTTCAGCACCCAATTTTAACGGAAAGGTCAAGTTTTAAACGAAACCTTCAAATTTGGCATTTTCTTGTACTTTGGACGCGCGCTGTGTTCTGATCTCGCTAGTTTCAATAATCACGTATACTGTCCATTCTTAAAAAAACGTTTGCATATCTTCTTTTCTCGTCGTTGAGCCCACTACGATGTCAATTATAGCAATTTTTACTAGCTTTATTCCTTTATTTTTACTAGCTCTTTTGTTATTATAAATCAATCACTTCCACTTGTTGAGCTGCTCTATTCGGTGTCGATTTCGATTGTTATGGGTTTTTAGAACTCTGTGTCCTAGTGGAAATTGAGTTTTCCAAAACTTCGTTCTGTAAAAAGCTGTTTTGAAATTCGTTCTCCAATTTTCTCGTGTATGCCGAACCCAAAGAGCGCACGAGCATGCTTGTATCCTGTCTTCCATCACTTACTCATTTCGCTACCATTTATTCCCATTTGTGTGTGATTTGTTCTGTTTTTCTACCTCTTTCTGAACCTCGTGGTATCAATTGATCCGACTAGGAACTTGTCGCTCCGCTGTTACGTGGATTCGCAGCTGCACCGATTAGAAAGATGTTATTTTGTTTCATTTGTTGTTTTCTTTCGACTTCTCAAACACTGTTGTCTCCATTGACCCGGTCAGAATACGTGTCGCTTCGCAATTACGTGTGTTTGCAGCTGAAACAAAGGGAAATTGTTATTTTGTATGATTTGTTATGTTTTTTCAACTTCTCAAACATCTTTGTATCCTTTTGACCCGGTTAGAATACGTGTCGCTCTGCTATTACGTTGGTTCGCAGCTGAACCGGAGAAAAAAAATACTATTTCGTATGTTTTGTTATGTTTTTCATCTCCTCAAACATTGTTGTACCTCTGTCAACCCCGTTAGAAACTTGTGTCTCCGCTATTATATGGCTTTTTTGCTGAACCGAACGAAAAATATTATTTGAAGACATCTTATCATGTTTTGTTACTATTTTGGTATAATAAACGAATTTCTGATTTAATTTCGATTTGTTGTGGTACGGTTTAGTTGAGTAATTTCCTTTATAAAGGCGCATCTGCCTCCTGTAGAAGCGCCCGGGCCTGCCACGTTTAATGCGCCCCGGCCTGCCATTATTAAGGCGCCCCCGGCCTGCCGCTGCGACAGTGCCCCGGCCTGCTGTGAATGCGCCACGGCCTGCCCGTTATAGCGCGGAAGTGGCAGGCCGGGGCATCACTGCTGGCAGGCGCGGTCGGGGTGCCCGCGCCTGCTGTCTGGCGGGCTCCCGGCCTGCTGAATCCGAATGTCCGAGTCCGAACTGCCGTTCAGTCCGCAAAGTGCACGCTGATTGCGAAATCGGGCTGCGGCGCGGTTGCGAGTATCCTCAGACAGGGTTGCGGGATCACCCGGGCACCAAAGGCAAAAACCGCCCGGGTGGTCCCACATCCTTGTCTGAGGATACTCGCAAACGCGCCGCAGTTTCGCTTACAGCGCGCACTTTGCGGACTGAACGGCAGTGCGGAAGTGAACTGTATATCATATATCATTACATCATATTATACCAAAAAGTACATCATTTGACATTATCGATAAAAGGATTAAAACTGACAGGGAGAATGAATTAAGGAGATATCAGAAGGTAGCTGAGTCGAACGCAGAACTCAGATATGAGGACACCCCGGTCTGTATTCCTCAGCTATTCACACATAAACTGTGTAGGCACAGAAACAATCAATCGATAATGGGTATGATCTGGTACGCACAAATCGGCATTAAATCCAGTTAAAGGCAGTGGTCGCTATCAAATATGCTTGTCGTCTTTTTCTCTCTAAACCCTTTTCTGGGTCTCGAGTAGTAGGACCTATAAGAAAAAATCGCGAAAAAAACACTGTTTTGGGCCAAATTTGAAGCCTGAACTTTCTTGTCTTTTGACGGTGGACGAGCCCACACCACATCATCGGCATCGCTGACCTCTTATATCAAGAACAGCAGCTGGCTTGAAATTTGATTTCAAGCAATGAACCTTCGAATTCATGGACACATCTAGTCAAAAACATTGACTGGATTGCTTTTTTTCATTGCTCATTTGTTTTTATTAGGTAAATTTGCATTTATTTCTTCCTCTGAATGTCGATAATTTGTGACTGTTCGGCATGAGACTGCGATCTTTTTGGTCGGCGCTGTGCACGTGTGCACGAACTGGCTTTTTTGGACCCTAGAAACTCTAATCCTAGCCCGTTTTTCACCGCGCTAACTTCATAGTTTTTCAGCTGCTTTCCACCTAAGCTGATTTTTGTAGTTTTTTTTAATAATGTTTTTCATCGCGACAACTGCCTTTAAAGGCACAGTCCAAGCTCGTCGGTAAAATTTGATATATTATGTCCAGCCGGTGTGTGTAGTAACACTGCAAAACGCTGAGTCTCAACTCTTCCGAATAAGCGCAAAAAATCGAGCACCCATTCCCTCCGCCCCCCCCCCCCCGAATCAGCATTCGCTCCGCTCACTTCAGGGGTTTCGTTCCCAATAGGGACGAGACGCGCCATGGATTTGATCAAAATATACGTTCTTCCATTTGTTATCTGTCAATTTTTTAGTGTGGTCTGCTCCGGTGCGATGGCTGCGAGCGACGAGGGAAAACAGGACCGAGACAACTCGTCCACGAAATTCTCACCGTTCAAATTCACAATCTTTGAGGGACCATTACTCCGTTCGTAGTGGGTTCTAAGCGGATCTAGAAACAATAATTTGATCAGCGCGGAATTCTCTCTAAACTGAGCAGGAAAACTGGAAAACGATTCTGAGCTTGGACTGTACCTTCAAAGGCAGTGTTCACGATGACTTTCGTTCCCGAGTGTTGCACTCAGAACAATACGTTGGCCACCAAGAGTTACCGAAGTTTCGAAGAAACGGCTTGAAACGCACTAAAACGTCTTAATTCAATGACATCTTTCTCTGGCCTGGACTAGTTGTCCGATTTGATGAACATGTTCACGGTGGTTGTCACTAGTGAAAAAAGGATTAATCAAAAATGGAAGAATGTTTCAGGCAAAGCAGTATTAGTTGGGGTCCGAAGGAAAGAACGGAGCAACAGAAACCGAATAATTGCAAAAGACGGGACCACAAAAGATTTCATTGTCACAACGAAAAAGTTCCAGTGAGAGTAAAAAGTTGGGGTGAGAGTAAAGGATTTGGTGCGCTTCTGGGGCGTTTTTCTCGATTTCTTCGTCATTTCAGTTCTGCTCGGTTACTTAAAGGCAGTGTTCACGATGAATTTCGTACCCGTGTTTTTCACATAAAACAATGCGTTGGCTTCCAATTGTTACCAAAATCACGAAGAAAGGGCGAGAAACGCATTAAAACGTCGTAATTCAGTGACATTATTTAAAAATGTCTTGAAATATCTGAAAAAATGATTTGGCGTAAAATAGCCTGGAAAATAAAAAAAAGCTAGGAAATGAAGTGAAATAACCAAAAATGTGATTTGGTGGTCGATCATTTCACAAGCTTTTCCGTTAAACTTATCAAAACAAAATCAAGCGCGATATGGAATGGAGCGCGGCGTTCACCTAGCTTGACCTATGCTGATTCCCTTATTACAGCTTTCAAAAATGGCTTAATGTTTCCGTTGCGCGCTTGATTTCGTTTTGATAAGTTTAGCGGAGAAGCTGGTGAAATGATCGACCACCAAATCACATTTTTGGTTATTTCACTTCATTTCCTAGCTTTTTTTTATTTTCCAGGCTATTTTACGCCAAACCATTTTTTTAGATATTTCAAGACATTTTTAAAACTTTTTTCATCATTACCAAATCGTTACTTTTGCCAGGAAGCTAAATTTTCAGAAATTTCACATATTTTTCCTGAAGGTTCCCTTTCTGACTTCAATTCTGCTCAACGATTTCCATTTCGGAATGATGAAACATCTAACAACGAGATTGTCGAATGAGTACAATTTTTGAAACTCATTACCCAAAATCATAAAAAATACCACTCATTGCCGCATTTTGTGCAACATGGGAAAAATCGTTATCATTGATCGATAATGTTCGGTTTTGCATGATGAGAAGAATTTCCCAAACAAGTGACTTATTGTTTGAGCCATCAACAATCGAAAATCATTGCGGCATTTTATGCAAAAGGCGAAAAAATCGATATTATTGATTGGTATTTATCGATAATGACTGATGAGCAAAATTCCCAGATCAAGAAAAACAATCCCATCAACAATCACCACTTCTGGCAGCATTTTCTGCAGAAAGCGCTAAAATCGATAATATTGATTATCGATCGATGACGTGTCATGAGACGAATTCGGACAAGTTCAGTACTTACCTTCAACGACCTGTATTGATTGGCTGCAGATTCACCCACACACCCCGGTCTCCACAGCCTCAGCAGAAAAAAGCGGTTTTCGTGCTCCACGGTTAATTTAGTATATAAACCCACGATTTTGAGGTACCCTTCAAAGTTAAGGTATCAAGTTCAAATTGGAATAGGAGCGACCTGCATCCATTTCCAGCCTCCTATCCAAAAATGAGCTCCCTAGCTCAATTTTAAGTGTACCAACAAGATCGTGTACGCCGTCTGAAAAAAAGGAGAATAACAACAAAAACGTGCGGTCTTTCAATTTTTGCTCAAAAACCAGTGAACCGTTCTAAACCATTTTTGGGTACATATACCAACTTTTTGCGCTCTTTTCAACGCAATTTAGCTCTAATTTCTACGTTCACTCTCACCTGAGATTTTGAAAAAGGGGTTGCGCGCGGGGCCGATTCAAAACTAAATCTGGTGCGCGCTTCGCGCGCACCACAATTCTATAACATGGACTAGTCGTCCTGTTGGATGAACATGTTCATGGTGGTTGTCACTGGTGAAAATTGGGTCAATCGAAAATATAAGAATACTTTATGCAAAGCAGGATTAGTTAGGACCCTCAGGAGAGAATGGACCCACAGAGAGTAGAGAATTGCAAGGGATGGGTCCACAAAAGATTTCATTGTCACAACAAACACTTCCAGTGATACTTAATAGGCGGGGTGATACTTAAGGATTTCGGGTACTTCTGGTGCGTTTTTCTCAATTTCTACGTCATTTTAGTTCTACCCGGGAGCCACTTAATAAATATAGCGAGTAATCTCAAAATTGAAGATTATCGTGAACACTGCCTTTAAGATGAAGCCTGGGATGATGTGATTTTGATGCTTTTAGAATGCTTAGAGCTTGACATCTAAGTTTTGTGTGCAACTCGCCTATCTTGCTATATCTTATGCTATATCAGGCCAAAAAAGAGCATTAAACATTCTAAAAACATCAACATCAGAGAGAGAGAAATTAAAAAGAAACTGCACGACTGCAAATGAAAGAAGCAAAAAAAGACGAATCGATGAGCAGGCATTGCTGTAGAGCCGGATCGCACCTGCAAGATAGCGCGTCAACTCCGTGCGAAGCTGCTGGAACGGTTCGGCAACTCCCATAGGCTGCTTGCACGGTGCTTTACGTGCCTAAGGCTGATTGCTCGGAACCGAAGCTGGTTCGCACCCTACCGATCCAAGATAAGGAGGCTTGCAAGGAACGAAGTGTCAGTGAGCTGGTTAACACCGTACAATAAGCTGCTGGAACGCTTCGAAAAGCACCAGCAAAGGCTGCTTGCTCGGTGCTTCCTGGGTCGTCTTCACTGAGAAAGCTCGCTTGCACCATACCAAGACGCGAATAACGTGTTTGCACCGAACGAAGTGGCTTCTAGCGTGTTAACAACCTGTTTCAACAGTTCTGAGTAGGCAGACTCGTTCTCTAGACGGCGGGCAGCCGTTACGAGTCCGTGGTTGCGCGTGCCGAACGTGTGGGGTACCCCCCACCATGAAAAAAAAATCATTGATATGGAGCAGTCTTCTATTTTTCCTCGGCCAGCACTCCTTCCTCGTCTCTCTTTTCCCGTTCTTGCCTTTCCATCCTTTTTCCTCCTATTTTCATATGTCAGAAGTAATAATTTCTAAAATCGGAAATACTTTCGTTAATCTCCCACTTTTCGGACGATTTTCGTTCAGGAAAATGCCAGTGATTTAAGAGAATTCCTTTTTTAGCTATTATTTCTAAACCCTTCTCAATCATGTTCTATCCTCTTATTGCTTTCTCATGTAGTGAGTTTGTGTTTACCTATTCAAAATTGTTGTGTAATATTTGTGTTTTAATGTATGTTTCCCGTGCGAATTGAATTTCTTTTCCATGTTGAAATTATCGCTGCGCGATATCGACAGTTTTTTTCTATGACGGCTCCACCCCACACGCTTGACACGCGTAACCCCGGATTCGAAGCGGCTGCCCGCCGTCTAGAGACGTAGGCGGCCGTGTTGCGCGTTTAGAGCAGATCGAAGGTAAGTGGAAATCGGTTTTCTAAGTGTCACCAAACAATTCCCTATTATTTGAAATTATTCTCACATGATCAAGTCTGCTAGATTAAATTTTTTTCAAAAACGGTATTCGGAAAGTCAACGGCGAAACACCCCAAAACTGACCCTTAGGTGGCTTCTCATCTGCTCCAATTGTGCAGCGCAGCCGCACGCGTCAATTTAACCCGGCTCTGGTCATCCTTCGTGCCGGAGAAAGACTATAACGTCGGCAAGGATCGCGAAGAGACTTCGCGTTCACTGTTGAAAGGTGGCGCAAACTCGGTGCCATGTGCTATAACATAGGTGCACCGAGTTGGCGCCAACCTTCAACAATGCACGCGAAGTCTCTCCCCGATCCATGCCGATGTTATGTCACTGGCTTGCATTTGTTAATTTCTAGCTGAGTTGTGTTCCGAGGAAGATGAAAACAAGCTTCCGATTATGAATTGAAACAATGAACACGATTTTATGAAAACAGAAATATAGAAAAAAATCAAGTAAAAGTTGCCATCAAAGTTTCCAGATTTTAATTCGCGTGTAACTTCATAACGTTTAATAGATGAAATTATGACTTAAAATACTAACCATGAAGTCCTGTACGCCTGTTCTGATATTCTGCACACTTTTCGAGAGATCCTCCTCATTTCATGTGAGGTCCTGCACACTTTCTGTGAGCCAATACACACTTCATGTGAGTCTTATGCAGCTCGTTCTAGACGAACTTAAAGTTTACGGGAAGTTTAACACTAGTCGCTTGTAAAAATCACTCTACCAGAAACCGCATTTTTTCGGGCGAATCACGTTGAAATTCGAGAAAATTCTGGTACAATTTCTGGTAATTTATTGGAATTCGGGCAGAATTTCTGTCAGATCGCTATCTAGACGTAATTCTGTTGTAAAAAGCAGCATTTACCACTAGGTAGCGGTAATTCTGTCGTAAATCAGCTGTAAACCGCCAGAATATTTTCTGCTGAGTGGAAACCCTCCCGACTCGAAAGCGCGCGGCCGCAAAGCGTATCGAGTAGGGATGAGCGGAGTTCCCCATTCCGAAAACCGCAGAAAACTCTGCGGAATGCGAAAATATCGGTCACCTGAAAGGAAGAAAACATTAAATGTATTCTGAATTTTTCCGCGTTTCGCGTTCCGAAAACCGCATTTCCGCGCATTTTCAGGCGTTTTGCGCTCGGTTTCCGAAACCCGAGAAAAAATTTTTTGTTCCGAAACCCGAAAACCGATTTCCGGAATTTCATTTCTTTATTCCGCTCCTCCCTGGTGTCGAGACGCAATTGTGGATCGGAATTTGGCCCAGAAAAGCAGAGTACATGTTTTAATTTGGCTCCGTAGTTTCCTCATAATCCAACTGGTTGAAAATATTCACCAAGTTTGTTTACTAGTTTTTCTCCTTCACTCTTAACCTAGAGTTTAAATATCTCTGCACTGATTTCACTCAACATGTCATTACCTACAAACATTTATATACCAAGTTTCTATTACACCGCTTTCCATTCTCATGATAACAACAAGGTGCACACCTGCGCCGCTTCGCCGCGTACGTGTAGGCGTGTATAATGACGCATAAAATAATTGAATCATTACCAAATGAGAACCTAGCTATTATCGTTTCTCGAAACCCAGTCAGGTCTCACATACTTCCCCCGGCGCTCAGCTCACGGACAGTTGGGTGCGAGGCACTTTCCCGGGAGTTTGGCGCACCTACAGTTGGGACCAACACACTTACAGTTCACCTCCGCACTGCCGTTCAGTCCGCAAAGTGCACGCTGCCTGCGAAATCCTGCTGCGGCGCGGTTGCGAGTATCCTCAGACAGGGATGTGGGATCACCCGGGTGGTTTTGCCTTTGGTGCCCGGGTGATCCCACCGCCCGGGTGACCCTAAATCTTTGTCTGAGGATACTTGCAACCGCGCCGCACCACGATTTCGCAATCAGCGTGTACTTTGCCAGACTAGGCTTCTTTGGCCCAGTCTGAACTTGTAAACTGTATTCAACGCTCGGCGCACTCTCAGTTGGGTCCAACACACTTTTCCCTGCGCTCGGCGTGTTCTCACTTGGGTTAAGCACTCTTTTCCCGGCGCTTGACGCACCCGCAGTCGGGTCCCGTAGTCTCTCCTTGGCGCTTGGCGCACTCACAACTGGGTCCGCACATTCTCCGTTGAACGGTCAACTCTTAGCCGTTTATTTTTCTGTAAGATGATAGTGCTATTTTCCATTACGAAACAAACGACGGCGAGGCAGTGTCAAATTGGCAATTTTCCGATTTTCAACCTCTCAGTCCACCCCCACCCCTCCCTAGATTACCTCAGCTCAGACCCCACTATGAGGCCACACACCTCGCGCCGTACCCTGGGTGAGATATAGGAGGAAGCCGCCCTGGGGCGCCCACATGAGGAAGCCATTTTAGCACGCCCCCTCACACGCTATTTTTAGCATGTGCAAGTCTACCTAAACCCACAAATTTTTTACCCTTAACAACTGTGAAAGGTTGTTCAGGTTCCGACTTATTCTTCAAAAAATCACCCACTTCGGAGTGTCAACAACTGACCTGAATCAGAGATCGTTTTACACCGGCTGGAGGAGGAATCGCCTGCAACTCACCCGCTCTCGCTTGACCGATTGCAGTCGAATTCTTTGAAGCCAGTGTCCACGATAAAAATCGTTCTCGAGTTTCCACTAGAAAACGAAGGTTTAGAGTCCGACTGTTTCGTCAGTGAAGAAAGAATCATGAAAAACGCTGCGAAACATCCAAAATCAGCTCTTCTTCTTAAAAGCCACATTTCAACCATGGATGAGTTGCGCGGGCATGGGCCTGAAGTAGACAGCGTGCGAAAATGCGCCCCAATGATAAAACTAAGCCGCGCTCGCGCTCCAATGCTAATGTAGAAGCGGACCAATTTGTTCCTCGGAAAACTCGACCGCGAGCGGAAAGGCTATCGCGAGCGGACTTCGGAGCCGTAACTTTGAAAGAGCATGTGCGAAAAACTTTGAAACCGAAAAAACCGAAAAACGAAAAATTTTCGGTTTTGAATTCGAAAAATTCCGAAAAAACCGAAAAAAATTGTCTTTAGAAACGTCTTATTTTCGTAATTACATGTCTTTGATTGGAAAAACAAGGCAACGTAATCGAAAAGCTTCGAATAATGGCAGAATCATGTTTTCTTAGTAAAACAAAAGCATACGCAATCAACGTATTAATGTGAGCAATTTTACCCTTGTTGCAGTGTTGAATCCTGACAAAACTGCAGCGCTAAACACCCTCTTAAATTCTTATTGTGAGCTTTTTGTTTAAAACCGCGGTAGTTCTCTGAACAATCATGTCAACAATTTTTCGAGTTTTTGATCAAAACTGTGGGCTCGAATGTCGTCCTTAACTTTATGAAAAAACCGAATTCGTAGAAGTTGAAAATCGTGGGCAAGTCACAGATCAAAACGGAACAAACGTTGCACAGAGACGAACATCAAGAGTTCTCGATGTATAGCACGAATTTCTTGCGCTGTCATGCTGAATTTCAGTGTGAGTGATCGCGTCGAGGTCAGCACTGACCAGTAGCTCAGTCTCTCGGCGCTATCGGCCGCGACGCAACCACACGCTTTGAGTCGTGGTGTCTAGACAAGGGTTAGGTTCAACCACCTTTGCTGGACGAAACTATACATGATGCCGCTCGCCCAAGAATGTTTTCATTCGCAGTTTTTTTTTGGTATAGATCGATAGAGGGAGCAGAAAAATTTAGCTTGGCTTCCGCTCGAAAATTATGAGCCTCCAACGAGCAATTCTCGACGTCTTTTTCATGAAAATCTTAAACGAAACAAAATTCCTGACCTTGAAGCAGTGTTCACAATATATTTCACTTTTGATGTCTCAACCCTTTACGGAAGGTCTGGTGCCCTATACAGCAAGGCATGCTTGAAAAGAACGTGAAACCGTGTTTTTGTGCTAAACTCAGAACTTCCCAGACTCGCTTGTTGCGTCTAATCAGCCCGATTCCTTGTTACAGGCGTCTTTACAGGGTCGAAAATTTCATTTCTTGTCACTTGCACGTTTGAAAGACGCAAGTAACATACGAGGGGGCGTGTATGGTAAGTGCGTCTGTCGGAAGAGACCACAAAGACGTAAGTAACAAACCGTTTAGACGCAAGAAAGCTACTCAAATTGTTTATGACGAGTGCGTCTTTCACAACTGATCGACTTCTCGTCGATAACCACTCCATTTCACCTTTCCCGGATAAGTTCGTGTGTTTCGCTGATAAGAAAACTTTCTCAGCTTTTCATTTTGTTAGTGATTCTGCTAACTATAATTGCTTTACTCCCTCTCTCTGTGTATGAGTGTACGTGTGTATATATGTGCGTATGCGGTAGTAAGAAAAATTAACTTTTTTTAAATAAAAATTTTATTTATTTATGCATGTGTGTATGTGTTTATGTGTATGTATGTATGAGCATGTGTGTATCCTTCATTCCCGAGCTACTCGCAGTCGTACTATCACTATCGTAGATGCGAAGCGGTTATTTTTAGAAAAAAGCAACTATGAAAATGAAGAAATCATTCTCGAAACCGCACCACTCCGGTGATAGTGATGCCCCACCCTGCGAGTAGCGGGGAATTTGTGGTGCGCGCGACGCGCGCAACTGGTTTGGAAAGGGATTGCCTCTGCGCACACCCCTCATTTCAGAATCTCGGTTCGGGAGATATCTTGAAACTCGGCACTTTCACGAAAGATAGAGCCGTAAAGGTTCTATCTCCTAAAGGTCTGTACACTGCCCGAATTATCGATTCGGGCAGATTTCGCGATTAGCGCGCGCTTGCCGAAATCAGCAGGGCCCATGATTCTCGTCCACGCCCTGAATTTAGAAACCGTTATTTTGACTTATTCTGGACGTTTTTCCTCCATGTTTCTTCGCTATTAGTTACCTCACGACCAAACAATCCCATTTTGGGTCAAACGCGAGTGCGATATTCATCGTGAACACTGCCTTTAAGGCACTTATGAGCGAATGGGTTCATGTTGTTACGCCTAAATGCTTTGTACCACGTATGCCAAATAGCATGCTGAAAAAGAGATCTCTCAATCCTGATTCCAAATATTTCTTTGAATTCTCAAATTGACCATCATGAAAAGAGTTATGACAAAAGGGCGAAAGAAAAACGTTTTTTTTTGCCAGAAAACCGTGCCAGGATCAATTGGTCTTACAAGGGAAGTATACAAAGCGTAGGTCGGATCTGCCAAAACGACTAGTTTGGTTAGTATCTCTAGTGGCTCAATAGTAAAACTGCGCAGTATTCAGCCCCGAGCTGAGGTTCCAAGAAGTTTCAAGTTTAAAAAGGTCGTTTTTTGTGCTTTTTCTACCCTCCAAAAAGGGCATTAATCTTTCGAAAATTCGGAAACGGACCCCATAAATGTGTTCAGTGCCCAAAACTACCCCCCTGAGCAAAATTTGGGTGAATGCGCTTTTTCCATACTTTGTGCAGACTGATAGCGTTTTGGACTTGTACGGATTTTCGAATGGGCGTTTATTTCTAAAAATTGGAGGACTCTGGAAGCGTTTCAGAAAAATGTTCCAGATTTGACTTAAAATTCTCCCAGGGGGGTTTTTTGGGGCGCTGATAACGAATCTGTGGTTTGATAGTCGATTTTCCAAAGTTTTCGGCTAATTTCGTTTGAAGCTTCCCAACCGGGGAAAATTTCGAGGGAAAAACGCCACTTTCGAGATTTCCGGTTTTCTAGGATAGATATGTCTCACAATCATTTGCTCAGGGTTATTTGGAAAGCTAAACACGAATCTGGAGTCCATTTATCGACTTCTTGCAGATTACGGTAGATTACGATGAGTATACGGTAGTTTTGTCAAAATCTCACATTTTACTCAAAATTTCAAAATACTAAGGTGGGTTTGACCCCTAAATAACATGTTACCCAGCGTAACCTACAGTAAACCTCAGAATTTCGACAAATAGACTCCATATTCGTGTTCACAACCCTATATTACCCCTACAAACAACTTTTGTGCGAAATCCGAGAAAATTTTTGAAACTCCGAAAAATGCCTTTTCGCGAGGCTTAAAAAATGCTCATAACTTTTTTGAACCTGCAGCTCGGGGCGGGATACTGCGCATTTTTACTATTGAGCCAGGAGAGATACTAACGATACTAGTCGTTTTGGCAGATCCGACCTACGCTTTGTATACTTCCCTTGTTAGCACGATTATCATCCTGTTCCGTAAAAAGACAGCCGTCATCCGCAAATGCGGACCGGAATTTGGCTTCGAGAACGACAGTATACGTTCCACCCGATGACTAAAATCACCGGATCGAATTCTCGGATAGAGCCGAATTTGCAGAACCGACTCGTCGAATAAAAAAGATTCAGGCTAAGAAAAAAATTCCGGCTAAAGGACTCTTAACCAGACTTCTCCACCGGATAGGATTTCTTGCATCCGATCGGATAATTGGACCTCACCGGATTAATCGAATGAAAAACCGGATGAAATTTTTTGCAACCGTAGCGAGGTTATTATTTCGAGCTTTGTATCGAATTTCGCTCCACCACTACGTTTATTCTCCATCTATAATTTGGTATGAATGAAAAGCAAATCAACGGGCACAACAATTGCGGTAGTTGCGTCGGAATTCGTCCGCGCTGTGAACTTCACACACGGCAAACCTTGCACCAACAGGGGGTCTCCTTACCCTTTCAAAACCAGCAGAGTTAAAGGCAGTGTCCACAATAAAAATCTTTTTTTTTTCGGCGCAAATCGAAAATCCGGTGATTTATTGCAACATTAGCGCCGAACACCCAAACAGAAACAGGCCCATAAGAGCTCTTGTAAGGCCATAATTCTGCTCGCGCAAGGCCTTCCGTGAGCGAAGAAGTCTCGCGCGAGCGCAATTGTGGCCTCATAGGGCTCTTCCAGACCCGTTTCTGTACGTTTTTAACGCTAATGCTGCAGTGAGCTACCAATTTTTCTAATTTTCGACGAAATTAGGGAGACGATATTCACCGTGAACACGCAACTGTGCGTAACTGAATTTTGTATTTTCGTGAAGCGCGAATCGTAATCTAGCGAAAATGCGAAATTTATAGTGGACCTATACTTTTGCACTGCGCTGAGTATCACAGAGAATCAGGTTTCCTATCTAAGTTCAAACCGAATTTCAGAGCGTGAAATTGCGGATCGCACGAATTTCTATGTAATATGTGGATTTTGAGTTTTAGATTTGACGCTGACAAAGCGTTAATGTGCACGCGGACGAGTATACTCGTCGTCTACACCTCGGCAGTTTCCTTATTTTTTACGATAAGACTTATCTCGACCGGCTCAAAATGAGGGATCTAGGCTATATACATACGTGCACATACATACACACATGCTCACACATACATACACATATAAACACATACACACATATGTATACTATCGCATACGCACCTATGTATACACTCGTACACTCATACACAGAGAGAGAGAGAGTAATGCAAATATAGTTAGCAGAATCACGAACAAAATGAAAAGCTGGGAAAGTTTTCCTATCAGCGAAACACACGAACTTATTCTAGAAAGGTGAAATGGAGTGGTTATCGACGAGAAATCGATCAGTTGCGAAAGACGCATTTCCATAAACAATTTGAGTAGCTTTCTTGCGTCTAAGCGGTTTGTTACTTGCGTTTTTGTGGTCTCTTTCGAAACGTACTTACCATACACGCCCCCTCGTATGTTACTTGTGTCTTTCAAGCGTGCAAGTAACAAGAAGTGACGTTTTCGACCCGGTAAAGACGCATGTATCTAGGAATCGGGCTGATTAGACGAAACAAGCTAGTCTGGGAAGTTCTGAGTACAGCAACGACAACGTGACTTTCCAAATCGCCACCGGAAGAAAGGTAACAAGCCTCCCTTCTGAGATCAAATGAAAGACAAGTGCAAACTTGCTGCAGACGTCTGTAGGCATCAAAGGATCCACTGCAAGTCGCATCAGAACCACAAATTTCAGACCGAAAAAATTTTTAACTTTTTCGTTTTTTTTTTCGATATCAATTTTTTTCGCCAAAAAGGGCGAAGAACGAAAAAACCGAAAAACGCACACCCCTAGTATGGAGCTCTGTCGGGCTCGTTTTCGTTCGTTCTTTCGATCCCGGGGCTCCAATGAGACCCTGAAGTTTCGATTTTCGGCCTAAAACCGTGGACGAAAGAAATTCATCGTGGACACTGCCTTTAATCGACCTTTTTACTTTGTTCTACAGTTTGTACCGTCTAATCGACGCCACTATGTGTACCTTTCTTTTAGGGGTTTGATTAACATGGTCCACATGTGGAAGCAATGCATAATATATTATCTACCTTTTATTACACTTTGTATTCAAATAACTCAATGTCGGTAATACTAAATGAATATACAAACAACAGGGCCTTCTCAGTCTGGAAACTGAAACTTAAGAATTCCGGCGTAAAACTATTGACTACGGCGTAATGTATAAGCTCACCACAGACGAAATGAGCCTGTCTATCCCGGATCTTTTCGAGTTTTCCTCAACGCTAGGAATATCGAGAGGGCACCCATACAGAATCGGACCTGACAAACCCAATACACTTCGGGACCAAGGCTCTTTCCTTGTGAGAGTCGTACCTTTTTGGAATAGCTTAAATCCAGACTTTTTCAGGTGGAGAACCTCTCATATTTTTCAGGTTCATTTAGCACTTCACATCAAAACGCTAGCTCGACAGTAGGCCTGGAGGAACTTTGACAACTTGCCCAACCTTCGCCACCTAATTTTTCTTCCAGATATCAACACACGAGCACAAAAACTTTTTATTGAAAAATACTCCGCGACAATGGTGCAGCGTTCCGGCCAGGGTGGGCTGTCGTTCGCCGGCGTCGTCGTCGTTGTGGACAGCTGCGGACAGACGGTTGCCGACGGCCGTTGATTGGTGCAGGGAGCGGTGAGTTGGTGGCTGTGGCACGGAGGCGTTGCTGTCGTTGTTGGCGGTAGGCGAACACAGAGTAGAATGTCAATGGGGCTAGTAGGCGCTCTTTATACGGCCAGTATTAACGCGCGATCACCCGTTGTTATACTAAGGCCCTAGTTATACACCAGCGTTTTGCCGCCGCTGGATTCCGCGGCATGTCTGCTATCGGTCAATTTCGAAATCTGACCAATCGCAGACGTCCCGCAAAAACCAGCGCCACCGAATCGCCGATGTTTAACTAGGGCCTAACGTTATGTCAGCTCTCATTGACCGCCATTGGCATGGCATTTTTTCATCATTTTCGGATCACAGGAAAGGCATTTTTTATCATATTCGGATCACAGGAACTATACAAGGCCGCGCCACTGTTTATTCCTTTTTGCAGCGCATTTTTCGTGGAACACTAAAATTTTGTTTTTACTAGGTGTGGGGAGCAATAAGGAAAAGCTCAAAATAAATAATTTTACATCGTATTTGAAAATTAGAAAGCCGTTGAATTTTTTTTTCTGATCAAAAGCATATTTCCTCCCTCCCCCCCCCCTCTTCATGTCGCAAAGTTTCTTATCCTTCTTGCCGTGGCAGCTTGTGCCTACTGCGTCGTGAAAACGCTACTGCGAAAATCCAAATAAAAACAACAAAAACTATTGCCCCAATTTTTTATTCATTTGTTCGATCACCTTCCTCTTTTTAGCATCACTCAGAAGTCCAAGCCGTTCCGTTGTTTTAAGTTGCCCTATTTCCTTCTTGAAATTCATGTATATTTTCATATCAAATCATCATTTTTTCACCTTTCAGCCAAGTGCCTACGACCTGTCGTCTAAAATTTGCGTGTTGCTAGAATGATATTCTTTGTCACAATCGCTCATATAAAGGTCTCACTTATTTTTGTTCCTGTAGCCAATGAAGTGATGTTCTTTACTCCTTTTCCGATGAACAATGATCACTTCTGGGCATCCTGAGCAGCAGCCGCCATGTGGAGTTTCAGCGAAGTTGGCGGACCAACTAAATCGGTATCCGGAGTCGTGTGGCCTACGACTTGCAGTGCAGCCTCCACATTGCCCTTCCCAGCTGATCTACATATTCCTACTTCTGGTTTTGTTGTTGTACATAGTAGCCCGATATTGTATATTATATTATAGCATGTTGTTGGCTTGTCATTTTTTCTTTCCTGTTGCAACATGACTATTATCCTTGTAACATACATAATTGTTTTTGTTTTAAAGCGCAATAGGGAATAAATAAAAAAATAAAACTCAGACGAGACTCACAGCTTTTCTTACACCACCTTTATTATTAACACAACCAGCATGGATCACAGACAACGTTGAATTATAAATGACTATATGTGAAAAAATTGGGCATCTTATGAACAATACGTTATAATACAGTAATGAATGATATTAAGGAACTGGGCGTGAATACAGTCTGGGCATTCTATGAATGTGCAACATATGAAAGGAGAAACCGCGAAAGTTCATAACATGTAACAATGCATCACCTGCAACAAGACAAGGCCATAATTAACAAAAGCATACGAGGATACGAGTAAATCTACACTTCACGGCAACGGAAAACGGCGCTTGTGCGGTTGCGGCATTTTTTCCAAGTCCATCAATCAATCAGAGAAAACGGCTGATTTTGTTGTGGGACATTGTTCTCTTTGTTTCTTTCGTTTTTTTTTTGTTGTCTTATTTCGTCTCCTTTCTCTAGTAAAGACTATAGGCGTAATAGTGCGGGAAAAACTTACCGTTTTTTTTACATTGTCGATGCTTTTTAGTCCAACATCCGAAAAAAAATAATTTCACGTTGGTGTTTGGGTGCGCATCTGCAGACCCAGCCACAATCGACGAACTGTAACAATCGCAGCCCACAGATAGACTGCGGGAAGACAGATACCGTCGATAATGGCGGAGTGTTTGGGTGCCGCACCCAATCATCCCAAACGATCTGAACGTTTTTGATTCTTTGAAGAATTTTGTAAAGAAGAAACATTGAAAAACGTTTAGAAGCGCTAAGTTCTCTTCACATGCACAAAACACTACTACATCAGTCTTCACTAGAGATATAAGCAGGAATAAGACAACAAAAATAAAAGAAATATGTAAAACAATAACAACCCAAAAATACCATGTGCTCCCCTTTAGCGATTAATAACAAGCTTGGTACTGAGCCAGCCATGGCTGCAGTTTACTTAGTGAAAATCGGAAACCTCACCACCGCCTTTTTCTGTTGGGGTGTGCTGTGAGAAGAATCGAATTAATTTTTAAAAATTCTTGAATGTTCAAAACGAGAACAATTCCTATTAAACTATGAACGATTTGATAATATGTGTCTAAAAATAAAAAAAAATATTATTGCTGAAGCACCAGTGAGACTTTTCAACTAGAAAAGCATAACGAATTGATCACATGTTATTAGAAAGGAAGGATAGTTAAAAGACGCAACAGCAAATGGACTTATAGCGCCGTGGAGATTACCGATGAGACCCCATGAACCATCAAAGTTGGGGGAAGTGCGTCTGTTAGGCGACGAATTTGGTCCAAATACCTGAATAATTGCACAATCAAGGAAAGATGGGCTGTTAACGTATTTCATGATGAAATACATTAGAAACATACTTTTCTGCGTGAGCATTCGGATCATCAGGGGGCAATGGGAGATTAAGTAGTGTAATAGCTGCTTCCTCACTGTATCGTTTAATCATATCATTGAACGCGGTAAGGTAAGTCGCCGGTAGGTCAATTGTTGGCCTAAAATAAAATTATGATTCACATGGCTCAGAACTTGATGTCAATTTTTGTCATTTCTACCAAATTTTACCCCTAAGTTACTCGGCAGCGCGGAAAATCGACCAACTTATTCTGCGTCAATACCCAACATCATATTTCCGCGTTCGTTTCTCCCAGCGTGCACCGTAATTATATAAACGATCTGATTTTTTTCTTCAAGTAGTGATTTTTTTAGATTTTCTCTGCATACTCTTTTAATGTCGCCTAGGTTAATGAGATTCTGAACTCAAACTACTTCTAATCCCAATTATAACAGGCAACAGCATCAGGGAGACGAGAAAATCTCCATCATGAAAGGAGTGCATAGGGTTTCAACAAACCATCTACGGAACACGGAGGCTGATTGGATACCTTTTTTTTGTCCTTTGGAGAAAGATCCCTGTCTAAAGACAGTATTCACGATAGGTTTCACAAGTGACACCTCAGTTTACGGAAGGTCTAGGGGACAGGGGCTTTCTACACACTGAGGGAAGAGTTGTCCCGTTTTTGCCGTTTGAAACTTCACGCCACTCCACGCGAGCAAAATGGTCCCGAGTGGAATTAGAGCCGCAAAAGGCGGGACAACTCCTCCCTCGATGTGTAGAGAGCCCCTGCCCCAAGGTCTAGGGCCCTATATGGCAAGGCATGCTTCAAAAGAACGCGAATGCGGCGCTTTCGTGCTAAAATGAGCCCTTCATCGCTTACGCAAACTTTTGAGAGTGGAAGAATTGACCGCTACAAAGGAATGATACCCATCAATGCAACCAATCCCTATGGTTCACTCAACAGTACTTTCTTGCTTTGATTATTTGCTGTTATCACAATTTCGATTTTTCTATTTGTTCATGTCGAGGGGTGGAAAAGGGACATGAGACGTTTCGAAAACTTCGTAAAGCTAATTGCAGCAGCTCTTTTGCAAATTCTGGCTCGTTTTCCGCCGTTTTTTTCGACACTGGACACTTTCGATCCTCCTCGCCTATCATTTTAGTGTGGTAAGTCACCGAAAAATGATCTTCGTGAACACTGTCTTTGAGTTCTTTCCGGAACCACCGTGAAATGCTGAGTTGAATGTCATATTAGAATCCTATCTTTACGTGTTCGATAAGCCAGTAAGGTCTGTGGAGCCCAACACCATTGTTCGCTCCACCAAGCATCAGTAGCTCCTGTTTTCACCATGGAGGCGGAAGCATCGGGTCCGTGCTCAAGTACATATGTATAAATGGGTGAGTTGACCTGTCTGCAGTTCGAGACACATATTTCAAACTGCATGAGGCAGGTTCGCTCCCCCTTTCGGGTACCACAGACCCAGAGCATTCCCTGAAGATGACTAAAGGGGCTTTGTTTCCATCGAACTGGCGGGCATGTAGAGCAAGACACGTTCGATCTCAAAATGTCATTCAACGCAGAATTTCGCGGACATTTCAAAACAAACTTCAACCGATATACATATGCAAGCATGGAAATAGTTAGAAAGTTTCCCAACTTCCTCTAAAAATCGTAAAAATAAAAGATAAGGGCACTGATTTACCGCTGAGTGTTAGCTGACGGCCCGCCTAGTTGAGGGAAGTGACAGACGACATGATCCCACGGTACGACGATTGACTCGGCCTTGATACGCAACGTATCCAGCATTTGTTTTAATTGCCGATCTCGTCGATGCATGTCCTAAATTGGAGATTCATAAACGGTGACTGGTTAACAAAACAAAGCCGAAACCACCTGTAGACTATTCACGCATATGAAAACTCTGAGACGAGCGCATGATCTCCATCGCGATGACATTGACAGGATACATGCTAGCTGTAGCAAGAAGAGTGAGCTGAAAACAGTGCATCAGAGTAATCCGAAAAAGAATGATAAATTGCGCGTGAAAAACTAGCCTATTGTCCCAGCCCAAGCCAGTTTCCACGGGTTTTTGTAGATCGACGGGCCATACATCGATGTAGCGTTTTTGATTCCAGCTTTGAGAAAGCGATTCCTAGACGATAGATAACACCTCAAGCTCAGAACATCTATGGCCTACACGGATACAAGGTGAATATTTTAAGACCTACGCATCCAAATCCTAAGACAAACCTTATCCAGTTTGTGGAAGTGCCTGGCCACGCATAAACTTTTTGTCATGTGCAATACATCGCAGATAACGTTGACGTACTCTGAGGAAGACAACCGTTCGAGGTTGCCATTCAACTCCTTAAAAGTGATTTGTACTAGTGCTGTGTTGTTATGGTAGAGTTATTATACTAGAAAATGAATCCAGGCTTGTTACATAGTTATCTAAAGGCAACTTCCATTATTCATTACACCGCCCTATCTCAGTTCAAGCTAATTTTTTTTAAAGTTCGGAACTTTGCTGATATGGAGCTATCGACGGGAAGGCGGAGACGAGTGGGCTTCTGCCAATAGACAAGAGCAATAATTATCCCAATTACGTTAAAGCCAACCTCCGCAGAACCATTACAACCAGTCAGCTCCCGCGACTCGCTTCTCCTTAGCGCGCTACGCAGCACGTCTCAACAGAGTTCGCCCAGATTCGGTTGAATTAAACTCTTTAAGAAAGACTGCTACAGAGCAGCTCCAAAAAAAAAGCCGAAAATTCGATATTTCGAAATTTTTCAGTTTTGTGACAAACATAAAATGTTGACACTAGGAACGAAAGAGCCAGTTTTCCGTGACGTAATCAATCAGCCTGCGGGTTTTAGGGTTTCAGAGAAGGTTGGCGATATTGACAGTCGTGGTACTGTGTCCTAAATCGTCCACCGACAAAAAACGAAATATGCACACGTGGTTTGAACCACACTTTGTGGCGTAGGATTTGATTTCCGAGTTACCTATACATGAGTCACTTGACCCTAGAACGCCATACCTTGTCATGAAATACTTAGACTACCAAGGGATAATAAAAACTCGCGCGACAGTGGAAAAATCTACTCGAACCTCTCACCTTGGGCATATAATCACCAGCTGTGAAATACTCAACAACAGCTGCCCTGTCGATTTTAGAGTAGCGCAAGTCCTTCAAAAGTTGCGACTCCTGAAAAAAGCAAAAGGAATCAGCAAGCACCTTGTACAGTTACCTTGATGTCAGAAGTTTGTAAAAATAACATGAAGCACCTGCAGGGTGGCAGCGATAGGGGTGGCTTCATGGAATCCCAAAACCACCGTGTTCGGCTTCATAGCGCCTAGACCAGATAAGCGCATAAGCTAGAAAACACAATGTTAAATTCATGAGCGAAATCGGTCGAGGGCCAAGGTTGTGTGGAAGAAATTCAAATTTTTTTTCAGAAAACTGAGTTTGTCAGAAAGTAGCAAAAACCAGAAAGGCCTAAATGACCAGAAAACAGAGAATTGTGGAATCATCCATACATAGGTATTCCCTGTATCTCAAATCTTTTCCAATAATTAGGGTATATTTTGAACTTTCGTTACATCACTGGTATTCGCGATCTCACTTTAACTCGGGGGTGCACACCACAACCCACACTCCCTCAGGATTAAGTGTATTGAGTCCATAATATGCCTTGCGGGAGACATCCCAAGTTGAAGTCAGTGTTTTTACCAACTCAAACGAGTTTGGTACCCATCTTTCCATCCCGAAGGGGTAGCACGGTTGGTTGCCCTTGAGCATGAATCTCGGCCTAACGCTCAACCGTTTATGGCGACAATAGCGACTCTTGCCACTGCAATACAGACTCCCGAGTAGCTTTTAGCAATTTGAATACGTAATCGAGTTTTTTGATCAAAGAATTCATTTCCTAGTGACACCTTCACTCGTACAGCGAAGCGTGTTTTGTCTGAGACGCGACAGAGAAGAAGTAACAACGAAATTATGCGAATTCTGGCATTTATAAAACGGTTTTTCTGAAACGGGTATCAAGTACCAGAGTTAACACTTGATGCACAATGTCAAATGTACCAGAAAACGGAAAGAAATGCAACCCAATCAAGAAATTGGTGAAATCGGCATAAAAATTCTTCTCAAAGACATTTCGCCACATCTGGCTTTTCTATACGAGTTTGTTCTGTAATATGTAACAGAAGAAGGACTCATAAAACCAGATGTCAAAGAAACTGCCTCAACCTCCGTTGCATGACTGCATTACAAGTCCACAAAAATGTGCGTAGGCCTACTTATCACTACGAAGACATTGTCACTACGTTTTCTCATTTTTTTTGTCTGATTTCAACTGATTTTTCAGAAAACAGAAGGGCCAGAAATAAGAGAACAGAAAATTGCATTCCTGTCGGGCACATAAGATATGCATCCCTAGCAGGCTAGAGGAACGGAAACTCATATGAGATCATTGAGAAGTCGACGAAATCATAATGCTGAACTTTCTATCGACCCACAAGCCCAGAACAATGTATGGCACAGACATTCACAACTTAGACTGCGAGCGCAATAAGCCTCCAATTCGACGACCGATAATTTGAAAAGGACTTTATCTGGACCTCAAAATCCGAGCACGTGATCACATTATGTTACAGACCAGTAGAGTCGGTCATAAGAGACCTCGATCTTATTCAAGATCCGTGGCAAGGTCGACCTCCTCACCTCAGAACTTGGCAAGAATGAGACCTCTGCAGATCACTGAGGCAGGAATGGTCTCTAACGTTACGCGATCCTGCAATATCGCATGGAGTTGCAACAACATTTGCATGCTCACGCTCGCATTCAATGCTGTGAATGCCTAAAGAAGAGACAAAAATCAAGGAGAATAGGCAGTGCTAACCTGTTGGATTCCCTCTCGTATACTATTTGACAATGTCAGCTCCACAAAAGCCTTCAATTTAAGGTAGTCCACAAGAGACAGCCAATAGGGGAAGACCTACAATCAAGGGCATAAAAGACCACTTCTTAACTATCTGATGCAAGAATGCACAAAAAAAAATCAGTCACGCCTCGATAATTCTAAAATGCTAACCTGCTGAAGTGGATCGACGGCTTGACTAGAATCCAGCTGTCCCTTTCGCACATGTCCAACAACATAAAGCCCCGATTTTTTGAGATCATTGACGAAATCCATTAGCGGGCACGAAGATGATGGCCTCGAGACAAGAAGGAGAATTTGTGGGCGCCAGTACCTGGAGAGAACTTCTACCATGCAGACACGTAATCGCACATGGGGAGTCAATGATTCCCACTTTCAAAAAATTTCATTACCCTTCACAATGTTTCAAACTACGAACTTTTTCCCCTATACAATCTTTACAAGCAGACTAGGCTTTTGAGCTCCGATCTGAATAAAAAAAGTCTAAAAATCTCGGGTGACCCCTATTCCAATATCTTGAACCGATAAAGCTGTTTCTCCGCCATTACTGTTCCTAGAGCGCCCAGCCCTATTAGGCATTGTGAAATGACCGGTAACATTTTAGTAGTTGACGGCGACTTCAGCAATATGGAAACAATCAGCCTGATCTACATTCCAAAGATGAAATCGACTCATCTCTGATTTCAAACAGGAAACTTGGGTTCTAAACCAATTACTACTTTTTTATCGGAACGAAATTCTGGCCGCAGCTGCAGACAACCGCTATTGTAACACGCAGTTCGAACATAATCGTGCTGGGACCATTTGAACATGGCACGATTATACTCGAGTCGCGTGCTGCAACCGCTGTTGTCTGCAACTGTGGTGCGTACCGTATTTTTTTCCAAATTTTTCAGCTTTTTGCCCATTTTACCAAAATTGTTCGATCACGCTAATGTATGTCACGAAAAACACCAGGAAATAAACAGGAGAGAATGAGTGAAGTTGTTAAACAATCACTGACACAGGGTCAAGCGGGCTTGTGTAATTTCTCAACGGGTGGAGGGTAGGGTAGTAGAAATTTTACTCCGAAATCGAAATACGGGTGAAGATCGTTAGAATTTCGACCCAAAGGCGATAGTTGACTCAGAGGATCAAGAAAAATTCTGAAAATTTTGACCACCGAGGGAGAGGGTGGTACAGGCTATAAACAGGCGAAATTCGCTTGGTTCCTACAGGTGCTGGTGCGGAGCGGAGGTTACAGACAGTAAGAGAGCGTAGGGCACACGGAGGCCGAGGTGACGCGCGCGCCGCTCGCGCCTCGACCGATGTGAATTTCGACGTTTTATAGAGGTTAGCTCCGCTGAGGACCCACAAAAGTTTCGCTCGATTGACCCTGTTTTGAAAGAACATGATAAGACGAGTCGATTCATTGAAGAGCTGAAAACTTCGGGAAAAATTCGCTATGCACCCCTTTGACTGCGGACCGGAATGCCGCTGCTACAAAGACTGTAAGGCCCCCGTCATAGTCGGCCGAAAGCCGGACTGCGATGTCCACTTCCGCCCCGAGTGATCCAGCGTCGTCCCTAGTATGTCGGCTGAGTACAAATCGATTGGGCGGGCGCACTCGAGCACACTGCGGACGGCGCTGTTCAGCCACAAAGGGGGATTTTCCACCTCAATGAGCAATGTATTGCACACGTCTCGACCGGGATGGCTTCAGCTGATCGTCCGACTATGACGGGGGTCTAACGCTTTCGAAGGAAAGCATTGTCCAATAACCTAAAGAACGTAAATATAACGATTATAATGAACAACTCACTTGACATGCTCCTTTCGCACATCCAACAAAAGCAGATATTTCCTGACCTGGTGATAAATGAGAGCCTGTGAAATTGAACCCGATGACACGGCCGGGGCCTAAATAAAAGTTGTAGGTATATAGTGTAACAAAGCAAAGAAATCAGACTAGAAAGCAAGCATCCATATCGCAAAAAAAGCCTTCGAAACCAACTAGTGTGAGTTACCTGGTAGTGCAGCACCATGATAAGTGACATCAGCACAACCACACCGATCGCACTCATCGATGCATCCACCACGAGCATCATTGTTGTAGTACAAATGACGCCAAGTGCGCAAGTCCACCATGTGAAGTACTTGAATGTTGGCCTGAAGAAAGTGACCTACAGAAAATAGCAGCGTAAATGAGTAATTCATTTAGCTACTGCTCCCTGGTTGATCAAGAGTCCTGCCCCTGTCCCGTTATACTGAATTCCCAAGAAATTAGAAAGTTCATGCCTCTTTACATAGTTATGCTGCGCAGGATTAGGGGAGAACGATTTTTGCTACCTTCACTATCTTGTCTGCGGATGAGATTTTTCTTGTTTTCTTTTTTGAAATCGAAACGAGTCACCCGACAGTTCCACTTCTACAAATGGCACTTGTTTAGAGTCCGCTTTGAAAAAAACCATTAAAGATCTTCGGCGCTCTTTTTCTACTTTACGGTTGCTTTTTTTTGTACACCAGAGGGCCTGCGGCATTTCTCTGAAAACGATTACTCTATGAAAAAAGAGGCTCCACCTCGGATTTGCATTTGTTTCCTATAGTAATGAGAGTGCGACGATAATTAAAAATTTGGGAAACAGAAACAAGTAAAAGGCTCAGATCAATTTTTGAAAATAATAAAAAGTTGCGAGAAAAAACAACCTTCGCAAAAGGTCGACATAAAACTTAGGAAATTGATCCAGCAGATCGTCAGATGACCTTGTATTACAATCATACGATAAAAAAAGGTTCAATAAACACCTGAAGTTGGGAGCGCTAGTGAGCTCGAGTGCAAGACACGCGATATTGACTCCCATGTACGACAACAAGAAGAAAATCGATGTCAGCTTAGCAATCTTGTTCATCGCCCCAATCAAGAAGACACCCTGAGTATAAACTACACAGTCAGTCAGCTACAAATTTTAGGAGAAAACTGAAACTAACCACAACACAAAGCCATGTTAAGATGACAGAAACTACGGGATTGCGGTCCCCCATCTCGATTTTGGCTGGTCGCAGGAGACAGCCAAAGAGTTTGTCGTGTGACAGACGGTTCAATACGCGGGAAGATCCTGAAAAGCAAAAATGTGATTTTCAGAAAACATGGAAGGTTATCAACAAATTATGCATAGAATTCAAAATCCACTTTCTGTCAACCTAATTGGAATCAATTGTTTGCAGTGATAGGAAGATCAAAGAAAGTTGTTTTAAACGCAGCCGCTTGAATAGTCTGAAAGGATCTTTTCGGAAAAAATTGGATCAATTTTCCTTCGATTGAAAATCGCCACAACCTTCGGAGAGCCAACCAAGCTGTGACGACTGACTGAACAATTGGTCCCCTCGCATTGGTAAAAGACGGTCTTTATCAACGTTTCTTCTTCACAATACATACATAATTTTAAAAACTTCTTCTAAACGTAGTCGGTCCTATTATCGATTCTGAGCAAATACGATATCAGCATGGGAAAATAGCCACAGCGTAACGAGACAAGGGTGCACCTGGCACGCCTACCGAGTTCCATCTCGTTTTCTGTGACCTTAGGCGGCACGACTCCCAGAATGAGTTTCACGGCAGCCTAACACAAGTGATCAATAGCGAATTGAGTACGCTCCGCGCCCAAGAGACGACGGCATTCTTGTTGTGCGTTAGCACATCTCTGTATGAGTTTCGTGGGAGCATCAGAGAACGAGTTGGCTGCTTCAGAATGTTTATGAATGGCTGTTGTGCCTGAAGTTAGCAATGGCCTTTTACTGGCAAGATACCGGCTTCGGCGCGAAAGTTCCTTATTGGAGAGCTTTTAGAACAGCCTGTGGCGATTCGCAGAGCACCATTCTGAAAATTTAGCTTCCTGGCAAAAGTAACGATTTGGTAATGGTCAGAAAAGTTCCAAAAATGTCTTGAAATATCTTTGAAAAATGATTTGACGTAAAATAGCCTGGAGTAATAAAAAAAAGCTAGGAAATGAAGTGAAATAACCTAAAATGCGATTTGGTGGTCGATCATTTCACAACCTTCTCCGTTAAACTCATCAAAAAGATATCAAGCACGATATGAAATGGAGCGTTGCGTTCACCTAGCTTAACCAATGCTGATTCCCTTATCACAGCTTTCAAGAATGGCTCAATAATTCCGTTGCGCGCTTGATTTCGTTTTGATGAGTTTAACGGAGAGGCTTGTGAAGTGATGGACCACCAAATAGCATTTTAGGTTATTTCACTTCATTTCCTAGCTTTTTATTTCTCCAGGCTATTTTACGCCATATCATTTTTCAAAGATATTTCAAGACATTATTATTGATCATTAATATTTGTTCTTGCATGATGAGAAGAATTTCCCAAACAAGGTACTTATTGTTTGAGCCATCAACAATCAACACTCAGTGCGGCATTTTGTGCAACAGGCGAAAAAATCAGTATTATTGATTGGTATTTATCGATAATGAGTGATGAGCAAAATCCCTCAACCAAGAAAACCAATCCCACCAGCAATCACCACTCCTCGCCGCATTTTGTGCAAAAAGCGCGAAAATCGATCATATTGATTATCGATCGATGACGTGTCATGAGTACGAATTTTGACAAGTTCAGTACTTATCTCCGACCACCTGTGTTGATTGGCTGCAGATTCACCCACACACCCCGGTCTCCACAGCCGTAGCAGAAATTAGCAGTTTCGTGCTCCACGGCTAATTTAGTATGTAAACCCACGATTTTGAGGTACCCTTCAAAGTTAAGGTATCAACTTCGAATTGGAATAGGGGCGACCTGCATCCATTTCCAGCCTCCTTTCCGGAAATGAGCTCTTTAGCTCAATTTTAAGTGTACCAACAAGATCGTGTACGCCGTATGAAAAAAGGAGATTAACAACAAAAACGCTCGGTCTTTCACTTTTCACTCGAAAACCAGTGGACCATTCCAAACCATTTCTGGGTGATGCGACCAACTTTTTGCGCTCTTTTCAATGCAATTTAGCTCAAACTTCTACGTTCACTCTGAACTGAGATTTCGGAAAAGGGGTTGCGCGCGGGGCCGATTCAAAACCAAATCTGGTGAGCGCTTGGCGCGCACCACAATTGTAAGAAATGTGCTGCAGCTTAGACAAGAATGTGTCTGACAAGATGACCTGCCGGATTGGAGCGCCGTACTCCAAATCGGGTTCTACGATAGCCTTGTACGTGGTCAGAATCGTTTCCTTCTTGCAACCCTAGGACGTTAAACCGAAAACACGTGAGACGTTAGGTTTTGTTTTGTACTTCTGCGCAGGGCCAGAATTACTCTCGGTGTCAGGCCTTTGTAGTAGAACTCGTAGGAGAGATGGTTAGCCAGCACCTCTACCATAGGAAAAACCCTCCTCGTGGAGAGAGCGATGTCGGTTTGCAACAGACGGATCCAGCGACTGCTGTCCCGCGGTGCAAATGGCGCCTTGAATTTTTCCAAAATTAGAAAATTGGAAGCGTGAACAGTTAGGGATGAAAATCAAAATTAATCCCCGAGGCCTGTCAGAAGGGTAAGTGTTGCAGTTTAAATTACAAAAAGAAACTTGAAATTACAAAAAGAAACTTGAAATCACAAACATTTCAACTTTGTCACGAAAAATTCCTTTCTGATGGTTTCAAATATGCCGAAAAAAATCAGCTAAAAGAGAAGCGAACATTTTCCGCATTTCTCGAAAATTTTGGTGACCAAAAACGGGGGAGGCGATGCTACGTCGAAGCCTTAGGCAGCGCGCAGTCTGTTCCACAAAACATGGATCACCAAAAATCCACACAAAGAACTCCAAATCATGTCCAGAAACAAGAACCATCAAAAATGGCTTTTGTTACAAAGTGTTAGAACATTGGAAACCACCAAACAACATTTTGGAAAGCGTACCAATGAGATTGCTCATCGAAGAGAATAATGTCGTAGAGAAAATCCCAATGAGAATGAACCATCGTTGGAAATTTGTATCCATCATCACCTGCAACAACCTGGTCGAAAAATCCCTAGATCCCACGTTCGACTTTCCATAAATCTCGGCATGGTAGTATCTCGTAGTTGTATTCTTGAGCAGTAGACCGAGAATTTTCAGCTTTATTCGGCTAACGTTTCGGCAATCACGCCTTCTTCAGAGCCTTTAGTGTGCAGAGGAAGCCTGCCAGACACCCTCAGATGGTCATCTCAGATAATAACACCGGCTGAGCGGGCGGAGAAGTAGGCTCGCCGGCTGAGCGGGCAGGCTTATTTTGGGGGCGGAGCGTCTTACCGGCTGAGCGGGCGAGCATGCATTTTACCGGCTGAGGGGCATGGCTTTACCGGCTGAGCGGGCAGACATAAATCCACGGCTGAGCATGTCACCGGCTGATCGGGCAGACATAGCATTACCGGCTGAGGGGCATGGCTTTACGGGGTGAGCGGGCAGACACTAAAGCGAACCAGGCTCATGTAGGGCGCGGGCGAAATGGACTTCGAGCTGATTCGGGTGTTGGCATTCGAACGGATGGTCATCCACATGATTTGGATCATTGACCCCTCACCCCTTACGGTTCGTTGTGACCGTGGGGACGTGACAGCGGGTCAATTCATGATTTTTGAAGCAAGGTAAGGCTTGCCGCTTCAGAAATGAAACGCAAGCCTCGAACTTGCTGGGGAATAGGGGGAGCCTACTAGGGGCTTCATCTAGTCTTGCAGATCGATATCATTCACGTGGTAAGCAACTAATACCGGCAGAGCGGACCTCCATTTACCGGCTGAGGGGACAGTGAATGCGGGCTGAGGGGGCAGCCATTTACCGGCTGGAGGGATAGTGAATGCGGGCTGAGGGGGCAGCCATTTACCGGCTAAGGGGAAAGTGAATGCGGGCTGAGGGGGGCAGCCATTTACCGGCTGAGGGGACAGTGGATGCGGGCTGAGCGGGCCACCACTTGCCGGCTGAGCGCTCCACCATTTGCCGGCTGAGGGTGCAGTGAATACCGGGGCATGCCCGGGTACAATGTTTAGTCAGCCGGTATTGCCTGCCCCCTCAGCCGGAGTTACTGCCTGAGTTAGATGGCGGGTCTCATTCACCCGCCATCTAAGACCATCTGAGGGTGTCTGGCAGGCTTCAGTCTGCACACTAAAGGCTCTGAAGAAGGCGTGATTGCCGAAATGTTAGTATGTTTGCCGAATAAAGCTGAAAATTCTCGGTCTACTGCTCAAGAATACAACTACGAAATCCCTAGATCAATAGTACACTTGACAAAAAAAACAAAAGTCGATTTGAACCGTCACGTACAGTGTAATCATTCTGGAGGAGATATCTACTTGACGTCGCAGCCATAAGGAAAGCAGTCATGATGTAGACAAATAAAGTAGTGAAAACTGCTTGGACGGTCCCTCGAGGAATCGAAACGGATGGGCGAGCCAATTCACCAGACATATTCGCGCCGGCCATTAGACCTAAAAGTGGTCACGCTAACATATTCCGAACGGTTGTCCTATAATCCTAATTCTACCCCTCTGATCAAGTCAGGGTAACAGGGTTTTCGAGAGCAGAATCCTCTAAGGGGCGTTTCAGAGTGGCGTCGCAGCGAAACCCGCTGCCGCGGAGACGGTGCGAGTGAATTGACTTGGAGTGCTACGCAGGGCAAACCGTGCGGCGACAGAGGCGACCGCTGCGCTTTCAGGTCAATGGTATACATTGTCGCTGCCATGAGAGACAGTCACGAAATTAGCACAAATCATGGCGGGACCAGCATCGGAGCAATGGCACAGGCCGTTGCAGGAACAGTTGTCGCGTGTCTGTCGCAGCGACGTGTCGTGGAGAGCTTACATACTGCAAATGTGCCTACGCCTGTCGTTGGAACTGTCGCTGTGCAGCGCACTGCGACAGCGACATATTCAATGGGCGGGAGGCGGTCGCTGTCGTTGTGCAGAGCGACGCTACCGCGGGTCGCAAAAGTATACCACTGGCCTCAGAGTGCGCTAGCTGATTGAGCCTCGCAGCGACGTCGCGCGATGGAAATGGCTTCGACCATTTTGCAGCTGTCGTTGGCGTCCCGCCGTAGTTTCTTCGTAATTGTTGGTGTTCCTTTGTTACTATCTGCCCATTAACCCTCAGTAGAACGAAAACCACCAATCGCAAGAACGGTGGCGAAGAGGTAATGGACGCAGAGAGAGAAATATGATTTGGCAACAAATCATGGCCACGCCCACTTTCTCTCTCTGTGAAAGCGACGCCGCGAAATTTGCAGCGACGCCACTTTGAAATGTCCTTAAGAAACTGTGCCTCGGAAAACACACTCACCCATCTACCTCCGAGTTTTTGTACCGGAAAAGAACCTACGAAGGAAAGATTTTCGCTCGTAGCGTCAGTTTATGGACCGGAACGTTCTTATCCTACTTTTTCGAGCCATTTTCAATTAAGCTCTTCAACGTTTGAAAAGCTCAAGATCCGAGATGCTCAACCTACGCGTGGTGGATCTGTGGAGTCGACTACCAAGATCAAGGAGTCTCATAAAACGGGCATCAACAGCTCCACGAGGAGCTTTTTCTGTATGGGAGTGCGAATGGCTGGCTGCCGCACTTCGCATTCTGTTACGAGCCGGCATTAAGAGGAACCCAGGGCCACGCAGCAAGACTCCACGATATCCCTGCTGTCATTGTGGATTATCGGCTCAACATGCAAGCGTCCAGTGCGGTGGTTGCCTCGGCTGAGTACACCTCAAATGTTCGGGGTTAACCAGCTATAATGACTATACTGATGCTTACAGTTGTATATCTTTCTCTATCTCTCCCCCTAGTGTTCCTCTTCATAGTCTAGACATTTTTCAACTTAACATCAATTGCCTGCGTGCCAAACTTGCTAAACTCATAATGTACATTGAACGCTTTCATCCAGATGTCATTCTCCTTCAGGAGACGAAACTTAGCCCAACATCCTCCCTACCCCGCCTCCCCGGTTATACGTCTTACCACCTCCCTCGCACATCTCATGGTGGAGGCGTTTCTACGTTCGTAAAAACTTCTATACCTTCTCATCTTATAGCTCTCCCTAATGATAATGTTGTAGAATGTATTGGTTTTCATGTTGTCTTGCAAAGTTGCCCTATAGATATTGTTAATATTTATATTCCCCCAATCTCCTGATGTCCCAACTCGTTTGACCCCACTCCATTTTTGCAATCTGTGCACACTGCCCTCCCATCGTCTTCTGTTGTGATGGCTGGCGATTTTAATGCTCACTCCACATCCTGGTTCTCCTCTCTAGATCCCGATGACAGAGGGGAACTACTTGAGCTTTTCGCTGAGGATTGTAATCTTGTTGCCATTAACGAGGACGCCCCCACTCGCCTTCCTTCAACGGGCAGGCCGTCCTCTCCGGATGTCACTTTTGTATCATCTTCTCTTGCTGTTTCCTGTAACTGGTCCACTGCTATAGCTATGGCCAGCGATCATGTACCCATATGTGCTTCATTGGATTTGTCTCTCAATATTCACCTGGCACCTTTCATAGGCTCGCGTAGCAAATTCTACACCAACTATCGTAAGGTTAACTGGCTCATGTTTAAGGAGGTGTTACTCAGTCTGGTAGCCTACTATCCGCTAACCGGCTCCGTTCATGAGAAGGACAAGTTCATTGTTGATGCCATATGCAACGCCTCCAGAACTGCAATTCCCACAGGGCGCGTTAGAACGTTTCACCCTAAAGTTCCCAAAGATGTCCTGGAGGTGATCGAATTACGGGACGAGAAGCGCCGAGCTGATCCTGCAGATCCCAGCATTCAACGACTGTCTGAGGAGATCACCAAAATGCTGAATGATTACAAGCGGATGCGATGGATGGAGTTCACTAGACTTGGGACCGAATCGAATAATTATTCGAATAATATTCGAATAATTCGAATATTCGAGTATTCGAATATTCGATTCATTCGGGAATTTCAATTTTGGGGTTTATTCGAATATTCGATTTATTCGGGAATTTAAAATTTGGATTTATTCGAATATTCGATTTATTCGAAGATTGGAATTTTGGATTTATTCGAATATTCGATTTATTCGAGAATTGAATTTTTGGATTTATTCGAATATTCGATTTATTCGAAAATTTAAATTTTGGATTTATTCGAATATTCGATTTATTCGGGAATTTCAATTTTGGATTTATTCGAATATTCGATTTATTCGAGAATTTCAATTTTCGATTTATTCGAATATTCGATTTATTCGAGAATTTAAAATTTGGATTTATTCGAATATTCGATTTATTCGAAAATTTAAATTTCGGATTTATTCGAATATTCGGAAAAAGTGCCTCACATTCGAATTAGACAAGACCTATTTCCTTTGAAACAGAAACCCTTCAAAGAATCTTTTTGCAAATTGAGCTATCCATTTTTGTGAGTAACATTTCCGCTGTTCGTTCTTGTGTGCAGGTCTCCCGTTGCGCGCTGTACACAAGCACCAACGCATATTGATTAGGGGCGGTGCTATCCGAGGTTGCCGCAACAGGCTGGACAGGTACTCAGAAAAATCAAAACAAGTTACTTGTAATATAACTGTAACTTACTTGAATGTCTCAAGTAACTTACATTTATATTACATGTAACATACATTTATGTTACATGCAACTTAAATTTATATTACATGTAAGTTACACTTATGTTACATGTAACTTACATTTATATTTTCATGATGAAGGCCATAACGTGACGCAGACGACACGCGACGCAGAGAGCGTGTTCCAGACCACAAACTACGCGAAAAAATGCTGTGCAGGGCCTTCCATGCTGGTGTGGGGCCAAGTACCTCAAACTGGGGTAGTTGAACCAACATCAACGCCAGTCGTAAGCCTGACCCCGCGAGTGCGTCGTACATTTCCCTTGGGAACATCTTTTTGGTGGATTTAAAATACTTGCGACTTATATTGTGCCGTTTGAGTTACATGAAACATATCGGAGGCGCACTGCACCCAGTATCCTCTCAGAAATCGAAAACAAGTTACTTGTAACATATCTAAGCTGATGTAAGTTATCTGCGACTTATCTCAAGCCATTTAAGCTGGGGCCTCCTAAACAGGCAGCAGCGACCGTTTATCCCATCGTCTTTAGCACTGAATACGCAGGAAGTTGGCAAGTTCAAACTTGTTGAAACTCGCAGAGCATTTCTACTGGCAAAACAATGAGATGGAACACGTATGGATAAACAGTCGCTGCTGCCTGTTTAGGTTTTCTCATTTAAGTTACATGCAACATATCGACAGAAAACCGCTGGCAATCCGCCTCCAAAATGTTACCTGTAACTTAAATGGCACAATAAAAGTCGCAAATAACTTACATCGGCTTAGACTGGTCTCCTTTCTTTGAATTTCGTAATTGATTCTGTATACACTTATACGAAACGCAAATATAAGAATTAAACATGAGAAGCGAAGACAAGTTATGCAACTCAAACTCACATTCTGCAGAAATTTCTCTCGCCGCGCTTTTTCTCCTCTTCTTTTCGAATACTCTGCTATCTTGATGCTCATCACCTTTTCGAATAATTTGCTTTGGGGCAATATGTGTATCGTCGATCACTGGGCGAGAGATAGCCGCGACGCAGCGATATAACGTGATATCACTTGATCGATGTTCATGACTATCATTACCTCCTCGCTTGCGTGCGTGCCACGTGTGTTCGTCGCAGCGATCTCTCAACCACCACCGGCATGGAATTCGCATTCAGCACCCCGAATTACCTCCGCATAGCAATTTTGAGTCAAATCCGAGACTTTAACCAAACTACCGCATACCCACCGTAGTCTACCGCAAGCTGTCAAAAAGTCGATATACTGCATCAGATACGCGTTGATCACTACAAATAACCCTCAAAGAAACAATTTGAGCAACATCGTAGCTCTCCGGGAAACGTCAAAAGTCGCATTTTGCCATCAAATTTCCCTCCCGATGAGAAGCTTTGAACGAATTTAGTCGACAATCGACAAAGAAACCTCAGCTTCATGATCAGCACCCCAAACCACCTCCCCCCCCACCGCCACCACCTCTAGGGGAATTTAAGGTCAAATCTGGAATGTTTTTCTTCAACGCTTTCTGAAGCCCTACTTGATTTAGGGTAACGCTCAACCGAAAATTGGTACATGTGGGAAATGGTATCACTTCGTGGAAGCTCTGGAAAAAGTGCTTTTGCCCACGCTTTGTCCAGGGGGTTGTTTTGTGCGCTGAACACGATTGACCGTTTCAGCATCTCGGAAGATCAGTATGCGTTTTTGGACGGTACAATAGGTATGCGAAACGGAAGAATGCCTATTACGATTTCTTTCAGAGTGACTAGGCAGCTGTGAAGGGCATATTCGGGCCCTACATTCAAAGTGGTTCCAGGAAAGTACAGTTTATGTGGGACTGACAATTTGGCTATTAGTAGTTTCCTTGTTAGTGTTCCCTGTCTTGAAGGTAGTTCACGATAAAAACAGTCTCCTAGTTTCTTCGGAAGTCGAAGTTCCGGGGTGATATTGACCTTGATTTCGAAATGTCGAATATTCTTCGAATATTCGAATAAGATTCGAATATTCGAATAATTGGTCGACTTTTCGAATATATTCATTTATTCGGGAATTTCGAAAACGCCTTATTCGAATGTATTCACTCATTCGGAAATTTTGAAAAGGCTTTATTCGAATGTATTCATTTATTCGGGATTTTTTAAAAGGCCTTATTCGAATGTATTCATTTATTCGGGAATTTTTAAAAGGTATTATTCGAATGTATTCATTCATTCGGGAATTTTGAAAACGCCTTATTCGAAAATATTCATTTATTCGGGATTTTTGAAAACGCCTTATTCGAATATATTCATTTATTCGGAAATTTTGAAAACGCCTTATTCGAATATATTCATTTATTCGGGATTTTTTAAAAGACATTATTCGAATGTATTCATTTATTCGGGATTTTTTAAAAGGCATCATTCGAATGTATTCATTTATTCGGAGTTTTTGAAATGGCCGTATTCGAATTATTCATTCATTCGAAAACTCGGGTCGAATGCCCATGTATAGAGTTCACTGAATCCTTGAATTTCTCCACTGATGCAAAGAAGACCTGGAGCATTCTTAAAGGCAGCATACTAGAGCATATCAAACGAATAAAAATTTTCGAATATTCGAATAAACGAATAATTCAAAAAATTGACTCTTTCGAATATTCGAATAAACGAATTATTCGAAAAATTGACTCCGAATATTCGAATAAACGAATTATTCGAAAAATAGACTTCTCCGAATATTCGAATAAACGAATTACTCGAAAATTTGACTCTTCCGAATAATCGAATTATTCGAATGATTCGAATACGAATAATTCGAATATTCAGCCAAAATCGCGAGTATTCGAATAAGAAGTACGGACCGAGTACGCATAATCAAACCACCGTTAGCGGCACTACCAACTTTCTTGACCTTTTTTGTATAGTATTATATAGATCAAACCTATGCCAATGTACTTCCACGAAAAAATACATTCCACATTATATCATAAGAGTATTCAAACTAACATTTACCACTGTCTACGAGTAGTTGTTAAACGATACGATCAAATTCTCTGGATTTTCTGAACAATATCTACCAACAATATCCGAATTTCCTATCAGTTTAGGGTGCTATCTGAGCGGGATGGGGGCACTGTTGTTTCACACATGACCACGCCCATTTTCCGTGCCGCAATCACTCCTGAATTGTGCGGGAGAAACCCTCGAGTAGGTATTCAATTTTGGTGGGCCACGATAAAATGGGCGGGGCCAAGTGCACCCAGACAGAGTGGCCCCCCACCGCTAAGATAGCAGCACCCAGTTTGGTTGAAGACATTTCACTTCTGGACCGCAAAAATATAAGGTGAACGTTGAATAGGAACTGACTTAAAGCTACAGCGGTTGACCTACTCAGACAGTAGGTGCGGGCGGAACGCTAGCTTTTGGCGGGCGGATCAACATCCCCCACCATCCGCCCGCCAATAGGCAGCGATCCAGCCGCCAGTAGCCAACGATCCGCCCGCCAGTAGCCAGCCATCCGCCCGCCAGTAGCCAGCCATCCCCCCGCCGGTAGCCAGCGATCTGCCCGGCAGTAGCCAGCGATCCACCCGCCAGTAGTCAGCGATCCGCCCGCCAGTAGCCAGCGATCCGCCTGCCAGTAACCAGCGATCCGCCCGGCAGTTATCATCGATCCACCCGCCAGTTATCAGCGATCTACCCGCCGGTTATCAGCGATGTACCCTTAATTTGAACCCCTTCTCATTTTGATCCCTCGGGTCGGGGACCAATTCTTAAAAGCACAGTCCAACCTCAAAATCGATTTTCTGTTTACCTTCTTATCTTGAAAATGATCTCACGCTGATTCCAATGATGTCTCTCTAGTCGTACAAGGCCCCCTGGGAGCGGAGTTGTGGCCCCTCAAAAATTGAGCTGCGGAAGCATGGTGGACGAGTTGTCCGAGGCTTGTAACTTCCGTCATTTGCAACCTATGGATGCGAGCCGACCTGAATAAAGAGGGAGGCTGAGAATGTAGGGAAGAACGGGGCTATTGATCGGAAATCATCACTCATCTCGCCACTGTTCAGCTCGAAAGATCGTAAAGGGGCGTGTTAAAGTGGCTTCCTGGTGTGGGCGCCCCAGATTGGCTTCCTCCTATATCTCGCTTATTCTGTGGAATCGAGAGCTCTCACTTGGCAGGTGTTATACGGGGTGGGTCTACTTCATAATTATGTGGAAATCTTAGATTTGGCCCCTGAGCTTGGACTGTGCCTTTAAGCGCCTATGACGCAGTTTTAATCAACCCAAAGAGTTGACTACCCAAACATTTTGAGGAAAACCTGGGCCAAAAATTCCTGTCAAAAAATTTTTACTGCCCAAGAAACTGAAGCCCTGAAGTTTGTGCTGCACCCTAGACCCCAACCGGCGTATAGTCGACAACAGATCGCTTTGATATTTTGCTTTCCTTATTGTTTCTTGGAGCAAAGCCGATGTGCCTATGTTATACATAACTTGCGTGCACCGAGCTTGCGCCAAGTCACAATAAGGAACGCAAGGTATGTGGGCAACCGGTGCCGGCCGTACTTCTGCACACCTCAGTACTGCTCATCTACTGCCTTATACCCACATAATAATGAATCAATTCGTTTACTCCGTCCCGTGTCTCATATTCTACCCTTTAATGTTTGAAAACTTTACAATTTTTCTTAGAAGTTGGTTCACGACAGATTGACCCACCGGTGTACGATAGGCCTCTTCGAACACCAGACACGTCTGTTGGTCAAGCTCTTCAAAAATTGAATGCAATGCCCCAGTCTCTCAAAAGAATTACGTCCAGCCCGCCCCGCAGTGTCCGAACAAGAGTGAAATAGCGCTCCGCATTTGCAGATAAGGTCTGTTGCAGCACGCAGCTTACAAACAATCTTGCTGAGAACTAAATGATAGTGCCGTGACCCCGTAGACCCAGCTCTAGTATATCCGAGCTGCTCGCTGCAACTACGGTTGTTTGCAGCTGCAGACCCAAAGTTAACTCCGATTAGGGCAGTAGAGATTTGAAGCTCATCAGCTGCGCTAGTAGTGTACATTGCGGTTCGATTGTGTTCCAATATGGGGCGCAGGTTGGATATTGTGGATTGTTTCACGCGACCATCCTTTCAGGGCACCAGTTCACAATCACCCTGAAAAGTTCTGTGGCCATATCCATGAAACTACGGGAGCCTCCCGGAACGGTTCCTATAAGCAGCCAGTGTATGCGTTGGGCGAACTTTGGACCTTCCCGGGAGGCTCCCTTTGTTTCATGAATACGGCCAACTAACTAAATCGCGCCAAAACGTTTTGCTAGCTACAACTAGTCGCATTTTCATCTTTTGGCAAATGGAGTGAAATCACTTTGTGCTAGAGCGGACAATTTGGCTCACTCGGCACTTTCACAAAGTTAGTGAGGGCTCCTTACATTGCCTAAGTTCCAGAAAAATCTGCATTGTGGGTCTCGGAATAAAGAAATTCTATTTACCATGCGTTCCTGATTGAAGGTTGGCACAATTTTGGTGCACCTATGTATTAGCATATGGCACCGAGCTTGCGCCAACGTTTACTAGGGAACAGAACGTCTCACTAGGATCCATGCCGATACGACACTTCAAATATCGTACTTCGACTTCTTTGAAACTCGGACTTTCGGGTATATTCAGGTTTTCAAATTCTTACCTTTCGTATCCTCCCATAGAAAATCCTAAAAAATGTGGGCAGTCACGGTCCACATATCCAAATTGGGGAACCTCATCACTCGAATTCAACACTGCGCCCACACAGCTAGCCTGCACGCTAAACCGGGACACCGCCTGCACGCTGACACGCTACGCGGCCGGCACAGCGACACACGATGCGGCCGGAACCCCGACACGCGGCGCGACGACTCCTCCCAACCTCTATTGGGGCCTTCACCGGGTGAGAGGGACCTCCAGATAGGGTTCAAGCACCGCAAACTTTAGTAACTGAACCGAGGACGCCGCTGCCATCTGACTCCTGCGCCTGAAAAATGCGTCATATATCTACTTCCCACGAAGTAGGCTCGCTTCCTCTAAAAACAAGGTTGACACCAGTTTACTTAGAGGCATCGTACGCGCTGAAAACAGCCTACCGTTTTTTGGGTTTGAATCAATGGTTGGGCCTGCCTGAGAACGTGGGTAGAGTTTGTCGGGTCACCGATGCTTTTTTAGGAAGATATGGGAGATCGAATGCCTCGAATCCCGCCAAAAGAGGCCGGCCTTCCGGCAGCCGTCTGGCTTCAAATGAGAAAAGAAGGTAGCTTATCAACAAATGATACATCAACTCCATCTTCATTTAAGCTTATCATTTGATGATAAGCCCCATTATTTTCTCACTTTATGTCACACGGCCGTCGGAATGCCGCCCTCTTCTGGCGGATTTCGAGGTATTCGATCTCCCATATCTTCCCAAAAAAGCGTCGGTGACCCGACAAACTCTAACCACGCTCCCAGGAGGGCCCAGCCATTGATTGAAACCCAAAAACGGTAGGCGGTTTTCAGCGCGTACGATGCCTTTACGTTGTGCCCTGGAAGAAAAGACCGAATATCGAATAGATTCGAATGACTCCCTTTTTTTAACGTCCGATTTTTGAATATATTCGAATGGCCTCTTTTTTTTCGAGGTCCGAACTTTAAATAGTTTCGAATGAAATCGACTCGAATATATTCGAATAATTTTTCGAATAATTTCAAAGCGAAAAACTGAAAACAGGCCAAGTGAGCCGTCAGTGGATGATCGTGAATTACTCCAAGCGCAGGAGAGGCGGGGAAAACTCGGTGACTCTTCCATTCACGCGCTTCGCTTCGCTTCTCCCCCGTTCGTCCACTCATGCGCTCCGATCATCCTCCTCTGCCCATCCCTTTCGTAATCGGAATACATTACGACCACCACCCTAGTTGCTCAAGAAATACTGACAACACAAGTCGTTTTCGCTGATGCGACCTGAGCTTTCTCTTGTAAAACGTGGATGGGTACATAGTATACTTATGTCGAGTCGAGTCATCGAGTCTTGGTATCGACTGAAACAGTCGACATCGAGTCATTCGACTACTCGATTATTCGGAAGTTTGAAAAACCGAATTAGTCGAAAACTCGATTATTCGAAATTCCTGAAAATCTAGTTAGTCGAAAACTCGATTATTCGAAATTTTCAGAAATCGACTTAGTCGAAAACTCGATTATTCGAAATTTTCGAAAATCGACTTAGTCGCAGACTCGATTATTCGATAGACCTGGAACAGTCGAATAAATTCGATAGTCGACTGTTTCGAGTCAAAGAAGTTCTCCTTCAGTTAAACTGTTTCAAAATGCAGTTGAAGACCATGCACCTAATTTACCGCCAGTTGTTATTTGCTCATAGTTCTCGAATGTTCTCGTACGGCTCACGACCATCTTTTTCACTTAAAGCCGGTATTGATTTACGCCAAAATTCCTCAATCCTCACGTGTGAGCATACCAATAAACTCATTAGAGATAACAAGACGGTCGCGCGATAGCCTGGAAATTAATACATGACGGTCAATTATTTCACCTTGCTCGAGAAAAAAGGCATGCAAGAGGCTTGAATGCATTGGGACCAGCGGAACGTCGCAAAGCAACCGAAACTTTTGGTTTTCAAATTTGTTTTTGATGCTTGGCTTTATCCTCCTTTCTCTTAGAAAAAAGGTGGGAGATCCAGAAAACTAACAGCTTCTATTGTGGCCACAGAAGCACAGCTTCGCAGATACGGAGGAGAAGCTGCACTCTCCGTCGAAAAAATCGGGCAAGAAGACGAAAAAGGCCATGAAGGCCAAAAAGACGAGGAAAACGGCTAAAGTCTAGCCGAAGAGGCTGAATATCATGACGGAGAGTCCACTATGAGCTTGGATGATGTAGAAGTAGACTACGATTTGCCCTGGCTAATTATTGTTACACTCAGCTACGGCTTTTTCCATGATTATCGTCTCCAAAGATGAATTCTGATTGTTCATCCACTAAATGATCTAGTTGAACCGTAATTCTCTCCTATATGAAATTCGTTTGGTTTTTTGAAGCATTTGGAATTTGGTCGATGGATATTGCTAATCGACATTAATGCATGAGTATTGGTTTCGGCCGTCTTACTGTGCGAAGATGGCGTTTTTCATTGCCAGATATACTTTCATCAATGTCTCGAAGCAGAAGAATGTGGTATGCTCAATATACTCGAGATAAGTTGCATCAGAAATTCAATTGTTGAAAATTGAGTTAGTCGAAAACTTGACCATTCGATTATTCGAAAAATCGAATCAATTCGACTACTCGATTATTCGAAATTTTGAAAAATCGAGTTAGTCGAAAACTCGATTATTCGAAATTTTCAAAAATCGACTTAGTCGAAAACTCAATTATTCGAAAAAATTTACGAGTCGCCGAAGTATAGTACATAGCACCATCTGTGCCAAGAATTTAACGATATTGTATGGTTTCTATCATATCTCTAAATAGCCGCGGCGTAGATGTTATTCCGCCATCTTTTGAGCGAAGCGTTTTTCTCTCCATTTCTAGCATACACCATATGTTTTTTTTTCAAAGACAACCGCTTCCCCGAATTAGGATACTAGCAATAAACTGGGAGAATTAAAGAGCACGTACTCTAATGAGCTCAATACAAGGTAAGCATCATAAGATCTTTCAACAATTAAGCAACATCAAGAAAAAAGCGACATATAGAAGTGAAACAACTATGGCACTGAAGTAGAGTTGGCGGATGGGGATTTATGACGTGGCAGTGGATCAATAAATGAACTCCACTCCACTCATCATTGATTGACCAGTTTCACCGTGTACAATTTGAGCGGGCGGATCGCTGGCTATCGAAGCCCTGGCGGGCGGATCGCCGGCAAGTTGCGGGCGGATCGCTGCACTTCATAGCTCAGCGGGCGGATCGCTGGCTATCAAAGCCCTTGCGGGCGGATCGCTGGCAGGTTGCGGGCGGATCGCCGCTTTAGAGCTTGCCGGCGATCCGCCCGCTAGGGTGTTCAAGTTTCCCAGGCGCCGCTATCCGCCCGCCAAAACGCAGCGATCCGCCCGCAAAGGCTTTGATAGCCAGCGATCCGCCCGCCGAGGCCACGATGAGCAGCGATCCGCCCGCAACTTGCCGGCGTACCGCCCGGAGAGGCCTTGATTGCCAGCGGTCAGTCCGCACCTGTTGTCTGAGTAAATTCATGAAAATTAGGTATTACATAAGACTCTAGCAGCGTACGGTAGCCGTTTCTGGAACATCGCTCGAGTCTGTTTGGGACATACTCCATCAGATGGAAAACAGTATCTGTTACGTCTGCCCACAAATTCGGTGCTGAGCGAGATACTCCACCATTAGATTTCTGACTGTCTCATGTTTAATACTGGAGTATTCCGATTATATTCGAACTTTCTGCCAGTTTGATTGGTGTTGAGGCATTGATTGACCTCTGTTCACTGTGCACTCTGGGTGTTCTTTGGCCATTGTATCAATGGCCTCGTGGGGTGACTTCCGGTCACACCACCTATGGCCACTCACTGTCTGGCCAAAGAACACTTTCGGTCCCGCCTACTCTGTCCGTATAAAAGGGGCCGATTTCCTCTATGCTTTGATTCTACATTTCGTCTAATAAAGTATTCACTAAACTCGTCTACGTCGATACTACAACTGGCGATCAGGATGAGATCAGCAACAAACGTCAAATCAACAACATCATTGCTGCTCTCAAAAGGGATGACCACCCACACCTGGAAGTTACAATCAATGGTCATCCTACTCAACTACTACTCGATACTGGTGCAGAGATCACTATTATCTCTGACTCGAATTGGAAACTACTCGGGAAGCCTCCCCTCCAGAAAACTGACCTCACTGGCTCTGCCGCAAATGGAACGCCTCTGAAAATTTGCGGTTGCTTCGAAGCTGATTTCGTTGTCAATTCAACTGGGGGACACTGCCCTGGACGTGGAACTTGCTTCGTAACCCAAGATGAATGCAACGTCTTCGGGATGCCGTGGATCAAACAGTTGCCCGACCTCTACAACACGGTCAGGAAGTATCAGATTCACAGTACGATCGTTGTCGACCACGCCTCCGCTGCCCGAGACGCCATCGTTGCTGAATTGAAGACGAAGTACGCTGATGTCTTCAAATCTGGTCTCGGACGCTGCACGACTACCAAAGCAACGCTGATGCTGAGAGCTGATGCCCAACCCATTTTCAAAAAGAAACGCCCTGTACCGTACGCCAACGTCGCCGCTTTGGACAAGGAGATCGACCGCCTACTAAACGAGGACGTGCTGTCTCCTGTGACCTACTCAAGATGGGCTGCACCCATCGTCGTGGTGAAGAAAAAGAATGGAACTCTTCGCCTATGTGCCGACTATTCAACGGGACTGAATGACGCGCTGATGTTGCACCAGCACCCGCTGCCCACTCCGGACGATGTTTTCACAAAACTAAATGGTGGAACGGTATTCACGCAGATCGACTTCGCTGATGCCTATTTACAAGTGGAAGTCGACGATGCTTCAAAGGAGCTGCTGACGATTAATACGCACAGAGGACTATTCCGCTACAATCGTTTGCCCTTCGGAGTGAAATCTGCACCTGGCATCTTCCAGCAAATTATCGATTCCATGATTGCTGGGTGAAGGGCTATCGCCCTATTAGCCTGTTATCACCGATCGCGAAAGTAGCCGAAAAGCTAATCGTAAGGGACCTGGCAGAGCAGAATGAGGCACAGCAACATCAACATGGGTTTAGAAAGCTTCACTCCACCACCACTGCCCTTCTGGAGATTGTCAGCTATGCGGTCGATGGGTTCAATTTCAGAAAGCCTCTAGAACAGTGGCCGTTGCCCCCGATCTAACCAAAGCATTTGATTCTGTTAACTCCAGGACTTTTGTCCGAGAAACTATTGAAGTCCTCGCTGCAACCGTGGCAGAAGCGTTGGATAGCAGCGTTTACGAAAGGTCGTCGGGCCAAAGTGCTATTCCAGAATCACGTCTCCGATAGTATACCTGTAGCAGCCGGTAAAGCTGCAGGGTGGAGTTTTGTCACCTGCCCTCTTCAGCCTGTATATTGAAGACCTACCCGAGCCTCCTGAAGACATAAAAAATTGTTGCGTATGCCGACGATATCACCATCATGTGCCGTAATCGTGACATACAGATAGCCGCAAACAAGATCAGCGACTATCTCGTCGATCTTAAAAACTTTCTCGATAGTATGATGCTCACAGTTTCCGCGGCGAAGTCTTCTGTTTCGGTATTCACATCTGACCCAAAGGAACACAGCGCCCTACCTGCTGTCAGGTGATGGTGACCTTCTTGCCTACAGCGCAATTTCCTAAACTGCTGGGCCTCGTTTTGGACCCATCGCTGAAGTTCCACAAAAATGCTGAACAGAAGCAGGCAATTATCAAGGCAAAGCTTAATGTGTTGCGAGCTCTAGAAGGAACGTCCTGGGGTGGCAGCAGAAAGACAATCTTGACGACATATCGAGCTATTCTGCAGCCTGCATTGGAGTATGCTGCACCTGTCTGGCAGCACATCGTGTCGGACAGTTCCTGACTAAGATGCAGCGAATTCAGAATGCTGCACTACGAATAGCCACTGGATGTGCAAAGCTCACCGATTGAGCACCTTCACGCCGAGGCCCGTATCTTGCCAGTGAAAGAGCATTGTCAGCTCCAGGCTCAGCAGATGTTTATTAATGTCCTTAAGCAACCTAATCATCCGTCGAGAAGACTATTAAATCCCGTGAGAGAGATCGATCAGAGTGCCGTTTGCCGATGCTCCGAACAAAGTGAATGTACAGAGATGGACCGACCTCGAATCAAGAACGGCTTCGTCTCTACGCGCGGAGCACACCCGGTTTGTGAAGGATCATCTCGCCAAAGCGGCCGTCAACCCTATTCTCGGTGATGTGCCGCCCAGGGTATGTGATACCGAGTCCGAGCTCGGTAGGCGCGCCAGGTGTATCCTCGCTTCGTTGCGCTGCGGACATTTCTCCATTGCTTATGTCTTACCCGGCAGGATCGACATTAGTCAGCCTGACGTGTGCCCGGACTGTGGAAACCAAGGCCACGACACTAAACACCTATTTGACTGTCCGAAGAAGCCAACAACGCTCACTACAATAGACTTGTGGACGAATCCAGTGCTGGTCGCCCAGTTTCTCAACTTGTGACGAAACCCCTCTCAGTGGCTGCAAAGAAGAAGAAGATGATTGCTGGACTGGACGGGTGTGCAGCTTACCTCGACGACGTCATTGCCACTGGCCGCACCATCGAAGACCACAACGTTAATCTGGAAGCCCTATTCAACAGGATCCAAAACTACGGCTTCCGCGTTCGTATCGAGAAGTGCAACTTCCTGATGGCTCAGATCCGATACCTGGGCAATATTATCGATGCAAATGGACGCCACCCGGACCCCGAGAAAATCGAGGTGATCAAACAGATGCCACCACCCAGGGATATCGGACAGGTGCGATCGTTCCTGGGACTACTCAACTATTACGGAGCTTTCGTCGAGGAGATGCGCCAGTTACGTGCACCACTGGACAACCTGCTCAAGAAAGACGTGCCGTTCAAATGGTCATCCGACTGTCAACGAGCCTTCGACCGCGCCAAAGAGGTTCTGACTTCGGATTTGCTGCTCACACATTATGACCCCTCCAAAGAAATAGTCGTCGCGGCCGATGCATCGGACTATGGGATTGGAGCAGTAATCTCACACCGGTTTTCCAATGGATTGGAGAAACCAATTTACCATGCCTGCCGTGCCCTCACAAGTGCCGAAAGGAACTATGGACAAGTGGAGAAGGAGGGCCTAGCTCTCGTATTTGCTGTGCGGAAGTTCCACCGTTTCCTCCACGGACGCCATTTCAAGTTGCTGACGGACCACAAGCCACTTATTGCTATATATGGGAGCAAGAAAGGAATCCCCGTCTATACGGCTAATCGACTGCAACGCTGGTCTCTGATATTGCACAACTACAATTTCACAATTGAACACAGAGCCACGAACAATTTCGGACAAGCCGACGCTCTCTCCCGCCTCATTGCTGACCGATCTGCACCGCTGGAAGACGTCGTCATCGCAGAAATCAACGTCGACGCCGTGAACTTATTCACAGATGCGACTACTAAGCTACCTGTGACTGCGGATATTGTTGCCGAAGAGACTCTTAAGGACCCCCTGCTGAGAGATGTGCTACAGTACGTCCAAACTGGACAATGGCCCAAAAAGCCAAGAGGCTGGCTGCTTCTATTCAACAGTACCCGAAAGAATCTCACAAGCCTACAAGGATGTGTTATGTTTGGAAACCGCATTGTCATACCGAATTCCCTACAAGCCGCCGTCCTCCAGGACCTACACAACGGTCACCCTGGAATGTCGAGGATGAAGATGCTCGCCAGGAATTACTGCTACTGGACGAACATCGATAAGGATATTGAAGAAAAGGTCAGATCTTGCACTGCCTGTCAGGAATCTGCTAAAAACCCGATCAAAACCACGCTCTGCTCATGGCCAGTTGAACAGAAACCATGGATTCGCATACACGCCGACTTTGCTGGACCTGTTGATGGACAAATGTTCTTGGTAATAGTCGACGCATTCTCGAAGTGGCCGGAGATAATCGAAATGTCGTCTACAACATCAATAGCAACGATTAAGGAACTTCAACGCCTTTTTGCTCAATTCGGCTACCCGCAAACACTCGTAACGGACAATGGAACCCAGTTCACATCCAAGGATTTCGGTGATTTTTGTGCAACGAATGGTATCAAACATCTGCGCTCACCTCCATTTCATCCACAATCTAACGGCCAGGCGGAAAGATTTGTTGATACGTTCAAGCGAGCCCTTCAAAAACTTAGGAGGGAGGGAATGACGCAGGATGCAATTCAAACATTTCTACTGCATTACCGCCGGACACCATGTTAAATGCTACCCGGAGGACAATCACCCGCTGAAGCTTTTCTGGGAAGACGTCTGCGAACTACCCTTTCACTACTGAAGCCATCCGCTACGACTGACCAGTTTCAACGCGATCAGAGAATGGAGGCTCAGTTCAACAAGCACCATGGAGCACGCACGAAGCTATTTGAAAAAGGTGACCTCATATGGGTCCGTGACCATCGGTCCGGACATCCCAGATGGTCTCCGGGACGCTTACTACTTCGTCATGGACAGTGTATCTACGACGTCCAAGTCGATGACATATGCTGGAAACGTCGAGCCAACCAATTACGTCCGAGAACGTGCCCTACTGCAACATCGACGCTTATGGATCAGTTCGACCTGACCCTATTACCATGCCTCGATGCCCACCTGTCCAGCCAGGACGAATCTACTACCACACGCGACGAGTCTACGGACGGGACTACGACGGCCACCGATAATCAGCGTTCAACACCACCACCTACTCTGCCGGATCTTGCTCAACGACCACATCGCGAACGACGACCGCCAAAGCGTCTCGAGATGGATCCTCGCGCACGATCATATTTGTAGTTTTTTTTTAGATGGATGTTTGATAATTTGCTATAAATTGTCATATTATTATGCCCACCATTCATCTTAGGAGGGAGGTGTTGAGGCATTGATTGACCTCTGTTCACTGTGCACTCTGGGTGTTCTTTGGCCATTGTATCAATGGCCTCGTGGGGTGACTTCCGGTCACACCACCTATGGCCACTCACTGTCTGGCCAAAGAGCACTTCCGGTCCCGCCTACTCTGTCCGTATAAAAGGGGCCGATTTCCTCTATGCTTTGATTCTACATTTCGTCTAATAAAGTATTCACTAAACTCGTCTACGTCGATACTACAATTGGGGACATTTCACCTCTGGACCGCAAAAATGGACATGTGCCGGAGACTCTGCTTCTTATTTTTTGAAATTATTCGTTTATTCGGCCGAATATTCGAATACTGGGCCGTCCGAATATTCGAATAAATGAATTATTCGAAAAATTGACTTCTCCAAATATTCGAATAAACGAATTATTCGAAGAAATGACTTCTCCGAATATTCGAAAATTTGACTCTTCCGAATAATCGAATTATTCGAATGTTCGTTTATTCGGCCGAATATTCGTTTTCCGAATATTCGTTGACATATTCTACAGCATACACGCTCGTAAACGTGGTTGAGATAACTACGTGAATCGAACCGTATGGCTTACAACATAATGCTTACGCATTTTGAAATGTCAAAAACGACCCACAATACCGTTACATCAGTTAGAAGTCGGCCCCGCTCGTATTTCCACGCCCCCTGTATTTGCCCTTTTGCTCCAACGCACGGTTGCTGGGTCACCTTCGCCGTTAGTGACGTGTGTGGTTCACTTGTTAGGCAATCTACCAACAGTACCGACGGTGAATATGACCCAGCAACCTTGCGTTGTAGGAAAAGGGCGAATACAGGGGGCGTGAACATACAGGGCGGGGCCAACATCTAACTCATGTAGCGGCATTGAGGGTGGTTCTTGACACTTCAAAATGCGTAAGCGTTGTAATCTGGGCCATACCATTCTATTTCCGTAGTTATCTCAATCACGTTTACGAGCGTGTATGCTGCCTTTAAGCGGTTGTCTGGGAAGAAATTGGCAGCGGAGCGCAACATGCTTGAGTTCCCTTCGGGGAAATTCGAGTCCGGATTTAAGGCTGCATGCCGACTTGGAAAACACTTTGCTTCAGCGACGTCCCGCCGTGATCGTTCCAACAGGCTCACTCTCCGGTCTATAAGGAAGCTCAGCCGACAAGATGTAAACTCTGGTACCGCCGTAGTGACCCGTTGATTTCGATTATCACAGCGCGGAGCGGTGGCTTTTTCGTCGGAACCTCCTTATCACTAGTTATATTTCACCGAGGCCCACCGCTCCGCTGCTGGTATTGATCGAAATCAACAGGTCACTACGGCGGTACCAGAGTTTACCTGCCGTAACTGCTTCTGAGATGTATTCCCTCATCAAGTCCATGAAGAACTCGAGAGCCGAGGGACCCGACAGCGTGTCAGCCGTCCATCTCAAACACTTGCCGGAACAGTTCCTTGAATTACTATGTGATCTGGTCTACTCGTCATTCAGCACTGGTGTCATTCCCGCTAGATGGAAGCAAGCAATTGTTCTTCGGATCCTCAAACCTGGCAAACCAGAAGATCAAGCAACTTCGCATCGACCCATCTCCCTTTTGTCCCCCATTGCTAGGTTAGCGGAGAAATTCATCAACCCGCACCTCCAAGAAGCATTACGTCATAACGTGCATCAACATGGCTTCAAGAAAGCCCACTCTACCATCACGGCACTTACGTCCATCACAAAACACATAATTGCTGGCTTCAACATGAAACCTCCAGCTGGTAGAAGTATAGTCGTGGCAGTAGACTTAACTGCTGCCTTCGATAATGTCAGTATCCCGCTGCTGTCCGAATCGATCCTGGACTCTACTATTCCCGACTGGTGCAAAAGATGGACCGATAACTTTGTCAAAAATCGTTCCATCTGTGTGAAATTTGATGGACACTTGTCGAAGTCTGTGCCCCTGAAGGCAGGCGTCCCACAAGGAGGATTTTTATCTCCCAGCCTGTTTTCTTTGTATCTGCCTGATGTGCCGAAGCCGTTGTCAAACATCCACTTATGTCTATATGCGGATGACATCACTATTATTTGTACTGACCCTGTCATAGATCGAGCCACTGCTGAGATGAATAAATACCTCGTCAGTCTGGCCAAGTTCCTCGGATCGAAGCAGCTAAAGGTCTCACCAACCAAGTCCAGCGTTACTTTGTGCACCACAGCGACTGCCGAACACAAGCTGCATCCCAAGGTTCTTTGGGAAGGAAATATACTGCCCTTATCAAAACACCCTCGACTTCTCGGTATTCCTGGACCCGTCACTACGTTTTCATGAAAACACACGTGTTCGAGCTGCTGCTGCCAACACACGTAACAACATTCTACGTTCGCTGGCTGGCACTTCATGGGGCAGCTCAAAGGAAATTTTGAGAACCACCCACAGGGCTATGGTGCAGCCGGGGCTGGAATATGAAGCCCCAATATGGTCAAGACACCTGTCGGAAGCCTCTTGGAGCAAGCTTCAGCGTGCACAGAACACTGCTCTACGCGTGATCACTGGATGCCCTAGATCCACCCCGGTATCTCATCTACATCAAGAGTGTTCGCTGCTTCCTGTAAAGCAGCATTGTCAACTCCTGTCGCAACAGTTCCATGTTGGCATTGTAAGGAATTCCACACACCCTAGTTTCCCCCTACTGTCATCTGGTCCCCATTTCCGACATATTAGCTCGCCACTTCATGCTGCAGTCTCCGTCTTGGATCGTCAACGTTGGGCGACGTCGGAGCTCAATCGCGTCAGACTACTGCAAATGGAGCACACCCGATTCGTCAGAGAATACCTTTCCAGTGCTCCCCTAAATCCAATTCTTGGTGACGTGCCCCCCCCCCGATCGATGACAGCAAAACGGACCTACCCAGACGTACGCGCGTCATCCTGGTAGGTCTTCGATGTGGACACTCCTCACACCTCAAGGCCTTCGTCCATAGATCGATTCATCGATCCCTGACGAATGTCCCGACTGCCACAACCCAGGGCACGATTCATTTAATTTATTTTCATGTCCTGCAAGGCCGACTTCTCTAACAGTTATGGATATGTAGACGAACCCGTGCGATGTGGCTGCCTTTTTACACCTATGAGGAGAAGCTCTATGTGGCCGATAAAAAGAAGAAGAAGAAGAAGAAAAGCTCAAACTCAAAACCCATTCGAAAGCTAATTCAGGCAAGGCGAAAATGTTCCATACCAGTTACTCCTGAGAAGATGATGGCGAACATTAGAGCAAAATCCGTTTGTCGTTCAGTTGTATAGTCCATCGTGTAATTCGTGAACATGTTCTCACCAAGGGTTTTAAAGCTAAAGGAAAGAGCAGATTTCACTTCAACGCATACAACTATGAAACAGATACAGGCAGTTGCTAAATAGGAAACCAAAAAACATTTGTGCATACCTAAAACCAGTGTAATTCGCTGTTAATGTCTGGTTCAATTGCAATATCATAGGACTACTGGGATCGGAGGCATTCTCATGGACCATATAGGCAGGAGTGTTCACCTTCGGTATGGGCACCTTCATGGGTCCATCGAAAATAACAGAGAACAACCAGGTGGAGTAACATACCTGAAACGGAAACAAGAAAGCAAATACATATTCACACTGCAATCGATTTTATTAAAAAAATAACCACACTAACCGAAATGAGGATGAATGTGATTAAAGCCGTTTTTGCGAAAATACCAGCACCGAGTAAACTGAGAATGAGTAAAACGAGAGAAACCAACACGCAGTACACAAACCGCCACGTTGGGGAATCGGGAAACTCTGTAAGACACAAAAATCAACGCAAGTAACTATGGTTTCCGTATTCGATTTAGTCTGACGCATGGACCAGGCGGCTGGCTGCGCGGTGTTGGCGGCATATCTGGCCAACGGGGTTTCGATTCGCGCGCGGCGATCTACCGTCGCAGCCCCGTCCATTCATCAGATTAAATTTATTACGTGAACTCTAGATTGAATTATCTCACCAGAGAACTTATAAACACGAAATAGACTATATAAACCTAAAAAAGCCATCCAGGACAGTCCTAACCAGCGATCAGATTTCGCTGTAGTGAGTAATTCTACATTTTGAGGACTTCTAAGGACTTTATGAAACACTACGACGGAACAGTAACCAAGAGCCACATATCTTGACTGATGACAACTTCGGCATGAATGGGGTGTAACGAGCTTACGAATGGTCGAAATCAATTACAGGAGATTGTTTACCCACTAAAAATTGGAACACCCTCTCCTTAAGCTGGGCAGCCTTCAAGAAAATAGAGGCGGATTTCGTGAGCTTAAAAATCATGAACAGAAAGAGGGATTCGGGGAGGGGGAGGGAGTAGACGTCAAGAACTAAACACCCTGTGGCTTCTAAATAACTGAGTCGAACGCAACATAGGACGAACGGGTTTCTATGAACGCTGCCAAATAGTGCCCTGAGAAAATTTTTGATTTCACTTGAGAGTTACTATCCCTTGTTCCACGATACTCGTGTTTCGAAAACTCAAGAGAAGAGCAGGAATTCGAGCAACCCAAGTGCTACGGAGGGATAAATGATTAATTCCAACTATAAACTGCCTCTAAAAATTCTCATTGTGCCGTAGCCTGTCCCGAAATTGCCGCCGTCCAAACTCACAATCTTTGAGGGGCTATACAAGAAGAGAACAAAAACGAATTTGAGGTTGAATTGTGCCCTAAAACTCGCCAAATAAGCCCTGTTCTAAACACTCGCGGGCCAGCTTCTGAGGGAAACCTCGTGATAGATTCTACGCTTGCTAGGGCTCGTTTATCGAACACACGCTATGGCCGCACTCTCATCACTGCGGTGTGACAACCGACGGGGCAGCCACGCAAGCCTTAGAGTGTATTCGATCAACGAGCAGCTTCCAAGTGTAACCGGATCCATTGGTAAGCGGTAACAGAAGTAATATCTGTGAAAAGGTACTCACGTCCTCCACCAAGATTGTTCAGCAATGCTTCCGTGAAGCCAGAGACATACAAAGCACATGAAAAAACATTGGCGACGAAGAAAAGGATGCCAATGGCGCCACCAAATTCAGGTCCCAGAGATCTACTTATCATGTCTGAAAGAAAAACGTTTTAAAATTTCGTGAACAGACCGCTCTCAAGAAAATAGTTATTAAAATGGAACACACAATAAACTCCTCCGCCTTCCACAGCTCCATTCGACGAAATAGCGCAGAGCGACAACACAGTCAGCATCACAATTGCATAGGCTAGTGCTAGCTGTACAACCGTCATAAGGAATCCCAACTGCCCCACAACGAAACCTGAAGAAGATTTTCAAGTCGAAATGAAGCCAGACTGATCATCTATGTAGACAACGTACCCATTCGCATAAACAATAGAATACTGAACATTGACAGCGCGACTGGAGCGAACACTCCAGAAATAGTGGAAAGCCCATTTGGACGCGACTGGGCAAAGTCAATGCCTGAAACAATGACAATCATACAACTGTTTCACTACGACGGTGAGCTTTCAATTCAAGATCGGGACTGTGCACGACTGATTTTTTAGCAGGAAATCTTCTCCAATCCACGAGGCGTCCAATGGAGCACAGTCTAAATTTGGCAGTTTTTGACAGCTCATCAGAACGTGGAAGAAGATGGAGTTCGCCACGCACAACCGCAAGCCCGCAGCGGCATTGAACACAACAATGCAATAGTATGCTGCTCGAAAATATCATACTGGCCTCGAGCTTTTTGCGCGAAAACGAAAGTTCTTTTCTTCCTTTTGCTATACCCTGTCCCAAACGAGATGGCAAGCCTAGAGTCCAAAGAAGCAGCGCGCCGCCCTCTGCGTCTCTGACATTTTCGTATTTTAGCACTTTCTTTAACTTTCTCACTTCATTTTCTTACATACTCCAACTCGCGACTATATTTCCAAACCTCGGGCCGAGTTGTCATGGGCGTGGCATGGGCGGAGCGTGTAAACTCGTCCATTCCTATCGGGACCCATCGCCAATACGGTAGCTACTGCCCCCTCCTTTAAACTGCGCCGTTCGCCTCCGAATCAGCTGTTCTTCCTCTTTTTGGCAGAGGATTCGCCGTCTGTATTCGACTTTGCGGCCATTATTCTGTATTCTGCTATATTTTCGTGGATATATTCCGGTCCTGCTGTGCTGGTACAGCAATCTGCTGCATAATTCGAGTCTGTTTCGCCCTCCCCAACCGTCGCCGTCGGTCCTGATTCGTATTTTTTATTCGGCTACTTACAGTTATTCCCTTTATATAGTATTATTTACTATTTTCAAAGTACATGCTCTTCTGCCGTTTCACTTTTTCTAGACAGAGCTTTTGACAGATTTTCCACCTTTTCTACTTATTGTCAGCGCCAAAATTGATTTTACTTAGCTAGCTTTCCTTTTTTTTTTGAAGAACGATTTCTAGGTCGCCAAGTGCTTCAACTTTTGCAACCCTCGCCACAAAGGGTTTACAAATTCATTTTTAAAAGCATCGATTGGACTTCAGTACATTATTTTAAATTACCGGAGATATAAAAACTCTCAGAAATTTGGAACTTTGGATCATTTTGCTTTTTTTCTGCAGAAGATCATTAGAACAGCTAGCGGTGCTATGTGGGAAGGGGGGGGCCACTGTGGCGCGATGGACTTGGCCACGCCTATTTTACTGTGCCGCACTAAATTTGAGCACCTACCCGGGGTTTCCCTCCCCTGCCAAAATCAGGAGAGTCATTGCGGCACGGAAAAATGGGCGTGGCCAAGTGCGATACAACAGTGGCCCCCCCTTCCCACATAGCACCCAGCTAGCTTTTTTTTCGTTGAGGTTCTGCCGAATTAAACGTATCATTTTGAAGGGGTCAGCCGCTGCATGCAATTGCCCGTCCCTTTCCCAATATTTTCTCCCTTCTTTTTCCTCTTTTTAAATCTTTCTCTCTTCTTTTATCTGACGCAGTTTCCGATTCTGTATCATTGAGACACTGTTCAACGCAACATGAACTCTTTAATACAGTCTCGGTATATGCCGACAGAAATTTGCTTCCTCCTCACCTCTTCCTGCCTTGCTGCGGATATTCATCATGGTACACTGATCAGTACTACCGGGAAACTTCATTGGCGAGGAAAACGCTACAAATCTCAAACCGTAAGTCGTTTTTTGAAACCCATTCTTTCACGTTAGTGCCACCTCACTTGTAAAATGTGTGAAAGTCGGTGGAATCGGATTTAGACACCGATTTTCCTACAGTTTTATTGTTCAGTGTTGAATCTTGAACTTGAAAGGCGATTTTTTTGCAGAGAGCCACGGCTCGGCCATTATACCGTTATCATGGACCCGAGTGGCATGTTTGTGAATAGATAGTATTGTGCAATTTTTTTTCATGAAGCCGCGGCTTAGCCATTAGTTATATCGCCATATCCCAGATTTATTTTTACCGTGGACGCCGAACGGTTGTCTCGTAAAATAATAAGCTAGAAATGGAGAAACAATTGCTTCGCTCTTAAGGCACTGAAACCATAGTCTTGGCGTTCTGAAAAAAAAACGGAGCACACCTCCAAGGTGTTCAGTGTTTTGAGGACTGCACGGGGAGCGCTTTTAGTGGTCAGTCATGAAGGTTTGCTCTGAGAGACACTTCGTCGCTCTCAAAAATAAGATTTTCCAATGTTATTCTTGTTTAGCTCAGCTATTATTCCTCTCATAATGATGAACTAACCGTTGACACAATGAATAAGGCGACATTGTGATCACGGAAATATACATATCTGCAGCGTACTAGTCCTTAACAACATAGTGAAGCTATTCTCTAAAAAAGCATAAATGACCTTCTCTCCGTGTGTCGCCAAGTGTGCGTGAAAGACGACCTTCGACTGCCCCGATCAAAACTCCAGTGGCACTCACACAGGGTACGGCACGAGGTACGGAAACCCCCTCCAGAACATAATTTTGGCGATTTTCCCAGACCCCCAAGGTGTTATTTGGTTAGTTTTTTGTAAAACTTGAAGAGTATCTTGATCGAATTTTTCGAAAAAAACTTAATGTAACTTCGACATGGATCCTAATGAAACTGCGTTCACTGTTGAAGGTTGGCGCAAATTCGGTGCCATATGCTATAACATAGGCGTACCGAGTTTGCGCCAACCTCCAATGGGAAAACGCAAAGTCTCATTAGGACCCATGTCGATGGTGAGCAAAGTATACCTCCATTCAGTATTGTCCGCTTGGTGTCCCCGCGGAGCTCAGACCCCCCTTCACCCCAGAGCTGCTCGCCCCCTCCCTGTGGATATCCACACCCCGCGCCGTACCCTGCACTCACAGCAGGGTAGCTAACTGTCGCGGAGTCGACTGGCTCCGCAAGACGCCACCTGGGCTATTAGAAAAAATTTAAGGGTTCGGCAGTCGGGCCGCAGCGCGAGCATCTGTTTAAGTCGGCGTAAAAATGCCGCAATCTAGGGTCGTATGCTATTTTCTCAGCAGGGAATGGAGATGCTATGCATTGTATGTCATTGAAAAATTTGGCCTGAGGTCCAATCAGAGACGACTCGATTTTCGACATTGGAGGGACACAATAACATACGGCTCTTGGATGGACAGTGCATAGCAAGCAGCATTTGCTCCTCCATTTCTTTTCACAAAAGAACCGCTCTGCGTCCATAATAAAGATATAATGGCCGGCCGCGGCTCTCAGCAAAAAAAATCTGCTTCGAAAGTACAAGATTCAACACGGAACAAGTAAAATTAGATGAACATCGGTGCAAAGGGTGGCTGCAACGAAGTATCGTCGATCACTGGGTGAAGGGTAGCCGCAGCGCAACGATCTAACGTGATATCGATGTTCATGACTATCATTACCTCCTCGCTTCCGTGCGTGGCACGTGTGTTCGTCGCGGCTACCGTCCATCCAGTGATCGACAATAGAAGAAAATCGATTTCTTATTCCAAATTCACCGACATCCACACTTCGTGCACAGAGTTAGCACTAACTTGAAAGAAAGAGTTTCGAAAAAGAATTACACTTTGAGATTCGCAGGCAGCGTTTTCCTTGCTATTGAAATTTCCCCTGCACTCCGATCAGTATAGCATGACGATGATGTCCACAGTAAGGCAGAAAGAATTCGGGTGGGGAGGGAGGGGTGGGAGTGAATATTTGTCGGCATATACCGAGACTGTATCAAAGAGTACGCACGTGTTTACCAGTGTCTCAATGATAAAGAATCGGAAATTGCGTCAGACATAAGGAGTGGGAAAGGAAAAGGGAGGGAGAAAGTATCTGGAAAATGGAGGGGCAGTTGCGCACTGGCTCCTGCAAATGTGCCATAAAATTTAACAGAAACTCATGAAAACCAAAAAGTTTCAGGGAACAAAATGAAATACTTGTGCAATCAATTTAAAATTGATATGTGAAATAATACTAATAAATATCACTTTAAATATTCAATTGATAAGTTATAACAGTATTTTCCGAAATAGAATTAATAACGAAGATTTTGATTTGACAGCTGCTGTTGAATTGCAAACCGTTCTTCAAAAAAGAATTAGCAGACTGAAATAAAGTTTGGCGTAAACAATAAATGAAATTAATACAAACGAAAAAAAGAAAAGAATGAATAATCAGCCCAGCACCAAATAGTAGATGGAATAGAGTAGAGTAATACAGCGCAATAATGTAGTGGTCCCAGAATATTAAAGAAATTACGGCAGCAAGAGGAGAACGATAGAGAAATGCAGCAGCTTGCTGTACTAGCACAGGAGGACCGGTAGATATCCACGAAAATATAGCAGAATACAGAAGAATTACCGCAAAGTTGAATACAGACGTCGAATCCTCTGTCCAGTCGAGGAAAAACAGCTGATTCGGAGGCGAACGGCGCAGTTTAAAGGAGGGGGCAGAAGCTACCGTATTGGCGATGGGTCCCGATAGGAATGGACGAGCTTACACGCTCCGCCCATGCCACGCCCATGACAGCTCGGCCCGAGGTTTGGAAATATAGTCGCGAGTCATACTCCATTGCTCTTTTGCGTTCTTTTCTCTCGAAATGCTCGTGTTATTCACTCTCGATACATATTTTGTTCTTCACGTGGCAGGGAAAGTTTTTCAAGATAGGGATAACAGGTCGGAGCGCATAGAGTCGTCTAAGCCGTTGATTTCACCGTAAACTCTATACAGCCGAGCTGTTTTAACTTGTCTGAAGCCACTATTTCCCTTTAAAGTTTGGTTGCAGTCTCTATAGTGTCTCAGACAACTTTAACATCGATCCAGATGCTTCAGGTCGCTGATGATGTCAGAGACGCAGAGGGCGGCGCGCTGCTTCTTTGGACTCTAGGCTTGCCATCTCGTTTGGGACAGGGTATACTTTACGACTTCCACTTTTAAAACGACTTTGGGTGCTATGTGGGAACGGGGGGCCACTGTTGTATCGCACTTGGCCACGCCCATTTTTCCGTGCCGCAATGACTCTCCTGATTTTGGCAGGGGAGGGAAACCCCGGGTAGGTGCTCAAATTTATTGCGGCACAGTAAAATGGGCGTGGCCTGGTCCATCGCGCCATAGTGCCCCCCCCCCTCCTTCCCACATAGCACCCGACTTTGGAACTTTCAACATTTATCAGGCTGTGAAGAAAAAACGCAGGTTAGACAACTTTCTTGGGTTCGTCTGTGATTCTTCGTTCACCATTCGAAGCTCAACACTTTCTCTATCTGATAGCGTTTTGTGGCTATTAAAAAGAAACCTGCTCCAAATTTCACATCAAAATGTGGAGGAAGCTTTGCGACCCGTAACTCTTCGAATGCCCCTAGTTCTCTTCCTTTTAATCATCAGGAGTGTTTAAACTCATGGAACTTTTGAACTCTGCGAAGGCTAAATTACAGCGCCAAAACAGGTTCGCGGAACTTCTTCTATAAATCCGATTTCGCACCAAAAACGACATTTTTCTCACATCTTCATTATCGTTGGATTGCAGGTCCCCCAAAGTGTGCTTGCACATGTAATAAATTTGAAATAGCTGTGCACTGTGTAGTGTCTTGACTCACGATATTTATTTTGTCAATAATTAACAAATTTTTTCAAAGATTTGAATTTTTTCATTTTTTTTTGGTTTTTGAAAAAATCTTGGATAATTGACAGAATAAATATAACAAAATAACGGATTCCATACTACTTAATTATGAGAACGGGTGTCCAGAAACCGTTGAATGATGAGATATGATAGACAATCTTGCTTTTTTAAAGAATTCTTAATCGCGAAATTCTTCCCGTTAAATGGTTTCCGTGAAAATATTTTGCTGTTAAATCCCTGTCTTCGCAGAGTTAATAGTTAAACATCACTGATGGTTATAATGAAAGGAACGAGGGTCCATTAAAACCTTACTGTTCAGAACTTACTTCACATTTCGATGTGAAGTTCGAAGAACTTACAAGGGACGACCCCCCCCCGGGGGAGGAGACGTCCTGAAAAAAGTTCTTCTGAGAGTTGTGGAGGATGGATAGAGTAACAATAATCTATGTTCGATTTTTCCTAAGGGCCTTTCGATGTTCCAAAAAATAAAAAGAAAAAAACCTTTTTAAACTACCGGTAAGCCCCTACTCGGAGCAACTGGAGTGAGTTCGTATACTCGGCACACATTAAGTTACAATGGAATTGCCAAATACAAAGTTTGACGGTTTGATTCTGGCCCATTCGTGAGATTTAAGCAGTTTCCAAGCTCACTGTGCAATTCATTCCTCGTATCACTTGATTGAAGTTGCCATAGCTGTCTCGGATGTTGTAGGATTTGAAGTGCCGCTTGTTAACCGTTCTGCTGTCTCGTTCAATAATAGCGGTGTTTCCATGGTGGTGTTTTCCATTATGTCGGAGATATCCAATCCGTGTACATACCTTTCCATTTCTCATGCATGATCCTAAATTCTCGGAGTTTGGCGGCAGCATACTTTTGGCTGTTTTCGTTGACCATCCTTGGAAATCCGTCGGCACCTTGAGTCTTGAGCTGTTTCTTTTGATTTGCCGTAAATGAATCGATCCGACTAATCACCTGGGGTTCTCGTTCAGTTCGATGAGGTCACCTGTGGCCAACCCCGGTATGGTCCATCCAGTTAATTGCGTGATTGCCGCGACATATCTCACCTATGGCTCAGCGGGTACGCTCAGTAAATATCGGCTCAAGCTATCGCCCGAGGTTCGTGTTTAGATCAAAGAGGTCCCGCGTGGCCCGCCCCGGTATGGTTTATCCAGTTGCGTGCTTGACGCGAGAATATATTTCATTGAGTGTACCGTTTCTTCCGAAACAGAGATCTGAATACTTTCCAATCTCACATGCGGCACAAGAATTAAAAAAAAAACGGCACAAGGGTTCAAGAAAGGATCATTAACGAGATTTATTAACGAGTTAATTGCACCGCTAGCCATCAACTGCTTGATTTGGACCCAGGGTTGAGCAGGGTTGTGGCGCGCCACAACGGGGGGTCGTAAAAATTTCAGAAATTCTTAGAAAAAATTGAAAATTTGGGGGGGGGTCGTAAAATTTTTGGAGAAAATAGGATTTTTTCCAAATGACTTGGTAAGGTAAAATGAGGTAGGATTAGTCAGTCGGGGTGAGATGTATGCATTTTCAACAATGAAAAAGCAGATTATTTTCAGAAAAGCTGTTTAAAACGTGAGCCAGTTTGTTCAGCAGCGCAAGAGTGCAACGCGCTGGAGCGTTCTACAATGTGTTCCGCGTACATTGAAGCTAATCAAATACATATCATGAAGAAGAATAATATATATATATATATATATATATATATATATATATATATATATATATATATATATATATATATATATATATATATATATATATATATATATATATATATATATATATATATATATATATATATATATATATATATATATATATATATATATATATATAAATGCAGAATATGTCCCCAAATCCACACAGAAGCATGGTAAATGTGAATAATTAGTCCTGAATTCAGTATAGTGTTGATGTCGATGTGAATGTGTTAGTGAATGGACATTTTACGATTTCATTATTCAAAAAAAAACATTAAAGACTCTAATATAACGTTTAACAACGCTACATCACTTGTAGACACAGTAAAACCGGCGTATACACTATCATCTCGCACTTCGTGGCGCGGAAAAAAAAGGAGACAACGGATGAAGGCGGTCGAAAATAAAAAAATTTCAAAATCTAAAAAAAGATTCGGAATCTACATAAAATTCTCTATAATATTAGTTTTTGATGTCCGCATAACTCTCTACCTTCGCAGAGTTATTCCCTTTTAAACCCGAATCCCGTTGTGTCCTGCGATGTGGCCAGATGTGGATTTGTGGAAAAGGAGACAACTATTTTTTTCGCTTGAAACTCCGTTTTAGAAGCTATTTTTGCATTATAATTAATTGTTGGGGACCGTAGGATAACAAAAAAGTTAGAGTTTCCTCGATCGCGACGTAATGGGAGTTTTCTGAAGCCCTTAAGTTCCCTAAGAAAGCCCTGCGCAGACGCGCTCGACGATGAGACGACTTTGCACTCGCGCGCAGCCAACTCAATTTTTCACCTTGGAGGCAAAGTAAAATTTTTGAGTCTTTTTTCTTTCATTTTCATCATATTTTCTCGATTTTTTTTTGGCTTTTCATTATTTTCTTGTATTAGGGTGTTCTCTATATTCATCCACTTCGTTTTGCTTGCAAATTAATTGTTTTTAACGCATTTATTGTGTTTTCAAATGATTTTTTTAAATAATTATTACAATTTTCTCTACAACTCCATTAGAGCTACCCCGGAACTCCTCAGTAAGGAAGGTAGCTCTATTTTTATGTTGAAAGAAACTAACTACTTATAGTACACGCCAATGGAAAAAAGCGCCTATACATGACCCTTCTCGTGTCCACACGTCAGCCGCGACCGATCTAGATTATGAAATTCATTAAAGAAATTTTCGCTTTTCTTTAAACTTTGACACTAAGTAAAACTTAAAAAAAATTGTTCGCAGGGCCCCCGGGGGGGTCGTAAAATTTTGGGGATTTTTTAGAAAAAATTAAAATTTGGGGGGGGTCGTAGCCGCGACGAAAATTGCCACAACGGCCTGCTCAACCCTGTTTGGACCTCCAATTTTTTTCGCTCTTTTGGATTACTACCGCTTTATGATTAGTTGAGCTCTCCCGTATTTCTTTCTGCTTTTTATTGTCCTTTTTTGCTAACATTTTCAGTCAATGGTTTGCCAACCGTGATATACGGATTACTATTTTTCCTTGACTGAATAAAGCTTAGATAGATAGATAGCCACGGCGCAGGGATGGTGGAGAGGATCACGATGGGGAATGCTAAACTACGAAGGGATGGTGGTTTGCGGGTTCGACTCCCGCAATGCATCTTCTGGAAAAATTCTTTTGCATTCATTCGATTGTTTATCCACGAGGTTTCTCATTCACATTTTAACTTGCTTTTTCCTATCCTACTGGATTTACAATTTCTATCGCGTGAATCCCTGTAGTATGTGAGCATTTTCTCACCTTGTTCAAAAATTATTCTTCTCACCTTCTTGTGTAACATTTCGGGTTCATTGAGAAATATTGCAATGTGAACATTTTAAAACCTTGTTTTACTTTTCTCGAGTAAAGAAAAATACCTTTCTTGAACACATGAAAGTCGCTTGCGAATAATCGTAGAAAAAGCGTTGCCACTGCAAGAAGCAAAGCTATGAACCCTTTCTCAAAAATTGTCATCATGGCCGCAGTTTTCATTTTCACGAGACGACAATCCGTTGCCCAATACGTCTGCTGACCCGTCATCGGAAACTTCTCAACTTAGCTCGATCAAGCAGAATTTTTTTTCGACTATCTGGAGTTCGAGGGTGAGTGAGTGAGTGAGTATACGGCGAAAAAAAATTTTCCTCCATATTGATCCAAATAAAGCAGATTGAGGTAGATGGATGTTAAATGGAGTAGCCAGCGAATTTTCGCTTCTGAAAAACCGAAAGCACAGCCATGGTGGACGGTTGAGGAGAATTCGCCCTTTTTCATGTTCTTTCAATTTTTTGCTCTACCGGATGGTCTTTAGGTAAAACCCAACATACAGTAATGTTACTCTATCCAACCCCCACAACTTTCAGAAGAACTTTTTTCATGACCTCTCCTACCGCGGAGGGTCGTCCCTTGTTAGAGATTTTTGAGTAGCGATAGGGTTGAGAAGATTATAAAGGAAATGCGGAACTCTAGAGCTATCGGTCCTGATGGGATATGTCCTGCTGTCTTGAAGAAGGTACCCACTGACCTACTACCGCTTCTCACTGATGTGATGAACACCTCGTTCAGGTCGTGTACTATCCCGCAGAATTGGAAGACGGCAAACGTCGTGCCGCTGCCCAAGCCTGGCAAGCCCCAAGCTTCAGTCGAGGGATATCGGCCCATTAGCTTGTTGTTTTCTTTTGCTAAAGTAGCTGAAAAGCTGATCGTCAAAGACCTGGCCGAACACAGCGAGAGACAGGTGTTCCAGCATGGATTCAGAAAAACGCATTCCACCACGATGGTTTCAACGCCTATAAGCCGCAGAGAACTGTAGCAGTTGCCTTGGATCTCACTAAGGCTTTCGACACAGTGAATCTTGGTATCTGATCAAACAACTTACTGGAGTCACCAAGCCCGCCATGGCAAAAGCGCTGGATAGCTGCATTCACTAAGGGAAGACGGGCTAGAGTGTTTTTCCAGAATCATGTCTCAAACAGCATTCCGATTGCAGCTGGAGTCCCACAGGGCAGCGTACTGTCGCCTGCTCTCTTCAGTCTGAACCTCGAAGATATGCTCGCCCCTCCCCAAGATATCAAGGTGGTCGCTTACGCTGATGATATGACTTGTGTCATGGTGGGGACATAAATGTGGCCTCCGCTAAGATTAACGGGTACTTGATTACACTGAACAGCTTCTTCGACCGCAAAATGCTGAAGATTTCTGCGTCAAAGTCATCGGTATCCGTACTCACAGCGGACCCATCTGAACACAGCGCACATCCGTATGTCGAATGGAATGAGGATCGTTTGCCTGCGGCCCGCTTCCCAAAACTTCTCGGACTCATGCTCGATCCATCGCTCAAGTTCCATAAGAACACGGAACAGAAGCAGGCTATCGTTAAAGCGAAGCTTAACGTGCTTAGAGCCCTGGGCGGTACATCATGGGGTAGTAGCAAAGAAACCATTATTACAACGTATAAGACGATTCTCCAGCCTGCACTAGAATACGCCGCACCAGCTTGGCAGCATCTAGTTTCGGAAACCTCTTGGACTAACAAGGGAAGTGTTTAGAGTGGTAAACGCATCTTGCGAAAACGACCAGTATCGTTAGTATCTCTTCTGGCTCAATAGTAAAAATGCGCAGTATCCCGCCCCGAGCTGCAGGTTCGAACAAGTTATGAGCATTTTTTAAGCCTCGCAAAAAGGTAAGGGTACCCATCAGGGATGTGCGTAATTGCGACTAACGACTAACGGGCTTTTTGGGTGTTACGATTAACGACTAACGAAATTTAAAATATTTTCGTAAGCAATCCCAAAATTCGTTAGAAAGTCAATAGTCATTCAAATCGCGCTCCAACCCAAGTCTCACACCAGGATTGATCCATATTGCACTGTTGGTTGTTCTAGGTGAATGGTACAAAGTATCATAGCCTTCAGTATTTATTATTTCTACTGACACTGCTTCGCAGTTCTGAAACTCCCCCCCCATTTTAACATCAACCCAACGTTGGTCCGGAGCAGCGCTTCTCGACTTCACGTCGGTCGCGCACGACTCTATAGTAGGCTAGCTGAACCAGTCCCGAAACATTGCCGGCTCCAGCGGAATTTTTTTACACAGGGCACTATCAGAGGTGATAACGTAGAGCGGTGCCTGCAGGTCACAGCTGCCCAACGACGGGAACAGTATCCTATGGTTGGATTGAGAAGGGTGCCGTCCTTCAATTTCCAGTCATAAATTTGAGATATGAGGTTTCTATAAAAAGGTGCTGGGACCTCTCAGTGTGTGGAATTTTCACTTGGATCTAATTTCTTCTTTCACCCTTTCCCCATTAAGGAAACAAGCTCTAAACTGTGAAAGCGCTCGTCTCGCGACGCTGAGCAAAGAACAATTAGTGCAAAGTCGGTGCAAAGCTCCGTGCTGTCACCATCGGGTAGATTTCATATATCATCATATAGCGCAGAATAGAAAATTTTGCATTGGAAAAAAATCAAAGAGTTCAAGATTTTCTCGGTTTCCCATATTGTTCATTTTCTTACCAAAAAAAAAAAGACAAAATCGATGAACACACACTCTCGAGTATTAGGCTTTCGTGCCTATTTTCAATTATTTATATTAAGGTTTGCAGTTTGAACTAGGTTCTTTAACAAAGAGTGATTTATGTCTTCAACGACCATGAATGTTTTGGAAAACATATATACATCTCTTCATGCCTTCCTTTTTTTTCTACTCATAAAAACTTTTTTCTGCCTCATCTGGGCTTGTTTTCAAAGCCTAGATTTTTAACGACTAACGATTAACGACTAACGAGGGTTTTGGCCGGTTGAACGACTAACGACTAACGAATTACAAAATTTCTATTACGCACATCCCTGGTACCCATCAGGCATTTTTTTGCGAGTTTCAAAAAATTTTATCGGACTTAGCCCAAAACTTGAATGTAGGGGTAATCTAGGGTGGTGAACACGAATCAGGGCTGAGATTCATGAACGGCAAACCGTGGGCTACAGTTGGGTTTGCCGCGAAAATAGCATGCAATCTTTGGAGACAAACCCAACTGTAGCCCATGGTTTGCGTTCATGAATTCCAGCCCTGGAGTCCATTTGTCGAAGTTCCGAGGTTGCTGTAGTTTACGGTAGGTAACATGTCCTTTAGGGGGCCAAAGCCACCTTAGTATTTTAAATCGGCAAACGGACGTTAAATTCGTACTCTCCACCCCGAATAACCCACGTATACAATTTTAGAGTAAAATCTGAGATTTTAACCAAACTACCGTATACAGACCGTAATATACCGTAATTAGCAAAAAATCGATAAAAGGACTCCAGATTCGTGTTCAGCACGCCAAATAACCCCCAGAGGCACAATTTGAGCAATATCTACCGTAGCACTCCGAAAATCTCAAAAGTGACGTTTTTCCCTCGAAATTTTCCACGGTTGGGAAGCTTTGAACGAAATTAGCGGAAAACTTTGCAAACTCGACTGATAAACTACGGATTCGCAATCAGCGCCCCAAAAAACCACCCTGAGAGAATTTAAAGTCAAATCTGGAACATTTTTCTAGAACTCTTCCAGAGCCCTCTAATCGGTATAAATATTCGCCCAACCGAAAATCCGTACAAGTCCAAAACGCTCTCAGTCTGGACAAAGTATGGAAAATGCGCATTCACCCAAATTTTGCTCAGGGGGGTAGTTTTGGGCACTGAACACATTTATGGGGTCCGTTTCCGAATTTTCGAAAGATTAATGCCCTTTTTGGAGGGTACAAAAAGCACAAAAAACGACCTTTTTGAGCTTGAAACTTCTTGGAACCTCAGCTCGGGGCTGAATACTGCGCAGTTTTACTATTGAGCCACTAGAGATACTAACCAAACTAGTCGTTTTGGCAGATGCGTTTACCACTCTAAACACTTCCCTTGTAAGATGCAACGCATACAGAATACAGCTCTTCGAATCGCCACCGAATGTGCAAGAAGCTCCCCAGTCGATCACTTGCATGCTGAGGCCCGCTTATTATCGGTAAGGGAGCACTATCAGCTCCAGGCCCAACAATTTTTCATCAACATTGTCTAACAACCAAATCACCCCTCTTAGAGAGTGTTAAATCCCGTCAGAGAGAGAGAGACATCAGAAAGCCATTCGACGATGCTCCCAGCAGTCAATCAGCAAAGATGGCACGACTCACAGCAACAACGACTCCGTCTATTGCGCGAGGAGCATACTCAGTTCGTACGGTGCCATCTGGAAAATGCGGCCATTAATCCCATATTGGGGGTAGTGCCGCCCCAAGTCTGCACATCCGAGGCTCAACTCGGAAGAAGGGCCAGGTGCACCCTGGCATCGCTGCGCTGTAGTCATTCTACCACGCTTATGTCCTACGTCAGCAAAATAGAAAGCAGCAAATCAGATGTTTGCCCGGACTGCGGCTGTCTCGGCCATGATACTGCACACCTTTTCAAATGTCTGGAGAAACCCACCACGCTGACCGTCATGGACTTGTGGACGAATCCGTTACTGGTCGCCCAGTTTCTCAACCTATGACAGAACCCTCAGTGTGGCTGCAAAGAAGAAGAAGAAGAGTAGCGATTGACGCCATTAAATAGAGGAATAGCTGAGCTTTGGAATGGTTCACCACACTTGGTTGCCTGGTTGTGGAACATTTGAGAGCTCATGCTATTTCTGCACTCGGGGAATCGCTTAGCGGCTTGTTTACAGTGGTGATTCGGCAGAAAACAGCAAATAAAGAGAAATAGAAACAAAGATAAGGGCAACAAATGGTCAAAAATATAGGAGAAATTAGATGGTTAACTTCTGAGATATCTCAGAGAGCTTTGAAAATCAATAAGAACCGTAACGAGAAATAGATTAGCCAATGGAGCACTATCTTTTGCCGTAAAAGCGAATAAAAACCTATTGTAAAATTTTTAATAGTAGTTTTTCGCTCTATTACAACGCAAGGAATAAAAACAAGAAAGAAAAAATTGAAAACTGACTCGGTGAAGATCCTCTGCCCGACAGATTTGAGTTTCGAGTGCTCCCATCATCTTCTGAAAAAAAAGAAGTGTCTCGACAAAGGAACGAATGTGAGTACGATATCTTCACAAAATACTAAAATTCGTTGTTTATCCTACCAGTTGGAATTTCTGGTGATGCTGGCATCACATATGGAAGAGCTGATTCACTATCTATAGTGTACATGGCTCCGTTATCATGTTGGGTAGCTTCGCAGAACCATTTCGTCGCCAACGAAGCAAAATTTCAGGCACTTTTTCACAACACAACCTTACTGTAACCGGTTGCATCTAAGTATTAAGTGAAAACTGATCGATCACATGGGTGCGTACAATCGATTGATGAATTCAAGAATGATGGTTCCAGTATGATTGAAAATTAGGGGCATATGATGGTTGAATGTTATTCAACAAAACGTGATTCAGAACAGAACATCGATTGAGAATTCGCAGAGGGTTCGGCCACAATTTCCATGTTTTGTTACCAACTGCATTGACTTGAGCTCTCTATTGTAGAAAACAAAGACCGGGGTAAAACAGAATATTGCACGTAATGCAGAACTACTCAAATTGTTACTCGCAGACAATCGAATAATGATCACTCTGAAATAGCCAAATATTTCAATTCAATTCTGGCGACATCTGGCGAAAAGAAACATACAAAATGTATGTGAGATAGGTTTAAACAAGACAGCCTGGACATGCAGGCAAACATAATTGTAGGCAAAGAAAACACTCGTACGAATAAGAGCACCCTGAATTTAAAGCTTTAGCAGAAAGCACGGCCATCGACCCCATGCAATGACCTGAGGTTGAAATGGGATAGCCTGCTTTTGAAAATCGGAAAACGCGCGGCCTCAACGATCTCTGAAGGTAGTTTGTTCCAAACTGGGATGACTCTAAATGCAAAGGAATGCAGCACGTTGGACTTCGACGTAAATGTACTTGCGAGCTGAAAAGCGTGCTGACGGGAGCGAGTACAGCGGCTGGCGAACACGAAAACACTCTCAAATGGGATATCGCAAAGACCGTCAACGATTTTATAACATAAGTGAAAATCGAACTCGGTTCGCCGATATCGTAGGGTTTCGATCCCCAACATTTCAAGCCTTGTCGTATAGTCTGGTACTTCTCGCGTAGGAAATACTTTGATAAAAACGCGTTTTGAGTACCGCCTTTGCACGTTTTCAATTACTTCATCATCTTCGACAGAAGATGGTGACCAGACCTGCGTACAGTATTCCAAGAGCGGTCGGCAGTAGACAATGTATGCTTTCCTGTAATGTTCGAGACATGGGTGTTGCAGAGATCTCAGGATGCAATTTGCCACACGAGAAGCTTTCTTAGAGATTTCCTTGCAGTGGGATTCCCACTTAAGGTCGGTGCTAATAAGCACACCAAGATCACTGACAGTCTCGCGTACGGGAAGCGCAAGAACGTTTAGGCGTAAAAAGCAGCAATAAATAAGTAAATTGTAGGTTTGACGAATGCAAAATGATTTGGGATCTAAAAACTCGTAGATCATTAGAACTAGAAACAAGAAGACTACTACTCAATCGAAGCGAAGACAATCCAGCCAGCAAAGAGCTTTAAAATTGGCAGGCGAAGAGCGAATTTCGATTGACGGTTTCTATGGGAAAACGAATGCTAGGCGTATGCGAAGAGGCCGCTAAACAAACAAATGATGAATGCAAGCATAAGCACATATCAGGTGGAGTCTCGTTGATGAATAACCCGTGAGTGGGAGGCTGGGAGAAAGCAAACCTTAATAGAACAATTGGCTACCCTCCACCGATTAGAGACGACCTAAGTGAACAGATAAATGGCATTCGAGCAGAGTGCATGCATGAAATTGATTCCCGAAATTCTCCAGCACTACAAAAGGCCTCGTCTGCTATACAACATCCATTTAGAAAAAAAACGCGACATCAAAGAAAGCTTCCCTCCGTGGGACAAACAATTAATAGTCAGAAACCATAATCCCCAACAACTCGAGAGGTCAGTGAGTTGATTTGGGCGTTCCTCATAGAATGGCGTCCAGTGGTCACGCGGCAACAGCAGAAATCTCCCTCCTAGCAACGGCATAGAGTCGAGCTATGCAAGTGTTCATCCGTACTCGACGTGGTTTTTAAACAGAAGAATGTCCTGCGCATAGGACACCCAATTTGCGAAACACATTTCCACTGGAACAACGCTAATCGTTACAAAATAAGAATTCCAAGGCCGAAAACTAACTACACCGAGCAATCCTTTAGCACCAGGGCTGCCCTGCCATACAATGCGCTTGTGGGTAGAAATACAAACACTATGGAGTACTTAAAGGCAGCAGACACGCTCAAAAATGGCATCGATTTTATGACATAAGTCGAAGGTTTTGAGCGGGTAGTATGGAAAACTATCGGAAAAACCAACGAAAACTGAATGCGAATAGAGGAATAAAGGTTGTTTTTGCTATCGGGTTAAATTGGCCGGGTTTTACCGGACGCGGTTGAAACAGCGAATATTAGCCTCAAAATGGTTGAGGTAGCTAAGCCAATAGACTCTCACAGCTTGTACTAGAACGCCCATCTGGGGGGAAGCCTAAAAATCTAGCCAAAGCGACCGTATTCAAACGATCAGTCTGGACGAGTTTGTATTTTTGGGCGGGGTTGACGACGCTCAGGGGCGGAGTTGCAGAAATTTTTCGACATGCATTGCTCAAATTTAGTAGTTGTAACTCGTTTTTGATGCTTCTTACTTCGCAAGCCTTCTACTAGGGGCCATACGACCCCAGTTACGCAGTTATCTCAACAACTTTTTCGAGTATATCTGCTGCCTTTAAAGGCAGTGTCCACGATAAAAACCATGTCTGATTTTATGGTGGAGGTCGGCAGCTGCGGGGCCTAGCGCAACCCTAACGTTGAAAAAACTAAGAAAAATGAGCTCGGAACGGTCCCCTACGGCCCCAAAGTTGGACACCCGTCAGCTCGTCACACCCCAGATGCACTTTCCACGCCCATCGACGTGAACAAATGAATGCTAGAGATTGTGAGATGAGCGATGGTTTCTGATCAATAGCCCCGTTCTTCCCTTCATTCTCAACTTCTCTCTTTACTGAGGTCAGCTCGCGTACATCGGCTGCAAAAGACGGCAGTTACAAGCCTCGGACAACTCGTCCACCATGCTTCCTTAGCTCAATTTTTGAGGGACCATAACTCCGTTCCTAGAAGGTCTTGTACGATTCCAAAAACATCATTGGAATCAGCATGGGACCTTCTTCAAGATAGGCGGGAAAGCAGAAGAACGATTCTTATCGTGAGCACTGCCTTTAAGCTTTGAGCGTTTTGCTAATTTGAAGCTACTCACTACTGAAAGGACTTGATGCGCGAGTATATCTCGAGAGAAACCTTACTTCCTTTTGATTCCTGCTAACACATTTGTCAAGCATCAAATGAAATCAAACCAAACCAGGCATCCACCCTAATGATCACGACTAGAGGCCTCAAACAACCCGTCTTCAAAAAACAAATTCGGAAGTTCTACGAACCTGCCTCCAATGATACAAAAATTTTCGATGATTTTAACGAGTCTCTCCCAAAATTACCGTTTTCGTTTTTTGGCCAGAATTTTTACGGACCCCCATAGGACACTGGTATACTTCAGCGAGGCGGTCGTCGGCCATGAAGTCGTCGTCACTGCGTATATTTTGACGCTCTTCTGCGCACGCAAAATCAATAAAACATGAAGATTTTCGATTGAACCATAGGAAGTTTCCATATATGGTACTCCGATGTCGTTGATCTCCATAACACCCATGACAAAAATAAGTTACCTAAGAGAAAAATCGCGCTGATAGCTTGTCTGGCAAGTCATCGAGAAACTGCGACAGGCCGTCACAGTGCACAGGACAGCAACAAGCTGTCGCCGCGGCGACGGAGTATAACAGGGTTACGTCCTCAAAAACTATGCACCCCTCAGCGACCCGTCGCCACGATGGGTACACTCAATGTGCTCCAGCGTTAGCCTCCACTAGGATGCGGGTGCTGGTCCCTACACGATTAACGATACTTGGTGAAACTTGATTCTAAAGTATCCTTCCCGTATTAGTCGGCGTTCAGTTTTCGGGGGGGGGGGCGATGCGATGGCACATGTCAGTGCGACGCGAGAATCGTGTCGCGCAGGTACTTAGGTGTGAACGCTGCGCGAACGCTGGGCGACTACGCGCAATCGCGTACGCACGCAAGTTCTCGTAGACAAGCAACGGTCTTTATTTTCTAGCAATACCGGCTGTTTTATCGTGTTTTTTCAAGTGCATGTGATTCTAGATATGCTTATTTTATTCCTTTCATTGTTAGATTTGGTTGTGCTAATGAAAAAACACTGAAGAAAAGAAGCACGAGTTTGCCATCGAGCGACGTCCAACGCGTCGCGTTGCATCTCGCCTCTATTGGACGCCGCGCAAAGGCGAATTTCGCGGCATTTCGAATGTATCTCGCCTCTTCACTGTGAACACCCAGCGACGACGCGACGAGATGTCGCTTGATCGATACGTAAGCTTATCATAACATCACGTCGCGCCGCGAATGAACTCTGAACGCCGCCTAAGGAAGGGATCATATGTACTTCCGACGACCAGTGACGCGACGCAATGTCTACCATCTCTATAGACCGAAAATTCTTGTAAAGCTTTCCTGTCGATCTTTCGAGCTCAATAAAAACGAGAAGACTGATGAATTTGAATACAGGCCATAAAACGGCCAATGTCTCACCGTCGACTGCGTACCACGCGCTGCGCGACCGCACGCGCGTCCGGAAGCAGATGGGTTTCGGCCGCCGCGCATTGTTTCGGCCGCCGCGCGGCCGAAAGCTGTCGCGCGGCAGGTTGTAAACTCGTCTGCTTCCGACGCACGTGCGGTCGCGCAGCGCGTGGTACGCAGTCGACGGTGAGACATTGGCCGTTTTATGGCCTGTAGATATCTTCGATACTACCTTATTTCTCAGTGTTTTTCTTCGCTCTGCCTAACTCCCGTTCAAAAACCAAGGATGATGGAAAATACAGGCCCCGGACAACTGGTCCATCACACATTCGCCAGTCACATTTACTCAGAAAAATGAAAACATGTTACATGTAATATAAAGTGTAAGATACTTGAGACATTCAAGTATATTTCCTTTATATCGCATGTAACCTACACTTATATTACATGTAACATACACTTATATTACATGTAACATACACTTATATTTCATGTAGCTTAATTAGAGCTGCAAGTTGAAGCTCGATGCTTTAAGGGTTGGAGCTGCAAGTCCCAGGCCACCGCTTCAGGTACGAATCAGCGAGCTTTAAGCTCTTTTGGACATCCCAAGAGCCTAAAGCAAGCTGCTTCATGATTGAAGCAGCAAGCTTGGATCCCACAGCTTCATACAAGAAGCTGTGGATTGAAGCTTGTTCAAAAAATATTGTATGTCGCTCCCTCTTATCCTCCACACGCAGGGTCAAGCGGGGCGTTGCTTAATTTTTCGAAATCGGAGCGACCCCCCTCCCACCATCAAATCTTTTACCCGAAATCCCCAATTTCTGCGACCCCCCAATATTCTATTTATTCATGATATCAGAGTACTGTGCTTATCTGGGCCGAATTCCGGTCCGCAATTGCGTCTCGACACGCTTTGCAGCCGCTCGCGCTCGAGTCAGTCGGGTTTCCAGCGCCAAAGCCGACTCGATGTGGCTCTTTGATACAATTTTCTCAAAATTTTCTTAGTTTCCAGTTTCCAAAACCCACCTAGAGTCAGCAGATCGGCGGCTGCTGCGCTGGAAGCTCTTCTGACTCGGGAGCGTGCGGCCGCAAAGCGTGTCGAGGCGCAATTGCGGACCGGAATTTGGCCCAGATAAGCCCTGTAGGTCTTTTCGGATATTCGGAAAAGCAAAATAATCAATTTATTTGATTACTAAAACTGTCGGACGCCGAAAATTCGTTCATTAGTAGACTCAAGCGTCTAAAATCTAAGCAATATCACAATCCCTCCCTTTGGTGATCAAAAATATCGAGAATCTTTGGGATATCTTCACCGAATTTTCGTTTTGAATCCGAAAATTTCCGCGATCCCCCCCACAAACCTTCATTTCGGGCCTGATTTTTGCGACCCTCCACCTCGTTTCGAAATTTCACCGCAACCACGCTTAGCCCTGTCCACACGATTAAAGCGGATCATGAGGAGCGAGAGATCAACGACTCCGCCAGGGCGAGTGACCACCCTGTCGACTGTCAAATCCACGGGCCTGCGCTCATCGGTAAGGTATGAGGCGGCCCGTATGCTGTGCAGGTTTGCAGAAGGTGTTCAGCATGAACCCTCAGTTGCTGGAGATATTTGAATCATGTTACACTTATACTACATGTAATTTACTTGAGTAGAGATAATTCACATGTAACTTACATTGACGGAGATGTATTACAAGTATATTGTAATCGTCTCTTATGTTACAAGTACTATGTTTTCACCATCAAAAACATATTACTTGCGACATTTGGCCTGCGAGCGAGGGACCGATATATTACATGTAACATACATCGGTCGAGATAATTTGCAAGTAATATACATTGGCCAATTTATATTATATGTATATTAATTCAGGCCTTTTATATGACATGTAATATGTTTTCATTTTTCTGAGTATGTCACAATTTGAGGGACCGCACCCGGGGGACGGACATTGCTCACCCGTGCGTCTTGCGTGGCGGTCGGTGAGCGTCGCACGCGACGGAAAGAGCAGTGACGCGTCATCCCAGCATTCAATTGAAACGAGGTAAAGTGGTATGTTCTGGAGCCTTACTGCCTCTGCTGCGTTCATTTTATGTCACTAACGATAGCCGTTTTGCAGTGTATGGTGCTCATGACTCTTCTATACGATAACGGTTTTTCCAAGTTCGCCGCGCCGGCAACACTCACCGGACCGTAACGCGTACGCACGCATACGAGAAATGTCAAGAAGCCACCGCACCCGTTCGCAGGGTTTTTGGGAGATTTAGAAGACAGCACTGTGATCAGCGCGAGACCTTTTCCACGAGAAGCAGAACACCTTTAAAGAACATTTCATGGTGTGCTGTGTCTTAAAGGCACAGCCGGATCTTAGCAGATGAGGAATCTGAGATTTCCACATAGTTATTAAGTAGACCCACCCTTCATGCCACCTGCCAATGACGAACTCTCAACTCCTCCGAATAAGTGAGATATAAAAAGAAGCCACTTTGGTGCACCCACAGTTCAAGGAGCTACAGTGCCCCGCCCCCTTATAGGACCTTTCGGGCTCAACAGTTGCAAGATGATCATTTTTTTATCAAAAACCTTCATTCTGGGGTTATTTCTCCATTCAGACTCCCCGCCGTCAATCTGCAGCGCATTAGGAGAAACACTGGCTTCGGAAAACTCGTCCATCCTGCTTTCGCCACTCAAATTTTGGCAATATTTGAGGGATCATAACTTCGTTCGTAGAGGGTTCTGACCGATTATGGAGACACCATTAAGAACAGCGCTTAATTCTCTCCAAGCAAAGCAGGAAAACTGGAGTATTCTTAGGTGGGACTGTGCCTTTAAAACTGCAGGAAAACTCCTCGTGAAGTTGTTGACGCTCGTTTGATGTCTTCTTGATCTTTGTAGTCGACTCCACAGATCCACCACGCATATGTTGAGCATATCGGATCTACGTTGCGGTCATTCTTCGTACTTCAAAGCCTACGTACATAGGATCGACGAGTCGGTCCCGGATCAATGTCCTGACTGCCACAATACTGGTCATGATCCACTACATTTATTTTAATGCTCTGCCAGACCTATGTCTCCATCTGGTCGTGATATGTGGAACAAGCCGTGTGATGTTGCCACCTTTCTGCGCCTATGAGAAGAAACTCCAACGTGGCTGATAAGAAGAAGAAGAAAACTGCAGTAGGGCTTTCATGAGGCCGTTAGTTCAAATTTGAAACTTGTAACAGGAATAACCACAGAAAACCAGGGAGTAGATGCTTGGGGAATAGATTTTTTCGAAAAAAAATGAGCCTTGTTTGTCACTAAAAAAAGTATTCTTTTTTTCAACTAACAAATACGAATAAAGTACTGAATTAGATGTAAAAATTATGAGAATGTAAACGAAACTCACCAAAAATAAGTGGCTTGTCGTCAAACTTTTTGGGCCTCTGACCAACAGACATTGGGTTTCCATTGCTCGTTGTGGGCTTAAATGATGCAATTTACAATCAGCAAACGTATTGCTTATGATTAGGCAGGCCGTGAGATCCTTTCACGAATGGTGGAGAGGAAGATGATCGATTGCTGCTAGTGCTCACTATTCCATTGGCTTCCACACTCCGTCACAGGCAAAATCTCTTGTACATAAGTGGCAAGAAATATATGTTACCGATATTAATCGTCCACCTATAGTTTACGGCAACGGAAAAAAGGCTGTGGTGCGGTTGCGGACTTGTCCTAACCTACGGTAGTTTGTTAGTGGAATCACTCATTTTTCCAAACAGCTGTGATTCATTCATTCACTCATTCATTCATTCAACGAATTTATTATGGAAATAAAGAAACATAGATAGATTTGTAACTGTTTTGCTTCGCTATAAAAGGGTTATGATTTGGCATTGAAGGAATCGCGAGCATCTCGTTAAAAGAAGTGAAATACTTCTTGTGCATGATTTGGCACATTTGGCACGAGGGAACGCCAGAAAGTGAGTGAAATGATGGACCATTGATCTGGCCGTGCACTTATTTAATGAACAGCAAAAAATGAGAGTAGCATTGAAAAACCAAATCACGCCCGTCTTATTGAGCACCCACATATCTTCGTGTTACTGTAATTATTTTCAAATTCGTTAAATATTGTTTCTCATACAAATATGGTTCATTACTTAACCGCTAGCGAATATATCGACATGATGAAATCAGTAATGTTCGAAATTATGCGTTCCTGAATATGCGGTGAACGCCAAGACTTGATTATCAGCTTTGCAAAGCTAAGTTCTAAATATTCTCAGGCGATTATCGGCCCCGAGCCGCCTGACAGTTCGGCTCGTTTTTCCAATCTGCGAGTCGGCTCCTGTTGCTGTCCGGGCCACTGCTGTTGCTGTCCGGGCTAATACGGTTGGCCCGAACAGCAACAGCAGTAGCCCGGAGATTGGGAGGAGTCGAACTGTCAGGCGGCTCCGATTCCTATTCGGTGCGGCTCGGGGCCGAGAATCGCCTGAGTTAGCTTGATTGGAGAAAATACGGTTGTGATTTGTTTTTTCAATGCTACTCTCAATTTTCGCTGTTTATTAAACGAGTGCACGGCCAAATCAATGGCCCATCATTTCACTCACTTTTTGGCGTTCCCTCGTGCCAAATGTGCCAAATCATACACAAGAAGTATTTCACTTCTTTTACGAGATTCTCGCGATTTCTTCAATGCCAAATCATAACCCTTTTATAGCGAAGCAAAACAGTTACAAATTTCATTTTATTTTAGCAAAGGTTTACTTTGAGAAAAAAAAAGCAAAAGGTCGTTTACGATCTTCCGGTCGTTATCTTCTGGAAAATATAAACTACTGAAAACTTGAAGAAGAACTTCATAATTGTGTTCAGCGCCCCAAATAACATTCACTGTGGACGGACTATTATACCAAATTCTACCCATGAGGTTGGACTGTGCCTTTCAGAAGCGACCTGCGCACTCCCAGTGGGGTCCCGCACACTTTCTATGGCGTCCGGCGCCCTCCCACTTGGATCCCGCACATTTTCTGCGGCGGTCTGCGCACTCCCTCTTGGGTTCCGCACACTTTCTATGGCGTCCGACGCACTCTAACTTGGGTCCCGCACACTTTCTATGGCGTCCGGCGCACTCTCACTTTCCCACACTTGGGTCCCACACACATTCTACGGCGTCCTGCGCACTTCCACTTGGGTCCCGCAAACTTTCTATGGCGTCCGGCGCACTCCCATATGGGTCCCGCACACTTTCTATGGCGTCCGGCGCCCTCCCACTTGGATCCCGCACATTTTCTGCGGCGGTCTGCGCACTCCCTCTTGGGTCCCGCACACTTTCTATGGCGTCCGACGCACTCCCACTTGGATCCCACACACTGTCTGTGGCGTCCTGCGCACTCCCACTTTCCCACACTTGGGTCCCACACACATTCTACGGCGTCCTGCGCACTCCCACTTGAGTCCCACACACATTCTACGGCGTCCTGCACACTCACACTTGGGCCACACACACTTTCTGCGGCGTCCTGCGCACTCCCACTTAGGTCTCGCACACTTTCTACGGCGTTCGGCGCACTCCCGTATGGGTCCCGTACACTTTCTAGGGCGTCCTGCGCACTCCCACTTGGGTCCCGCACACTTTCTATGGCGTCCGACGCACTCCCACTTGGATCCCACACACTGTCTGTGGCGTCCTGCGCACTCCTACTTGGGTGCCGCACATTTTCCTTGCGTCCTGCGCACTCCCATATGGGTCCCACACACTTTCTACGGCGTCCGGCGCACTCCCATATGGGTCCCACACGCTTTCTACGGCGTCCGGCGCACTCCCATATAGGTCCCACACACTTTCTACGGCGTCCTGCGCACTCCCATATGGGACCCACACACTTTCTACGGCGTCCGACGCGCTTCCGTATGGGTCCCACTTACTTTCTACGGCGTCCTGCCACTCTCACCGTGTTCCCGTATGCCTTCTACGGCATTCTGCACGCTCTTGGAATCCTACTCACACGAACTCCGCCGTTGCCGGTCCCAAGCCCGGATGTGAAAGGAGGAGGGTTGGCCCTTTCTACCGACGGGCTGGAAAACCTTCAGGTGGAACCATGGAGTCTCTTAGGACATCACGATAAAGCTACCGCATCCGGGGCAGCCGATGCGCCAGTGCTGGGGTACCAGGGTGCTGGTGAGAAGAATGTTCGTGGCCAGAAGAGAAGACAATTTGTGGCACCGAAGAAGCAGGTACGAATCGGAGCATAGAACGTACGAACGGCGCACCACGTTGGGCAAAAGGAGATAATCGCGAGAGAATTGTCTAAAGGCGGGATATCGGTTGCTGCACTGTCCGAACTCAGGATAATTGGATGCGGAACAATGACCGTCCAAGTGCCAGACAGTGACCAGAAGATGACGTTATACTACTCCGGTAGCAACGGACACCACCAAGGCGTTGGATTTATGCTGAGCAATCGTGAAGCTGGAAGTGTTGTTGCGTTCGAGCCGATTTCTAGCAGGATCGCTGTTCTCACATTGAGCGGAACAGTCAAGACACACATCGTGGCCGCCTATGCGCCTACGGAACCTAGCTGTGATGCCGAAAAGGACGTGTTCTACGCTCAACTTCAAGATGCGCTGAATTCTATGCCAAGGACTGACCTCATCATGGTCGCAGGGGATTTCAACGCACGTGTCGGCAGGGACAGATTAGGATGGGAAGAAGTTATGGGAAGATTCGGTGCTGGAGAATTGAAAGACAATGGACTGCGTCTGCTCTCTTTCGCTGCGTTCAATGAACTTCTCATTGGAAACACTCACTTTCAACACCGTAGGAAACATCAGTTGACGTGGAGGAACCCTATTGGAAAAGACGTGGCCACGCTAGGCTACGTGCTGATAAATTCACGCTTCAGGTCGTCATTGAATGACGTGCGCGCTATGAGAGGCGCTGACTGCGGTTCGGACCACTATCTCCTGCGTGCATTGGTGAAGCTTCGGTTGCAGCGAGTTAGGCGTGTGGAGCCTCCCAGAAGAAGACTTGATTGGTCGCGTTTAATGGCACCCAATGGGAAGGAGGCCTTTCAAGTCGCGTTGTCGAACAGTTTTGCTTTGTTAGCTGAAACTGATTCAGTGGACGTACAAGTGAGGCAGACAACGGACGCCATCTTGGAATGCGCGGAGCCACTTTGCCCTGTCACCCGTCAGCGGACGCAACCATGGATATCTGACGAGTCTATTCGCCTCATAGACGAACGGAAGCAAGCCAAACTGTCTAATTTCAATCGGTATCGGGAGCTGCGCAAAGAACTTCGAGGCAGGTTAAAGGCGGAACGGGAGTCATATTGGAACAGGATAGCCGAAGAAATGGAGGAGTCTGCTGTTGAGCATGACTACCGTTCATTCTACCGTACGTTGAAGGGTCTCGGGAAGAAGACTAAGCCCGTTAGCGATAGCATCAGGAGCTCAGACGGGACGTTCGTGCGCACTGCAGAAGAACGTCTACAGCGTTGGAGACAGTTCTTTAGTGAACTTTACAAGCACGACGCACCACGGGGACCGGTTGTCGAGTCGCCCCCAATAGAAGTGCCGCAGGAAGCCGCGTTGGATTCAGAACCTTCTATGGACGAGTTGAGACTGGCTGTCAAGTTGCTGAAGAACGGCAGGGCGTCGGGCGTTGACAACATATCTGCTGAGGCAATTGAAGCTGGCGGAGACATTCTGTTGTGTCAACTTCATAAACTGATTAAGCTCATTTGGCAGTGTGAGAACATACCAGCCACTTGGAAGCGCGGAATCATTGTGCCTATTCACAAGAAAGGTGACGCCAGGGACTGTCATAACTATCGCGGAATAAGTCTCTTATCGATTGTTGGAAGAGTCTTCAACAGGATCATTCAAGGCAGACTTCAGCGACATCGAGAACAAACCAGCCGTGAAGAACAAGCAGGGTTTCGACCGGGACGTAGCTGCACCGACCAAATTTTCGCTCTGCGTCAGCTCTTGGAAGAAAGGATCCGGATGTTGCCGAGATGTCGTACGTTCGTGCCGTGGCAGTGTGGAGGAAAGAAGACCACCTCCGTGCAAACCGACGTCAACCCCTCCGCGAAGAGGGTTTTTGTCATGGGAGAGGTGCTGGCTGGTCGCAGCTCTCCTACAGATTCTACTACAAATGGCCGGCGTCGAGAGGAATCCAGGACCCGCTCAGAAGTACCCATGCGCCACGTGCGGCAAGAATGTCACATGGAGGAAAACAAGCGTCCAGTGCTTCGGATGCCAAAGGTGGGTTCATCTCTCCTGTTCGGGTCTCAGTTCTGCGAGGCATCACGACTCTTCCTTCCGTTGTGTTCTGTGCTCTGCCCCCAGCAACTCAGATTCCTCATTCACCAACCGCCCCCTCTCTATTGTACATATCAACCTCAACGGCCTTCGAGCCAAGCTGTCTGAACTCTCTCTTTTCGCACGTACTCATCATCCTGATATCATTATGGTTCAGGAAACCAAGCTGTCTCCTTCCGCTAACGCTCGTTTACCTAACATTCCTGGCTACATTGCTTATCATGCTCCAAGGTCAGCTCACGGCGGAGGAGTTTCCACTTTCGTATTATCTTCTTAAAACACCTATATCTCTTTTTAATATCTATATCCCTCCTACCACGTCCTGTCCCCAATCTTACGACCCTACTCCCTCACTCAAGCAGTTGTACGACTGCTCACTTTCACACTCTGTTGTCTTCGCAGGCGATTTCAATACTCATACATTCTGCTCGTCGCTTGACACTGACGCTAGAGGAGAAGACGTCGAAGAATGGGCGGAGGAGTGCGATCTGGTCATTCTCAACGATGATCAGCCGACTCGTCTCCCGGCCAACGGCCGATCCTCTAGTCCAGACATCTCTCTTGTAACATCTAATCTCTCCAGCGCCTGCTCTTGGTCGACAGCTACAACTCTGTCCAGTGATCATATCCCAGTCTTTGTCCATGTCGATCTCTCTAATTCTCTTGCTCCTTATTCAGGTATCCGTCAAAGGTCTTATCTAAATCTTTGCCTTGCAGACTGGCGCTCGTTCAGGGAGGTGGCACTTCGCCATGTGGATGACTACCCATGGAATGGAAACGTGCACCAGAAGGTACGTCACTTGAGCGACGCGATTCGCAAGGCCATGAAAGCAGCCATTCCGGAGGGCCGAGTTAGGACCTTCTTTCCCAATGTCAACAGGGAAATCTTGGAGAAGATAAGGACAAGGGATGCAAAGAGAGTCGCAGATCACCTGGATCCGACCATTGCTGAGCTGGACAGCGAGATTAAGCGAGATCTGGACAAGCACAAGAAGGAGTGTTGGGAGGAATTCACGGAGAAGATGAATTTCAAGAGTGGTGGAGCGTCAACTTGGAAAGTTCTAAAGAAGATCTCGGGCAAGAGCACCTCCACCAACTACTCTACGATCGAGTTTGAAAATGGAGTCTTCAAATCGGGAAAGGAGGCTGCAACTGCTCTCGGAAAGAATTTTTTTCATAACTCAGGCTAAGAGAGGGAAACAGAATCGAGTGACTGTTAGAGAGCTCTGTAAGTTGCCACTCATGATTGAAGCAGTAGCTGTGACGCCCGCGCAGATTGAAAAGGTGGTAAAAGAGATGCGCAACTCGAAGGCTATAGGACCGGATGGCATTAGTCCAGCGGTATTGAAGAAACTGCCGAGTGAGATTATGCCAATCCTGGCTGACGTCATTAACACTTCATTTCGCACGTGCATCCTAACCCAAGACTGGAAAATGGCAAGCGTCATTCCGTTGCCCAAGCCTGGTAAATCGCCATCCACAGCGAAGGGATACAGGCCAATAAGTCTTTTATCACCAATTGTCAAGGTCGCTGAGAAACTGGTCGTGAAGGAGCTTGCCGAGCATAATAACAAACAGCAGCACCAACATGGATTCCGCAAATTACATTCTACCACCACGGCGCTGCTGGAGATTGTGAGCTATGTTTTGGATGGCTTCAACGCCCAAAAACCTCAACGTACTGTTGGAGTAGCCCTGGATCTCACGAAAGCTTTTGATTCTGTCAACTTGGGCATACTGTCTGAGAAGCTTTTGAGGTCCACCATCCCGCCTTGGCAGAAACGATGGATAACCGCACTCATCAAAGGGCGCCGAGCAAAAGTGCTGTTCCAGGGACATGTCTCTAATAGCGTCCCGATCGCTGCCGGTGTCCCTCAAGGAGGAGTCATATCGCCTGCTCTGTTCAGTCTTTACCTTGAAGATTTGCCCGTCCCCCCAAGTGACATTAAAGTCGTTGCGTACGCGGATGACATCACCATCTTGTGCCGGGACAGAGACATTAATGTAGCTGCACGCAAGATCAATAGCTACCTCGTCGTTTTGAAGAGCTTTCTCGATGATATGATGCTCACTGTCTCTGCCGCTAAATCATCTGTGTCTGTTTTCTTCACTGACCCTAAGGAACACTGTGCTCACCCCGTTGTGAACTGGGAAGACGCTCGTCTGCCTGCCGCACGTTTCCCAAAGCTGCTTGGTCTAGTATTGGATCCTTCGCTGAGGTTCCATAAAAACACTGAGCAGAAACAGGCTACAGTGAGAGCTAAGCTCAACGTCTTACGAGCTCTGGGAGGTACGTCGTGGGGAAGCAGTAAGGAGACGATCCTGACCACGTACAAAGCAATCTTGCAGCCGGCGTTGGAGTATGCAGCACCGGTATGGCAATACATAGTATCGGATTCATCGTGGACAAAGATGCAGCGAGTTCAAAATGCTGCTCTTCGGATTGCGACTGGGTGTGCAAAGAGCACTCCAGTGGAGCATCTTCATGCTGAAGCCCATATTCTGCCTGTTAAGGAGCACTGTCAACTCCAAGCGCAGTAACTGGTTATTAATATCGTCAAGCAGCCTGATCACCCATTAAGGATTATGAATCCTGTGTGAGAGAGATATATCAGAAGGCCTTTTGCGGATGCTCCCGAGAAAGTCAATATACAAAGATGGACGAACTCCCAATTAGATCGTCTTCGTCTTTTACGTGCGGAGCACACACGTTTCGTCAGGGATCACTTGAGTAGGGTGGCTGTCAACCCCATATTGGGGATCGCACCACCTGAAGTCAGCAACACCGAGATCGAACTCGGTAGGCGAGCTAGATGCTCCCTCGCCTCGATGCGCTGCGGGCATTCACCTATGCTGATGTCATACTTGCATAGGATCGACAGCAGTAAGCCTGACGAGTGTCCGGATTGTGGTAACCCTGGCCACACTACAGCTCATCTGTTCGACTGTCCGAAGAGGCCCACCTCACTGACGACAATAGATTTGTGGTTGAATCCAACTTCGGTCGCCCTTTTCTTGAACGTATGACAAAAACCCTTCTGCGGCTGCAAAGAAGAAGAAAAAGGATCCGGATCGGTAAACGTGTTGTCATCGTGTTTATCGACTTCAAGTCAGCATTCGATTGCGTTTACTGGCCGGCTTTATGGAGATCACTTGAATGCGAGCACATACCGAAGAAGATAGTGAAGCTCCTTCAGGAAACATACAATGGATCAACTAGTTACATTCGCATCGGTGATAGGCTGTCTGAAGAATTTACGATCAACGCTGGTGTTCGTCAGGGGGATGTTATTTCACCGCTACTTTTCAATACCGTGATGGATGCCATCATGAGAAAGGCCTTTGAAAACAGAAGAGGCGTCCAGTACGGTACCGATGATTACGTCACGGACTTGATGTTTGCGGATGGTAGTGCTGTGTTCCCGGATACCGATGCTGAGGCGGCGTATTTAATTGGAAACATAGCGTTGATTGCGAACTCATATGGCTTACGAATCAATAAGGATAAGACAAAAGTCATGACATCAGATGGGTCGCACGCCTCTGTGCTCTTCGAAGGAGTTGAACTCCAGCAAGTGAAGGACTTCAAGTACCTAGGGTCAGTAGTGCAGGAGAAGAAAGTGGCAGCAACGACGGAGATCCACAGCAGAATCGGACAGGCTTCCACTGCTTTTGATTCGCTTGGCTGGTGTCTGTGGAAGAAAGCCAACGTATCGATGACGTCGAAGATTTGGCTGTTCCGTGCTTTGATAGTTCCTGTACTATTATACGGCTCGGAAACGTGGACGCTGCTCAAGTCGGACGTGGTGAAACTCGAGTCCTTTCAGATGCGATGCTTGCGCCAGATCCTCGGGATTACCCTTTGTGACCGCATACGCAACGAAATCATCAGGGAGCAATGTGACCACCAGCCCACGATCGAGGACCAAATTCAGGCCAGACGATTGCGGTGGTTTGGACACGTTTGCAGGATGGACGCAGGCCGACTACCGTACAGCGTGCTATGGAGGAAACGTCCAGTGCAGTAGAAGATCCAACGAACGGCCCCTAAAAAGACATCGCTGAAACAAATCGAGGATGATCTGAAAAAAAAACCGGTGCAGTGTCCTTAAAGACACAGTCCAACCTCAAAACCAATTTTTCGTTTTTCTGCCTATCTTGGAGAGAATTTCACGCTGATCACAATGGTGTCTCGAGAATCGCTCAGAACTCGCTACGAACGGAGTTACGGCTTCTCAAAAATTTCAATTTTGAACGGCTAGAAGTTCGCGGACGAGTTGTCTCGAGCCTGTATTTTCTCGTTATTCGCAGCCATCGTTCTGAACCAGGCCACAATATAAAGCCAGACCAAAAACAAATCGAAGAACATAGGTTTTGAATGAAATCATTCGCGCGTCTCTTCCCTATTGAGGTCGGAAACCTGGCAGTGGGCGTTACCCATTTTTTCTTTCAAGGGGGCGTGGCCGACTTTTTCCTGGCTTTTTCTCGCTTATTTGAGCGAATTGAGATTTCGCGCTTGGCAGGCTTGCTATAGGCGGCGACCGGACCATAATATCAAAAATTACCTCTGAGGTTGGACTGTGCCTTCAAAGCTAGATCTATTGCTACGAATCGTTCTGAATGGAAGCGTATCGTTCAGGCCGCTCGGGCTCCCATGGCACCCACAGCAGTGTATTGGCTGAGAGGTCATCCCGCTCCGCCAGACGCCAGCTAACGGGATGATTCTTGAATCCACTCACACTATACGGCGGTTTGAAAAATACTTCCAAGGTCTCGTCGAATTCGTACAGCTTGAAACCAAAACCGTCTCGAACAGAGCACAATCTTGTTTGGAAGCCTATCAGTAACTGTGTTGATTTTCATTAGTTCATTTTTGAGGATAAGTGAGCGTCGGCTGCTTTGTATAAACATGTTTACTTGTTTTTGCCTAACTTCGACCTCAAATTTGAGGTTCCGCTAAAATTGAGCTTTCAACTCCAAAATTTTATAGGAGCGACCTGCATCCATTTTCAGCCTCCTGTCTAAAAATGAGCTTCCTAGCTCGATTTTAAGAGTACCAACAAGATCGTGAACGCCAACTGAAAAAAAAGGAGATTAACATCATAACTTGGCGGGTAATTCAATTTTTCTCGAAAACTAGAAAAAACCATTCCAAACCATTTTTGGGTGTTTTCCCTAACTTTTTATGCTCTTTTCAATGGAAAAAGAACCACTCCCCCGAGTTTTCTCAGAACGTTGATTTCGGTATCGCGGGTTTGCGCACGCGCAGTTTAAAACCAAATCAGGTGAGCGCTTCGCGCTCACCACAATACGTGAGTGAGCTTCTTTGTTGAAATAAAAAGGATGCATAACAATGACAGAAGTAAGAAGGGAACAAAATATGAACCTCCCACAGAGAAAATTTTTCACAAATCGAATGACCTCTTGTCTCAAGAGGCCTGAGACCACCGCTTCAGGGCACAAAGAAAAGCACACCAAGCTGGAAAAACCCGTCACATTAGATTAATAGTGATACCCTTTTTATCAGAGTGGACTGATAGGTCGATGAGTCCGCGTTTTCACAGATTACACATATGATCTAGCTCCGCAATCGCGTTCAGTCCTCATTATCACAGTCGTAGAAGCGAAGCGGTTGTTTTTAGAAAATTGTGGTGCGCGCCAAGCGCGCACCAGGATTTGGCTTTAATCTCTTCCCGCGCGGATGCCCTACAATGAGATCACCGATTCATACCGTCACCAGAGGTATGAGCTGTACACCATTCGATGCGCTGCAAGAAATTACATATGTGTGCAACTTTTCATACTTACTGGTCCCCGCTTTCTGAAGTTATGACCTCTCAAAGTACGCAAAAACGTTCTCCACCACCGTCTCCGCCTCCGTCCGTAGAATTCCATTTTTTGGAAGGCGTGGACCAAATCGCTTGAAAATTTGTGACTAGAGGTAATCGGCCACGGGAATGCCGAAAATAATTGGCAGAACTCACCATAATGACTTCTGGGCCCCTAACGGGAGGTTCAAACTCGGAAACCGGCCTCTCAAGATTAGTTTATGAAAATGATAGGTTTTTTCGTTATCAGTTATTGTTTTCTTAGACTCCATATAAACACCTTGCTCTCTAGGGTGGTGTACTTTAAACGTCCGGCTCGGAAGAGGACGCTGTGCGGGAGGGATGTTCTTGAGCGCGGCGCGTATTCGTTCCATGCGCACCATCGATAAGAAGGCGTCGCAGGGTGTGCTGAAGTGTCGGTTGACTATGCGAGACCGCAGTAGGAGTATGCAGGACATCATGGAACGTGTGCAGGACCTTGGTAGGAGTGCGCAGGACATCATGGGACCTGTGCAAGACCCCAGTAGGGGTGTGCAGGACGCCGTAGAATGTGTGCAAGACCTCAGTAGGAGTGTGCAGGACATCATGGAACCTATGCAGGACCCCAGTAGGGGTGTGCAGGACGTCGTAGAATGTGTGCAGGACCTTAGTAGGAGTGTGCAGGACATCATGGAACCTGTGCAGGACCCCAGTAGGGGTGTGCAGGACGTCATGGAATGTGTGTAGGACCTTAGTAAAAGTGTGCAGGACGTCATAGAACGTGTGCAGGACCCCAGTAGGGGTGTGCAGGACGTCGTAGAATCAATATATGCAGGACCTCAGTAGGATTGTGCAGGACATCATGGAACCTGTGCAGGACCCCAGTAGGGGTGTGCAGGACGCCGTAGAATGTGTGCAAGACCTCAGTAGGAGTGTGCAGGACATCATGGAACCTATGCAGGACCCCAGTAGGGGTGTGCAGGACGTCGTAGAATGTGTGCAGGACCTTAGTAGGAGTGTGCAGGACATCATGGAACCTGTGCAGGACCCCAGTAGGGGTGTGCAGGACGTCATGGAATGTGTGTAGGACCTTAGTAAAAGTGTGCAGGACGTCATAGAACGTGTGCAGGACCCCAGTAGGGGTGTGCAGGACGTCGTAGAATCAATATATGCAGGACCTCAGTAGGATTGTGCAGGACATCATGGAACCTGTGCAGGACCCCAGTAGGGGTGTGCAGGACGTCGTAGAACGTGTGCAGGACCTCAGTAGGAGTGTGCGGGACATCATGGAACCTGTGCAGGACCCCAGTAGGTGTGTGCAGAACGTCATGGAATGTGTGCAGGACATCAGTAGGAGTGTGCAGGACATTGTGAAGCGTGTACAGGGTCCCAGTAGGGATGAGCAGGACATCATGGAACGTGTGTAGGATCCTAATAGAAGTATGCGGGACATCATGAAACGTGTGTAGGATCCCAATAGGAGTGTGACGGACATCATGAAACATGTGCAGTACCCCAGAAGGGATGAGCGGGACGTCATGAAATGTATACAGGATCTCAGTAAAAGTGTGCAGGACATCATGGAACGTGTGCAGGACCCCAGTAGGGATGTGCAGGACGTCATGGAATGTGTGTAGGACCTTAGTAAAAGTGTGCAGGACGTCATAGAACGTGTGCAGGACCCCACTAGGGGTGTTCGGGACATCATGGAACGTGTGTAGGATCCGAATAGAAGTGCGCAGGTCGTCATGAAGCGTGTGCAGGACCCCAGTAGGGATGAGCAGGACGTCATGGAATGTGTGTAGGACCTTAGTAAAAGTGAGCAGGACATCAAGGGGCGTGCGCTTGACCTCAGTTCAATGTTCAGGACACCGTATGCAAGCCACGCCTCCAAATCAACATGAACGATAGTTAAGTGCGCCAGAACAGGGCTACCGTAATCTCACTCGAAATGGCTCTAAAAATTCCTAAGTTCTGACTCCGAATTCGCTACATCTTCACCACCGGTGGTGCTGTTTTCCTGCTTTGTAGTCCAGGCAGATCTTCAACTGCTGACCTCTGTGAAAGAAGATACACTGCTTTCCACTTCTTTTATACTTAACCCTTGATCAATTGGGTATCATCAAATTTGTTTACGAGAGCCGAATAACATTCCTAAGATTACGGTAGTCCTCTTCTGGCACACTTAACTATCTTACTTGTTCCGAATCAGACATATGGGCAGGCGCAGACGAGCCACATCAGCACGAACTGGTGAAGTTTGGCTAGAGCGGCTGACCCTGGGTCTATCCTAGACGTAATGGGGCCACCCAAGATTTACTCATAGAAATGATGAAAAAATCTGATAAAAGATGCCTGATACTGCGCTATCAATCATCGTTCTTATAAGAGCTCTATGGAAATACTTCGACTGGTAGTCTTACCAATCGGTGGTTCATTTCATTTTTGTCCTGAATGGTGGGTTCCCCCCTCCCGTCGAGGATAGTGCCTAGACCCTGTACAGTTGGGTCATTTAAAACTCATTTTTTCGACTTACAAATTTAAAAAGTATATGCCTTGTATCTTATTTCTAGGAAGCCGCGTGGCAACCATTATCCTGCAGTCTTAGCAGCGGAGCGGTTGTTTCTTCATTTCTACCACTATGTTTTCGAAAAAAAAAACAACTTGACTTTTAGACATTGACGATATTGTAGAAGGGAAACCCTTGGAAAAAGTTGTGAAATTTCTGAAAGTTGGGCTCCGCAGAAAAGGTCAAGGTTGGATTTGGCTATCAAACTGATTTCCTAAATGTAGTGAAATCGTTGAATCGATTTGACTGTTGTTGGTAGATATATGCAGATAACATAATCATTAAATGTAGTGAAATTGTTGCAAGCGGATTTGGCAGGAGCTCTATGAATTATCACAGTCAAATCACGCATCAGAAGGGGTTTTTCTTGGAGCGCATATTGAATCAAATGAGAACAAGAATAAGTCTAGCAGCAAAAACGTTTCCATACAATGTGAACCGTGAAAGCGTTGAGGACACGAAGACAGCGTCAGTAGCTAATAAATTGTGTCAGATTTTGTTTTCATGATTTTTATCTATTCGGTGAGGGAATGTCTGGTACCTTAGTTGAAGCTACACTGAAAAGGCAGAATAACATTCGAAAAACTTATTTCTAGCCCAGAAGGCCACGTTTCGTTCAGCACTGTTGGCTGAGGATAATTTTTTCGCTCGCCAGAGGACCTTCTGACGCGTGATTTGACTGTGATAATTCATAGAGCTCCTGCCGAATCCGCTTGCAACAACTCTGAGAGTTTTGACCGATATATAGCCGCGAAATAGCCCACCAGGATCCGCAGCGGCTCCTGGTGGGCTATTTCTAGATAATTTTCCCGCTATTTCGCGGCCAATGCTCGGCCGCAACAGTAAACTCCAAATACCGTGCGGTACCGATTGCCACAAGAGCATGAAATGACGATATCAGTTGCATTTCTATATATCGGACAGACCGACTCAGACTCTCAAATGAAAGTTGCAAAGTATTTTGTGGCTTTATGGCAATCGGTACCGCACGGTATTTTTCGTATAGTGGCCGCAACCACGTTGTCCGCGAAATAGACGCGAAATAGCCCACTAGGAGCCGCTGCGGAGCCTGGTGGGCTATTTCTCGGCTAAAATCCGGCAACTGGTGCTATTCACACAGCCACCAATCTGGGAATGAGGCGGCGAACTTCTATTGCCGGTCTTACCTTCATTCACAGTTACAGACAATGATACCGTCAATCATAACTATTGTCATGTGTTCCGGAAGAAGACGTTCAAAAATGATATTGAGGTCTCTTTGCGTCGGTTTCCCAAACTCACGAATGAAGCCAAACATCAAAAAACATCTCTGGTTGGACGGCAACGCAGGGCTTGTTTCCATCAAGTCTAGGGCTGTGCGGAAATCTCTTCCATAATTCTCGGAAACGGAAGAAAAATGGTAAAAAAAAGCACGAAACGGAAACGGAAGAGACCAGAAAGATTGTGGATTTTCTCATTTCCACGTTTCGTCGCTGCACATGGCTTGCAGATCTCATTCGATGGCCCACGGTTTCAATCAGATGTGAACATGATAAAATGTAGGAAGTGAGGAGCAAAACTAGTTGGGGGGGGACACTCAGGGTTCAATTAAAAAATGAATGGTACCACTTCCAGAAATCGAAGTAGTCCAGGGAGTTTCCATGAAAACAATGACTTCAGGCACATCAGGCATCTGATATCAGCAGAAATTTTCATTTTCATGCAAGAATCATTTCATTTTTTCGAGTGCCCCCCCCCCTTAACTAGTTTTTGAACCGGAAGTAATCGTAGGGAACAAGTCATTCCGTACCTGGTCTGGGAACTGAATGTGAAACCATCAATATTGACAATTGCTTGAATCTTTACTATATGCATGTCAAATTCGACAGATAACTCCACGTTCCACTGAGAACAAACAATCTGGGAGTCAGAGGAGAGGATAAGAGAAATACGAGGCGTGCATACTATAAAATACGCCGATATCCTGCTATCATCCGAGATCATGAGCGTCCCATTGTGAATAGATCCATGATGGTTGAAAACCCCATCAAATTGTGTATCGAAGAGTTATTTCGGCCGAGTCAATGCGTCGTGTGCTGCTATAAAGCACCGTTCTGCAATGGTTAATTCATTTTTTCAATTTCTTTTTTTTTCAAATTTTTCTTTTTTTTTCAATTTTCAATTTCAAAAACAAACAAATCAGATTTCAAATTCCGATTTTCGAAAGCAGGCTGTCCCATTTCAACCTCAGGTCATTGCATGGGGTCGATGGCCGTGCTTTCTGCTAAAGCTTTAAATTCAGGGTGCTCTTGATCGTACGAGTATTTTCTTTGCCTACAATTTTGTTTGCCTGCATGTCCAGGCTGTCTTGTTTAAACCTATCCCACATACATTTTGTATATTACTTTGTCGCCAGATAAAGCTATTGAATTGAAAAAAAATTAATCTTCGCCCGGTATGCCTACAAGAATACGCCCATATAAGGGGATGCAGTAATAATGGGTGATACAGAAACTCGATTTTACCCGTAGTATTCCGGAGTAGGGCAAGGCTCAGCAGCAATAGGAAGTACGCCATCGCATAGACCGCACATAAATCAAATAAGCTCAACTGAGCTAAACTAAACTGAATCCAAGCAGACCACATATTTGGCGGCTATTTCGCGGCGAGAATTATTTCTTGGCTATTTCGCGGCCAGCATTATTTAGCGGCTATTTGGCGGTTATATGCGGCGGGCATTATTTAGCGGCTATTAGGCGGCCAGCAGGCTTTGGCGGCTATTTCGCGGCTATTCCTCGGCCAAAACTCTCAGGGAATTTTACTACATTTAATGATTATGTTATCTGCATATACCAACAACAGCCGAATCGATTCAACAAATTCACCACATTTAGGAAATCAGTTTGATAGGCAAATCTAATGGAACAATTTTCGCGACATTTTAGAGCAATGCCAAATCCTTGACCTTTACTGCGGAGCCCAACTTTCAGAAATTCAACTATGAAAATTAAAAAAATCATTCTCAAAACAAGTCAACTGGAATGGAACAAGCGTACAATGCTTTGGATGCCAAAGGTGGGTGCACTTCTCCTGTTCAGGTCTTAGTTCTGTGAGGCATCACAACTCATCCTTCCGTTGTGTTCTGTGCTCCGCCCCCAGCAACTCTGATTCCTCATTCACCAACCGCCCCTCTCTATTGTACATATAGTGGAGTCCACCAAGAGTGTCTCATTTACCTATCAATAAGAAGCGGTCGGCTGGGGACCAATGTGCATGAATACCATACCAGCACGCTCGATACCGATTGAGCGAGAGCGGTTGTGCTGCAATGAGTTTCATGTTCATTGATCTTCAATCGCTTCTCATTGATAAGTAAATGAGACACTCTTGGTGGACTCCACTATATAAATCTTAACGGCCTCGCACCAAATTGTCTGAACTCTCACTCTTCGAAGGACTCATCATCCGGATGTTATTATGGTTCAAGAAACCAAACTCTCTCCCTCTACCACTTATCCCCAACCAAACATTCCAGGCTACACTGCCTATCACATCCCAAGGACAGCTCTTGGAGGCGGAGTTTCTACGTTTGTGCTCTCTAGCTTACCTTCTCATCTAATTCCAAATGTTCCTAAGGACAGTACTCTCGAGTGCGTTCCCGTTCACCTCCCTCTTAAAACTCCACTATCTCTATTTAATATTTACATCCCTCCTACCACTTCTTGTCCCCCAACCTACAACCCCATACCTCTTCTTAAGCAGTTGCATGACTGCTCTCTCTCCCCATCAGCTGTCTTTGCAGGCGACTTCAATGCTCACACGTTCTGTTCTGCGCTTGCGTCCGACGCCAGAGGGGAAGACGTCGAGGAATGGCCTGAGGAGTGTGATCTGGTTATCCTCAACGATGATCAGCCTACTCCTCTCCCTTCCTACGGCCGACCTTCTAGCCCGGACATCTCCCTCGTTTCATCCAATCTTTCTAATTCTTGCACATGGTCCACTTCCACAACTCTTTCCAGCGACCACATTCCCGTCTTTCTCCATATTGATCTCTCAAACTCTCTTGCCCCTTATACTGGTATTCGTCAACGTTCTTATCTCAATTTAGGCCTTGCTGACTGGGTCCTGTTCAGAGAGGTTGCGCTCCGCCAGGCAGCTGAGTATCCATGGAATGGCGATGTGCACCAAAAAGAGCGTCACATATCTGACGCTATCCGGAAGGCTACAAAAGCGGCCATACCTGAAGGACGTGTGAAAAGTTTCTACCCTAAAGTCACCAGGGAGATTCTACAGAAGATCAGGACAAGAGATGAAAAGAGAGCTGAGATTCATTTGGACCCTGAGGTGGCCAAGCTGGATGAAGAGATAAAAAAGGATCTGGACAAGCACAAGAAAGACAGTTGGGAGAAGTTCACTGAAAGGTTAAAACCGACGGAACAACTGCGTGGAAAGTATTGAGGAAGATATCTGGAAAGTGCGCCCCCTCCTCGAACTCTATCATAGAGTTCGATAACAGCGTCTTCAAATCAGGAAAGGCTGCCGCATATGCTCTTGGCAAAAATTTCTTCATCACACGTACCAAGCGTGGCATACAAAACAGAGTCACGGTAAGAGAACTAAGCCGTCTGCCGCTGATGAACGCCACTGAGGCCTTTACCCCTGCTCAAGTGGAGAAGGCTATCAAGGAAATGCGGAACTCGAAGGCTCTCGGACCTGATGGTATCTCAGCAGCCATCTTAGAGAAGCTTCTCACGGAACTTCTACCGATGATCGCAGATATCATAAACACTTCTTTCCGGACCTGCACTCTACCCCAAGCATGGAAAACCGCTAATGTGATACCCCTGCCTAAGCCAGGCAAATCACAAAGCACGGTGAAGGGCTATCGCCCTATTAGACTGTTGCCACCGATCGCGAAAGTAGCCGAAAAGCTAATCGTAAGGGACCTGGCAGAGCAGAATGAGGCAAAGCAACATCAACATGGGTTTAGAAAGCTTCACTCCACCACCACTGCCCTTCTGGAGATTGTCAGCTATGCGGTCGATGGGTTGAATTTCAGAAAGCATCTTAGAACAGTGGCCGTTGCCCTCGATCTAACCAAAGCATCTGATTCTGTTAACCTAGGAATTTTGTCCGAGAAACTATTGAAGTCCTCCCTGCAACCGTGGCAGAAGCGTTGGATAGCAGCGTTTACGAAAGGTCGTCGGGCCAAAGTGCTATTCCAGAATCACGTCTCCGATGGTATACCTGTAGCAGCCGGTGTGCCGCAGGGTGGAGTTTTGTCACCTGCCCTCTTCAGCATGTATATTGAAGACCTACCCGAGCCTCCTGAAGATATACAAATTGTTGCGTATGCCGACGATATCACCATCATGTGCCGTAATCGTGACATACAGGTAGCCGCAAACAAGATCGGCGACTATCTCGTCGAGCTTAAAAATTTTCTCGATAGTATGATGCTCACAGTTTCCGCGGCGAAGTCTTCTGTTTCGGTATTCACATCTGACCCAAAGGAACACAGCGCCCAACCTGTTGTCAGGTGGGATGGTGACCTCTTGCCTACAGCGCAATTTCCTAAACTGCTGGGCCTCGTTCTGGACCCATCGCTGAAGTTTCACAAAAATGCTGAACAGAAGCAGGCAATTATCAAGGCAAAGCTTGATGTGTTGAGAGCTCTAGGAGGAACGTCCTGGGGTAGCAGCAGAGAGACAATCTTGACGACATATCGAGCTATTCTGCAGCCTGCATTGTAGTATGCTGCACCTGTCTGGCAGCACATCGTGTCGGACAGCTCCTGGACTAAGATGCAGCGAATTCAAAATGCTGCACTACGAATAGCCACTGGATGTGCAAAAAGCTCACCGATTGAGCACCTTCACGCCGAGGCCCGTATCTTGCCAGTGAAAGAGCATTTTCAGCTCCAGGCTCAGCAGATGTTTATTAATGTCCTTAAGCAACCTAATCATCCGTCAAGAAGACTATTAAATCCCGTGAGAGAGAGATCGATCAGAGTGCCGCTTGCCGATGCTCCTAACAAGGTGAATGTACAGAGATGGACCGACTCGAATCAAGAACGGCTTCGTCTCTTACGCGCGGAGCACACCCGGTTCGTGAAGGATCATCTCGCCAAAGCGGCCGTCAACCCTATTCTCGGTGATGTGCCGCCCAGGGTATGTGATACCGAGTCCGAGCTCGGTAGGCGCGCCAGGTCTATCCTCGCTTCGTTGCGCTGCGGACATTCTCCATTGCTTATGTCTTACCTGCACAGGATCGACAATAGCCAGCCTGACGTGTGCCCGGACTGCGGAAACCAAGGCCACGACACTAAACACCTATTTGATTGTCCGAAGAAGCCAACAACGCTCACTACAATAGACTTGTGGACGAATCCAGTGCTGGTCGCCCAGTTTCTCAACTTGTGACGAAACCCCTCTCAGTGGCTGCAAAGAAGAAGAAGATTCTCAAAACAACCGCTCCGCTTATACGATTGTGATAACGAGTTTCCGGACTGAACGTGATTGGGGAACTAGATCATATGAGGAAGCAATGAAAACTGGTGAAAATGTGCGAGTGGAAATAAAAACTCACCCACCAATCTCAGTTATTTCGGAAAAAAAGAGTGATAACACAATCAGACTACCGAATGTTAGGAAGAGTCTGAAACCGCACCAGAGCCTTCTTCCATTGCTGTAGACTACAGTTCGGCTAGTTGTAAGATGTGTATGGTTTGCATCTTATCTTTAGTAAGCGGCGATGCAGCCATAATCACGCTATCTTGGGAGAGGAGCGGTTGTCCCTTCGATTTTACCATTGTATTTTCTCAGAAACAACCGCTCAGCTTTCACGATGAAGCTATCACAGCAGCGTTGCGGCTTCCCCCCATACAGAGCTAGACGATAGGATATCTAATATTTAGGATAGGTCTACAGTAATTATTTTATGGCGTGTCACCGAAAAGCAGTGTTCACGAGCTCCCCACTTGAAACAATGCGTTGGCCGTCAGGCCCCCGTCATAGTCGTCCGAAAGCCGGACTGCACCATCCTCTCCCGTCCCTAGTGATCATGCGCCGTCCTCTCCCGTTCCTTGTGATCCAGCGTCGTCCCTAGTATGTCGGCTGAGCGCAAATCGATTAGGCGGGCGTACTCAAGCACACTGCGGACGGCGCTGTCCGGCCACAACTGGGGGATTTTCCACATCAATGAGCAATGTATTGCACACATATCGACCGGAACAGATACGGGCGTGACGGGCGCAGTCCGGACACATCCGGGGGGAAGGATTTTCGAACAGAGTGGGGGATCGTGAAGGTTTCGGAAATTTTTCGAAAAAAAAAAGAAAATTTTGAGGGGGAGTTCGCAAAATTTTTGGAAAAAAATGGGGTTTATCTCCAAACCACTCGGAAAGGTAGCTATTTCTCCATTCCAGGGGAGGGAGTTCGTAAAAATTTTGGTCACCAAGGGGGGGGGGCGTAAATTTTTGGTCACCGGTCGCAACGGCCTGCTCAACCCTGATTGCATATGTATCGACCGGGGTGGCTGTAGCTTATCGGCTGACCATGACGGGGGCCTCATGTGTTATTGAAATCAAGAAGAAACGGCGAAAAACGCACCCCCGGTTTCTGAGCCTCTGATAATACTGCAAAAAAAAGAAAGGCTACTAGCTCCTCGCCTAGCATCTCAGAGAAACTCAAGGCTCGTCCGCGGCGGCAGATGAGCTTTCCGGACGGTCCGCGGCGCTTGGCGGCTGATCCGCGGCACGATTGATAGTGGGACGGTCGAACGGCCGATCCGCGGCGCTGTTTGTTCTCGAGGGGGTGGCTCCGGGGCGCACCGCCAATCCACCATCTCAATACCGATCGATGAAAAGCAGCCACATATATACACCACCTCATTCCCCGCAAACTTAGACAATTTTCCAGCCGCTGACTTCGACTTTCTCGTATTTGTAACTTCTTCAAACCGTTATATCTACATGCACGCTAATTATTCTTTCTAGATGCCATCGCAACAACTTCTAGGGCAGAAAAAATTCCCGATGGTAAGTAAATTTTCATATTCTCGTTCATTTTTGAGATTCTCTTCTGATTTTGTTTTTTTTCTCATTCAAATAATTTTCATGATTGTTTGGTTTCGTAATTCTCCTCATGTTTTTTTTTTCAAGAATAGTTCCGGTTTGATACCGACTTTGATCGATTTCGGCATGAAACTAGATTTACCCTAGAAAACCAAACAATCATATAAATCACTGGAATGTAAGGAAGGAAAACAAAAAGAGAGAATTACAAAAATAAACGTGAAAATGAGAAATTACCTACCACCGTGAATTTTTTCTCCCCTAGAAGTTGTTGCGGAGGCATCTGGAAGGATACAATTGGTGTGCATGTAGATATAATACTTTAATATATGAAGAAACACAGAAGGACGGGTTTGGTCACAGAAGCCAAGAAAATTGGGGAAAATGAAAAAAAAAACACCTACAATCAGCTTATCGGCTACGGCGCCGGAATCTCGTCCTGCTCGAGCGCCTGCGGCCGCGAAGCGTCTCAATACGCAATTGCGGAGGGGAATTCGACGCAGAGGAGTGGAATTTGACGCAGAGAAGCACAGTACATGAACTCTGTTTCCATCGAGTGGGATATTCTAGTAGAGCACTACTCCCAATTAGATGGAAACAGTCAGTTCGCCCACCCCCAATCGACTCATTGGCCGTGAGACAGATTTCGGCATTGTTGCACGTTTTTCGCGCTAGCCTTATAATCTCCTCAGAAAGCATCAGTATCACAATTTCGCAGGGTTGCTCTACCGTACGACTTATTTTCAGAGGTAGAACAGCTCAATTTACATGTAGAACTGGTTTCGATGTGCATTCGGAGACTTGTTCAGTTTATAGCATATTGCAATGTAATCCCACGGTAACATAACTATTTGATTGTGCAATGACTAAGTGCTACAGATCTTCAGTCTAAACTAATATGTTACAAAGTTGTTGCTTAAGAGTCATAAAATATGAGCTCTCGATTTCGAGAATTTACAGCTTATGATCATACATCAATCATTTGTTCATAATCATAATTATACATCGCCGATGTCTAAAAGATTGCAATAAAATATGATATTTTCACAATACTTCTTCAGCGATACATTTCACAGTTGAACAGCTAAACTATATCAAAACCAGTTATGCATGCTATTCGAGCTGTTATACTCTTAAAATTAGCTCTTACGATGGAGAAATCCTGCAAAATTGTGATATTGAGGCTTTCTGAGGAGTATGGAATGCTAGCGCGAAAAGCGTACCCCAATGCCAAAATCTGTCCCACGGCCAATGAGTCGATTGGGGTGGGCAGGATAACATTATTCGAAAGGACAGTCCGCGGCGGCTCTCAGGACGGCCCGCGGCGGCTGTCAGGACGATCCGCGGCGCAGGCAAGATGGTCCGCGGCGCATTGCCGGCGCATCCGCGGCTTCGGTGAAGGATCGTCCGGTCGTCGGCCGCGGACGATCCTGCAGAAGCGCCGCGGATCGTCCTTGGACTTCTCTGAGATCGGAGTTCGGGGTCGAGCAGACCGTTGTCCCGGACCTCGACGAAGCTACCTTTTCCCCAGGTGGTAACAATTTCGGAAAAAAACAGGAAATTTTCACGTCCCCCTCTAGGTGAAAATCTGTCCAGCAATTTTGAGACCGAAATATTTCAAAAAAAAAAACTTCAACTTTAGAATTTTGTAATTAACAATACACTCCTTACCCTGCTGACGAGCCTCGAGGAATGTTCTTGAAGCAAAAAACATCTCGTCTCTCCGACGTTCCAACTTTGAAAAACTTTTCCGACCCCCCTTGTATCGCAAGACAGTCACCGCTTGAGCCTGGTCAGCACTTTTCCTGCAATGAGTTGAGGTTCTAAGCCGATTCTGTGAGAACTCGAACCCGTCGCGACTTCAGACGTCCCGATATCTGCGAAATTAAACTGCTTTGAAGCCCTATTTCTTTTTCAGAAAATATAAAGCTCCTAAGCCACCTACGCTCCGGATTTTGGAGGCGGAAGGGAACCCCGGAATTAATATCAAGGTTTGGGTAAGGCGAAACACCCGGTTGTGACGTCACCGCGGCGTGGCGGGACCTACAGGATATAAAACGGCGAAATTCACTTGGTTCCTAAACGTGCTGGTGCGGAGCGGAGGTTAGAGACAGTGAGAGAGTGGAGGGCAGACGGAGGCCCATGCGTCGCGCGCGCCACTCGCGAATGATGTGAATTACGTTTTATAGAGGATAGTTCCCCATCAACCTCGCTAACCCCGCGTGTCGTCCAATCACGCGATTCGCTCCTCCCCTTTTCCCCGCCTGTTTTGCGAAAAACATTACGACCATCACCCGCGACCAGCGGCAACGCCAGCATTTAGCATTGCGTTGCGTAATTTTTCGAAATCAGAGCGACCCCTCCACCATTTTTTTTCCAAATTTTTAGCGACCCCCCCCGAGGCGCGATTTCTAGGCAGTTAATATTTGATTACTAAATTGTAAGACGCTGAGAATTCGTTCAGTAATCGGGCTTAAGCGTCTAAAACCTGGGCAATGCTACGATCATTCCCTTTGGTGACCAAAAATATCGATCTTTTTTTGGGATATCTTCACCAAAATTTCATTTTTAGACCAAAAATTTTGCGATCCCTAATACCTTCATTTTCGGGCCAAAATTACTGCGAATCCCCCCACCTCCTGTTGCGGGATTTCCCAACCCCGCTTGACCTGGGCAGCGGGTATAAAGACGACTGATTTTGGTCGACATTGGTGGTAAACACTGCTCCGATCGTCGCTGGAATTATGATCCCGGCCTAACAGAAGATTATAAGGGGCTGAAAAACTGATACAACAACAAAAAACGACAAATCTTTTGGCAAGTACCTGAGTGTCGATGATAGCACTGGGATCGAACAGTTCGTTGACGATGCCACCATATGAGGTCGCTGACGAAGCAGATAAAATCCCAGGCTCGTCTTCTGAGGGCATAGTCCCTGAATTCAAGGAATAGCATATGAAACTGGCTCAGACGTACACCGGCGAATAGGCGAGTGTCGCGTGAATTGGTGACAAGCTTGGAGTGAGGCTTCGGCATGGATCCTAATGAAACTTTGCGTTCCCCATTGGAGGTTGGCGCAAACACGGTACACCTATTTATTTATTCATTGAATACGCTACAATAATTTAGACGTAAGAGAGAGAATCACCCACTCTAAGGCAACAACTCAGACCGTAATCAGAGCTAAGGACATGAAACCTGAGAATAAAAAAAGAACAAGATCGCCAAATCGGTGCATTTTCTCGAAATGCAGCAGTTTCCCTCTTGAAAATTGTTTGAATGCACCCAAACAGGGGGGAACGAATGGTATATTTGAATTCATCGATATAAAAACTGAGCTAGCCCTGCAGGTGAATGCATGCAGGCTGTGTCCAGTTTTCGGTACACTGCAGTAGATTTTCTCCGAATTTCCTCTGGTTCTGAAAGCCCTAACTATGTAAAATTTGGTTGCATCAGTTTCAACCACTCCGCTCAGAATTTTGAATGGACTATGTTATAGCATATGGCATCGAGTTTGCGCCAACCATCAATAGTGAACGCAAAGTCTCACAATGATCAATGCCGACGTTACTGATCATCACAGCCCTAAGCTAGCGTCATAGTTACGCGCGATAGTGCGTATGCAGAGGGAGAGGATGATACAGTTAAAGAGTGGAGGGGAATCGGGGCCAACGAGAGGCGAGACCATGAGATACAAGAATCTCGAGGTGCTATGTGACATGCTCAGGCAAACTCAAATGTCGATAGCAGGTTGAACAACCTTTTTCTCGAGCAAACGGCGAGAGCAGATTCTTTCGGTAGAAAAACATGGACCTGCTATCGACCTGTCGATAGCAGGTTCACAGCAGGTTGACAAGGCAACACATCCCATCGCTGGTGAGCATTGATCGTCCCATTCTCCGAATGCTTCGCGAATTATTCAGCCGGTTGCGCAATTGAAGAAACTGCTTCTGTTTTTTGTCTCTCGTGAAGCACACCTGTTTTTGTGCAATAACGCGCAAATCAGACTTTGTATTGAATGGAATTTATACTTGAATAGTGTTCTAGAAATTTTTGAAGTATTCTTATATTTTACTGACTCTTGGGATTTTATCATGCGTAATTTTTTGAACATCAGGTTTATTTGGAATCTTGATTAATCCTTTTTTGAATAGCGGAGGTTTCATATTTTCTGCCTCTCGATTGCTCCATTCCTTCGGGAACTCGAAAATATCTTTGCTTTCGGTAAGGTTAAATTTCCGTTTGTTCGAATATTTGTCTCAATTCAGCTTACAACTTGATTGCCCTTCGAAAAAAAAAGCTGTTCATTTGTACAAGTATATTACTTGAAAACCATTTCAAATTAGAAACCGAATAATTGCTTGAATATTTTTACAGATGTTCACACGTAGTAATCTCATTCATTTGTTCTTCTTCTTTGCAGCCACAGGTTCTCGTCATGGGTTCAGAAACTCGGCCACTAGCGTTGGGTTCATCCACAGATCCATTGTTGTCAATAAAGTTGGTCTCTTCGGGCAATTGAACAGATGTGCAGTAGTATGCCCTTGGCCACCGCAATCCGGGCACTCGTCAGGCTTGCTGTTATCGATCTTATGCAGATATGACATCAACATTGGGGAGTGTCCACAGCGTATCGAGGCAAGGGTGCACCTGGCACGCCTGCCAAGTTCCATCTAGGTCTCGCTGACCTTGGGAGGTGCGACTCCCAAAATGGAGTTCATGGCAACTGTGTTCAAGTGCTCCTTCACGAATCGGGTATGCTCCGCGCGCAAGAGACGGAGGCGTTCTTGTTGTGCTTCAGTCCATCACTGCACATCTACTTTCGAGGGAGCATCGGCGAACGGCTTTCTGATACATCTCTCTCTCTTACTGGGTTTAATACTCTTCGCGACGGATGATTTGGCTGCTTAACGATGTTAATGAACATTTGTTGCGCCTGGAATTGGCAGTGGTCTCTAACTGGCAATATGCGAGCTTCGGCGTGTAAGTGCTCAATCGGAGAGCTTCTAGAACAGCCCGTCGCGATTCGCAGAGCACAATTTCGGACGCGTTGCAGCTTGGACCAAGATGAGTCCGACGCAATGTGCTGCCAGACTGGCGCAGCATACTCCAAGGCGGGTTGCACAATAGCCTTATACGTGGTCAGGATCGTTTCTTTACTGCACCCCCAGGGCGTTCCACCGAGAGCACGTAGGACGTTGAGTCTTGTTTTCACTGTGGCTTGCTTCTGCTCAGTGTTTTTATGAAACTTCAACAAGGGATCCAACAAGAGTCCGAGTAGCTTGGGGAATCGGGCGGCCGGCAATTGAGTTTCGTCCCATTTTACCATAGGATGGGCAGTGCGCTCTGCATTATCAGTGGGAAAGACGGTAACGGATGATTTGGAGGCAGAGACCGTGAGCATTCTGCTGCCGAGAAAACATTTGAACTCGATCAAGTAGTCATTGATCTTACTGGCGGCTACATTCATGTCGCGATCCCGGCACAGAATGGTGATATCATCCGCATATGCAACGACCTTGATGTCTTGAGGAACGGGCAGATCTTCAAGGTATAAACTGAGAAGTGCAGGCGATAAAACTCCTCCTTGAGGGACACCGGCGGCTATGGGAATGCTCTTGGAGACATGTCCCTGGAATAGCACATTTGCCCGACGTCCTTTAGTGAAGGCGGTTATCCACCGCTTCTGCCAGGGCTTAATGGTAGAATTCAACAGACTCTCTGATAGTATGCCTAGATTGACAGTGTCAAATGCCTAGGTTAAGTCGAGGGCCACGCCAACAGTACGTTGGGGTTTCTGGGCATTGAAGCCGTCCAGAACATAGCTCACAATTTCCAACAAGACCATAGTGGTGGAATGTAATTTACGGAAACCATGTTGATACTGTTGAATGCTTTTATGCTCGGCAAGCTCTTCCACAACCAGTTTCTCGGCAGCTTTGGCGATGGGTGAGAGCAGACCTATCGGCCGGTACCCATTAGCCGTGGATGGTGACTTTCCCGGCTTCGAAAGTAGAATCACATGAGCGACTTTCCAATTTTGGGGTAATATACATGTACGAAACGAAGTGTTAATGACGTCAGCGAGAAGGGGCAGAAGTTCATTGAGCAGTCTCTTAAGGACTGCTGGGCTCAAACCATCCGGCCCAACTGCCTTCGAGTTACTCATCTCCTTGATCACCTTCTCGACCTGAGAGGGTGTGACTGCTTCATCTTCAGCCATGAGTGACAATTTACAGAGTTCTCGCACAGTTATTCTATTCTGCTTCTCTATCTTGGTTCTGGTGATGAAAAAATGCTTCCCAAGAGCATTTGCGGCCTCTTTCCCTGACTTGAAGACTCCACCTTCAAATTCAATCGTGGAATTGTTGGCGGAGGTGAACTTTCCGGAGATCCTTCTCAAAGCCTTCCACGTTGCCGCTGCATCATTTCTGAAGTTCATCTTCTCGCTGAACTTTTCCCAAGTTTCCTTCTTGTGTCTGTCAAGGTCCCTCCTGATGTCGTTATCCAGCTCAGCGATGTCTGGGTCAAGATGATCTGCAGCTCTCTCTGCGTCCCTTGTTCTTATCTTCTGCAGTGTCTCCCAATTCTAAGCGCAGCATTCTGTACACGCTGCAGCATATTCCAGGAGCTGTCAGACAACAGGTGCTGCCAGCCTAGTGCCGCATATTCCAGAGCCGGCTGAAATATTGCTCTGTAGGTTCTCAATATAGTCTCTCGGCTGCTTCCCCATGATGTTCCTCCGAGAGCTCTCAATATATTAGGCCTAGCCTTGACGACTGTTTGTTTCTGTTCCGCATTTTTGTGGAACTTCAGTGACGGATCGAGAATTAGACCAAGCAGCTTGGGGAATCTTAATGCTGGCAAACGGTTACCATTCCATCTGACATCTGGGTGGGCACTGTGTTCCTTGGTGGTTGTTGTGAACACTGATACAGAAGATTTTGCAGGGGACTGTGAGCATCATATTATCGAGGAAGAGCTTCAACTCGACGAGCATTGTAGCCACCCGAAAAGACAGCTGAGAGAGAGAGTGAGCAGTCATGCAACTGCTTAAGGAGAGGTATAGGATTGTAAGACGGGGGGGGGGAAGATGTTACAGGGGGAATATAGATGTTAAATAGAGATAAAGGGGTTTTGAGGGGGAGGTGGACAGGAATGTACTCAAGAGAACAGTCCTTAGAAGTATTAGGAATAATATGAGAAGGTGAAGCAGATTGCACGAAAGTAGACACTCCGCCCCCAAGAGCTGACCTTAGCATGTGATAGGTGGTGCAGCCCGGAATGCTAGATTGGGAATAAGTGGTAGATGGAGAGAGCTTGGTTTCTTGAACCAAGATAACATCCGGGTGATGAGAACGTGCGAATAGAGAGAGTTCAGATGATTTGGTGCGAAGGCCGTTGAGATTAATGTGAACAATGGAGAGGGGCGGTTGGTAATTGAGGAATCAGAGTTGCTGGGGGCAGAGCATAGAACACAACGAAAGGATGAGTCATGATGCCTTACAGAACTGAGGCCCGAACAGGTTAGATGCACCCACCATTGGCATCCGAAGCACTGGACACTTGTTTTATGCCAGGTAACATCCTTGCTGCAGGTGGCACATGGATGCGCTGGACTTGGATTCTTCTCCCTCTGTAGTAAAATCCTCAGGAGAGCTGCCGCCGACCAGCGCCTCTCCCATGACAAAAACCCTCATCTCGTAGGGGTTGACGTCAGCTTGCATGGAGGCGATCTTCTTTCCTCCACACTGCTCCGGCACTAACGTACGACATCTCGGCAGGAGCCCATTAGAGAGGTCGATTAGGACGCCGTTCGCAGATGCTCCTCGTAAAGTTGATGTACCGTGATGGACCGTCTCCAACATGGAAAGGCTTCGTCTTCTGCGTGAGCAGCACACCCAGTTTGTTCGAGGATATCTGGAGAAGGCGGCTGTGAATCCTATCTTAGGAGCAGTACCGCCTCGGGTTTGCTAGTCCGACTCTCAACTCGGCAGGCGAGCCAGATGTGCTCTTGCCTCGCTGCGCTGTGGTCACTCTATTCGGCTCATGTCTTACGTCAACAAGATCGACAGCAGCCGACGAGACGGATGCCCGGACTGTGGTGCTCCCGGACACGACGCGCTTGTTCATGTGCCCGAAGAGACCTACCTCTTTAACAAAAGTGGACCTTTGGACGAATCCTGTTGAAGGCCGCCCAGTTCCTCAACCTATACAAAAACCACTTTGAGGCTGCCGAGATGTCGTACGTTCGTGCCGTGGCAGTGTGGAGGAAAGAAGATCACCTCCGTGCAAACCGACGTCAATCCCTCCGCGGAGAGGGTTTTTGTCATGGGAGAGGTGCTGGCTGGCTGCAGCTCTCCTGAGGATTCTTCTACAAATGGCCGGCGTCGAAAGGAATCCAGGACCCGCGGAGAAGAAGAAGTACCCATGTGCCACATGCGGCAGAGATGTCAATTGGTATGGAACCAGCGTCCAATGTTTTGGATGCGAAAGGTGGGTGCACTTCTCTTGTTCGGGTCTCAGTTCTGTGAGGCACCACGATTCTTCCTTTCGTTGTATTGTGTGCTCCGCCTCCAGTAACTCAAATTCCTCATCTACCAACCGCCCCCTATCTATTGTACACATCAATCTAAACGGCCTTCGGACCAAGCTTTCTGAATTATCTCTCTTTGCCCGTACTCATCACCCGGATGTTATCATGGTCCAGGAGACCAAACTCTCTCCCTCTGCTACCTCTAGACATCCAAACATCCGGGCTATACTGCATATCATACTCCCAGGTCATCTCAAGGAGGCGGAGTCTCTACTTTTGTTCTGTCCTCTCTTCCCTCTCACATTATTCCGAACACTCCAGTGGATGGCACTCTCGAGTACATCCCCATCCATCTACCTCTTTAAACACCTCTTTCTCTTTTTAATATATATATCCCTCCTTCTTCCTCTTGTCCCTCAACATACAATCCTATCCCCTTCTCAAGCAGCTGTATGACTGCTCTCTTTCTCCCTCAATTGTCTTTGCGGGTGACTTCAATGCGCACACGTTCTACTCGTCGCTTGATTCTGATGCTAGAGGAGGTGACGTCGAAGAATGGGCGGAGGGGTGCGATCTGGTTATTTTAAACGATGTCCAGCCCACTCGTCTCCCTGCCAACGGCCGATCATCTAGCCCAGACATCTCCCTCGTCTCTTCCAATCTCTCTAATGCCTGCTCATGGTCGACATCCACAACTCTTCCCAGCGATCACATCCCTGTCTTTGTCGATATTGATCTCTCTAACTCTCTTGCTCCCTATACAGGTGTTCGTCATCGTTCTTATCTTAATTTAGGCCTTGCAGACTGGAGCCTGTTCAGGGAGGTTGCGCTCCGCCAAGCGGCTGATTATCCGTGGAATGGCGATGTACACCAGAAGGAGCGCCACCTATCTGATGCTATCTTGAAGGCTATGAAAGCTGCGATCCCTGAAGGCTGCGTTAAGACCTTCTTTCCCAATGTCACCAGGGAAACACTGCAGAAGATAAGGACAAGGGACGCAAAGAGAGCCGCAAATCATCTTGACCCAGACATCGCTGCGCTGGATGATGAGATCAGGAAGGACCTTGACAGGCACAAGAAGGAAACTTGGGAAAAGTTCACTGAGAAGATGAACTTCAGAAATGATGCAGCAGCAACATGGAAGGCCTTGAAAAGGATCTCCGGAAAGTTCACCTCCGCCGACAATTCCGCGATTGAGTACGAAGATGGAGCCTTCAAATCAGGGAAGGAGGCCGCAAATGCTCTTGGGAAGCATTTTTTCATCACTAGAACCAAAAGAGAGAAACAGAACAGAATAACTGTACGGGATTTCTGTAAGTTGCCTCTCATGGATGTAGATGATGCAGTCACGCCTGCACAGGTCGAGAAGGCGATAAACGAGATGAGCAACTCGAAGGCATTAGGGCCAGACGGTTTGAGCCCTGCAGTCCTGAAGAGACTGCCCAGTGAACTACTGCCCTTTATTGCTGACGTCATAAATACATCGTTTCGTACATGTATTTTACCCCAAAATTGGAAAGTGGCTCGTGTTATTCCACTGCCGAAGCCGGGAAAGTCACCATCCACGGCTAAAGGGTACCGGCCGATCAGTCTGCTCTCACCCATCGCCAAAATTGCCGAAAAACTGGTTGTGGAGGAGCTTGCCGAGCATAACAGCCAACAGCAGCACCAACATGGTTTCCGTAAATTACATTCCACCACTACGGCCTTGTTGGAAATTGTGAGCTATGTGCTGGACGGCTTCAATGCCATCAAACCCCAACGTACTGTTGGTGTGGCCCTCGACTTAACAAAGGCATTTGACACTGTCAATCTAGGCCTACTATCAGAGAGTCTGTTGAAGTCTACCATCAAGCCATGGCAGAAGCGGTGGATAACTGCCTTCACTAAAGGACGTCGGGCAAATGTGCTATTCCAGGGACATGTTTCCAATAGCATCCCCATCGCCGCTGGTGTCCCTCAAGGAGGAGTTTTATCGCCTGCACTTTTCAGTTTACATCTAGAAGATCTGCCCGTTCCCCCTCAAGACATCAAGGTCGTTGCATACGCGGATGATATTACTATTCTGTGCCGAGATCGCGACATTAAGGTAGCCACCAGTAAGATCAATGACTACTTGATCGAGTTGAAATGTTTCTTCGATCGCAAAATGCTCACAGTCTCTGCCTCCAAATCGTCCGTCACCGTCTTTTCCACTGATAATGCAGAGCACAGTGCCCATCCTATGGTGAAATGGGACGAAACTCAATTGCAGGCCACCCGATTCCCCAAGCTGCTTGGACTCGTGTTGGATCCTTCGTTGAAGTTTCATAAGAACACTGAGCAGAAGCAAGCCACAGTGAAAACAAGACTCAACGTCCTGCGTGCTCTCGGTGGAACGTCCTGGGGATGCAATAAAGAAACGATCCTGACCACGTATAAGGCTATTGTGCAACCCGCCTTGGAGTATACTGCGCCAGTCTGGCAGCACATCGTGTCGGACACCTCTTGGTCCAAGCTGCAGCGCGTCCAAAATTGTGCTCTGCGAATTGCAACAGGCTGTTCCAAAAGCTCTCCAATAGAGCACTTACATGCCGAAGCTCGCATATTGCCAGTTAGAGACCACTGCCAACTCCAGGCGCAACAAATGTACATTAACATCGTGAAGCAGCCGAATCATCCTTCGCGAAGAGTACTAAACCCGGTGAGAGAGAGATGTATCAGAAAGCCTTTCGCTGATGCTCCGTCGAAAGTAGATGTGCAGAGATGGACTGAAGCACAACAAGAACGCCTCCGTCTCTTGCGCGCGGAGCATACCCGATTCGTGAACGAACACTTGAGCAGAGTTGCCATAAACCCCATCCTGGGAGTCGCACCTCCAAAGGTCTCCGAGACAGAGATGGAACTTGGCAGGCGTGCCAGGTGCACCCTTGCATCGTTACGCTGTGGACACTTCCCCATGCTTATGTCATACTTGCATAGGATTGACAACAGCAAACCTGACGAGTGTCCTGATTGCGGTAGTCAAGGGCATACTACTGCGCACCTGTTCAATTGCCCGAAAAGACCGACTACATTGACGACAATGGATCTGTGGACGAACCCAGTGCTAGTGGCCGAGTTTCTGAACCTATGACAGAACCCCTCTCTGTGGCTGCAAAGAAAGAAGAAGAAGAGGCTGCAGAAGAACTCGACAAGATAGGCGCTAATCTTTTTAGCGGCTACCTGCAGGTCAAGGTCCTGGCACATGATGGTGATGTCGTCGACGTACATAACAATCTTTATATCCTGTGGTGGCTCGGGTAGATCGTCAAGATACAGGCTGAATAGGGCAGGGGACAGCACTACGCCTTGCGGAACACCGGCTGCTATTGGAATGCTATCGGATACGTGATTCTGGAACAGAACCTTAGCCCGGCGGCCTTTAGTAAACGCTGCAATCCATCGCTTCTGCCATGATGGTAGCGACGACTTGAGCAGTTTCTCGGACAGCAGTCCCAAGTTAACGGAGTCAAACGCTTTGCTCAGGTTAAGGGCGACGGCCACCGTTCTCAGGGGCTTTCTCATGTTGAACCCATCGACCGCAAAGCTCACGATCTCCAATAGAGCAGTAGTAGTAGAGTGAAGTTTCCTGAACCCATGCTGATGATGCTGTCGCTCATTTTGATCAGCCAGGTCCGTCACGATCAACTTTTCAGCTAATTTAGGCGATAACAGGCTTATTGGTCGAAAGCCTTTTGCCGTGCTTTGGGACTTGCCTGGCTTTGGCAACGGTATCACATTGGCTGTCTTCCAAGCTTGGGGTAGAGTGCAGGTCCGGAAAGAAGTGTTAATGATATCTGCAAGCATCGGTAGTAGTTCCGTGGGAAGCTTCTTCAGGATGGCTGGGGAGATACCGTCAGGTCCGATAGCCTTCGAATTCCGCATTTCTTTGATAGCCTTCTCTACTTGTGTGAGAGTAAAGGCCTCAGAAGCGTTCATAAGTGGCAACCGGCTCAGCTCTCTAACCGTGACTATGTTTTGAATGCCTCGCTTGGTACGTGTGATGAAAAAATTCTTGCCGAGTGCATAAGCAGCCGCTTTCCCTGATTTGAAAACGTTCTCCTCGAGCTCAATAGCGGAGCTCATCGGGGGAGCGGACTTGCCGGGAATTTTCCTTAACACTTTCCACGTCGTAGTTCCGTCCGCCTTGAAGTTCAGCTTTTCAGTGAACTTCTCCCAGCATTCCTTCTTGTTCTTATCCAGATCCTGCTTGATCTCATTATCCAGCACAGCAATCTCCGGGTCTAGATGGTCTGCGGCTCTCTTCTGCAGTATTTCCCTGCTGACATTTGGAAAAAAGGTCTTGACACGACCCTCAGGAATTGCTGCTTTCATGGCCTTGTGGATGGCACTTGTTAGATGGCGCTCTTTCGGATGAACATCACCATTCCATGGGTAGTCGACAGCATGGCGGAGTGCAACATCTCTGAACAGTGTCCAGTCTGCTAGGCCTAAATTAAGATAAGTACGATGACGAAAACCAGAGTAAGGGGCAAGAGAGTCAGAGAGATCAATATAGACAAAGACGGGAATGTGATCACTGGAGAGTTGTGGATGTGGACCACGTGCAAGCATCAGAAAGATTGGATGACACAAGAGAGATATCTGGGCTAGAAGGTCGGCCGTTGGCAGGGAGACGAGTGGGCTGGTCATCATTGAGGATAACCAGGTCACACTCCTCAGCCCACTCTTCGACATCTTCCCCTCTGGCGTCAGAATCAAGAGCGGAACAGAACGTGTGAGCATTGAAGTCACCCGCAAAGACAGCTGAAGGGGAGAGTGAGCAGTCGTACAACTGCTTAAGGAGGGGAATAGGATTATAAGAGGGGGAACAAGATGATATAGGAGGAATGTAGATATTAAATAGTGATAAAGGGGTTTTGAGGGGGAGGTGGACAGGAATGTACTCGAGAGTACCGTCCTTAGGAGTATTAGGGATAATATGAGAAGGTAAGGCAGATTGCACGAAAGTAGACACTCCGCCCCCAAGAGCAGACCTTGGCATGTGACAGGCGGTGTATCCCGGAATGTTAGGCTGGGGGGTAATGCGTCTTTCACAGTCTGCCGGACGACGCCGTCAGGCATGTTATAAAATAGGACTGCGGCGTCGTGGAGTGCCGCAGTGCGACGCCGGATGACCGATGTCGCAATGCGGCGCTCGACGTTGGTGCGAAATTTCTCCGTTGATGGTGGGATGGTCGATATCATCGGTTGCTCTACCACAGACTTAGTGGGGGCCGCGCGCGACGTCGGATAGCATTGCCGGACGTCGGACGGCAAAATAACTGTGAAAGGGGCTTAAGTGGTAGAAGGAGAGAGCTTGGTTTCTTGAACCATGATAACCTCCGAGTGATGAGAACGTGCGAATAGAGAGAGTTCAGATAACTTGTTGCGAAAGCCGTTGAGATTAATGTGAACAATGGAGAGGGGGCGGTTGGTAATTGAGGAATCAGAGTTGCTGGGGGCAGAGCATGGAACACAACGAAAGGATGAGTCATGATGCATCACAGAACTGAGGCCCGAACAGGAGAAGTGCACCCACCTTTGGCATCCGAAGCACTGGACGCTGGTATGTCTCTGGTTAACATCCTTGCCGCACGTGGCGCATAGGTACTTCTGCGCTGGACCAGGATTCCTCTCGACGCCGGCCCTTTGTAATAAAATCCTCAGGAGACCGACCAGCACCTCTCCCATGACAAAAACCATCTTCTCGGAGGGGTTGACGTCGGTTTGCACGGAGGCGATCTTCTTTCCTCCACACTGCCACGGCACGAACGTACGACATCTCGGCAGCAGCAACTCCTCCTCTAAGGTGCTGCTGACCCCTGTGATATTTGTATTTGTTTATTACAGGTCATGCCTGCATAATTAAGTTACATAGGAAAATAAATGAAAAGCACTGAATAAAAAAAAACAGGAAACGGATACAGTAGCGAGTTCTTTTTTTCTACAGATTTTTTTAGTGCGACCGATGTTCTATGACGGCTGCGGGTACGTATGGGCCCCATTCTTGTTGAGAGAGTAGTAATACATTTGAGGCCGATCCCAGAAGGTGATCTCGAGTGCACAACTTTGTGGATATCAATTTTGGATACTGAGAAGATTGTCCCCATTGCATATCACGAAAAAAGCTTTCTTGTTGTGAACCATGGCGAAATTGATGCCTTGTTGCGTACCCTGGTGAGGTTGGCCTCCTTGCTGCGAACCAGAACCACTACAAGGATCGCAACTCTAGCTCCGGTAGTAACAGGTGGTGGCTCAAAGACTCCTTATTTGAATAACGTGCCGCTGCTAGCAACACATGTAGAAGGAGTCGCACTCCGGGCCGACATCGAGTTGCACCTACCCAGGGTTTCCTTACCCTTCCAAAATCAGGAAAGTCGTTGCGGCACGAAAATAATCAGCGTGGCCAAATGCGGCAGCGATAGCACCAACGCTGCTCTGCGATCATTGTATTTTTTCTTCGAAAGAAGGAATATCCGGGCCTTCAACGAATTTGCACTTTCTGACTAACTTTTTGAACAATGATTCTCCAGCCAAACACAGATCTGGGTCTTTCCAGAGAACTAATTTTCAAAAAGTATTCAACTAGTAAACTGGTGAGCTTCGAAGTCGGCGTCATTCAGTCAAACAGCGATGAATTGTGAACATAAAATGGGATAGACTCTTCATTTCTTTGGAGGCAAACTATAGATGTTATTGCAGACATGCTGCACTAACGAAAAAGGTGGACAAAAGTCACTGTGGGGAAGAATTATTAGTTGCCGTTGAATCAGCTGTTTTGTCTGCAACCAATAGCAGCGACGCATTTAATTTCACGGCAAAGATTACTATATCGGATCTCCGCTAGCACACTAAAAGCGTTCTTGAGTCAACTAGCCCACACTAAGATTTTTTTTGAAGAAAGGGATCCTGGGCGAGAGAATGAATTTTGTCGTCTTTTGTCAAGAATTCTGCGTGAGATGTTCTGGCGTTGCACTGCGCTACACAATATGGCTCGAAATAAAACGGAGCAGAATTGATTCTGAAGACAACAAAACGAATGAAAAAAACTCGTTTGATGACAACAAGCAAAGCACTCAGCAGTTTGGAGCTGATAGAATAGTCTCACCTAGCCTCTCAGTCTCTACGGACGACTGTTCTAAAATAGACTTTTTGATGAAACTGGAAGCCGGCGATTTCTTTCGACCTCGCACTTAAAAAAACAAACGCCATGGCCCATACTTAGAATTTGGACAAAGTAAAAGTCTGCATATCCTACACTGACTGAAGGAGGGAAAGTTCAGACTGAAAGGTGCTTGCACCCAAGCGGGAACGGGTGAATTGTGTTGACCGGTTGTGAAAGGACGGGTATCGATCGGCGGCCGCAGCAGTTGGAGCCGTCATCGAATGAAGTGCCCCTTCCGTTCGCCATGCGGTCATGCTCTTCTGTCTCTGACCTTTCCCGCATCGATCTCACTTTTCCTCCTCTCTCTGTAATTTTCGTGGTCAACTTCTCTATAGCCGTTGCGACTTGTGCTCTCGATTCGTTCTATATCAAATCCATGAATCCCCAATTCAACCCAATTTCTGAGTCGCGCCGAATCAGAAGTAGAAGAACAGTATCATAACTGCCGATACTGAGACTTCACTGCTTCCGGAAGGCCAGGTGCATATTGTGGCCAGAAAAGATACGCAGGAAGTGACCAGAACTATACCACGACGACGTTTTGTTTTTTACGCTTTATGGCTGATTGGAAACTATTACGGAGTACTGAGCTTGCGCCAACCTTCAATGAGGGACGCTAAGTATCACTATGTAGAATCCATGCCGACGGTAAGTATCGAAAGCCCGAATATGTGAAATTTCTGAAAATTTAGCTTCCTGGCAAAAGTAACGATTTGGCAATGTCATTTATAAGTCAAAAAAGGTTCAAAAAATATCTTGAAATTTCTTTAAAAAGCGATTTGGCGTAAAATAGCCTGGAGTAATAAAAAAGCAGGGAAACGAAGTGAAATAACCAAAAATACGATTTGGTGGTCGATCATTCCACAAGCTTCTCCATTAAACTTATCAAAACGAAATCAAGCACGATATGGAAGTGCCTTCACCTAGCATGACCTATGCTGATTCCCTTATTACAGCTTTCATAAATGGTTTAAAGTTTCCGTTGCGCGCTTGATTTCGTTTTGCTAAGTTTAATGGAGAAGCTTGTGAAATGATCGACCACCAAATCGTATTTTTGGTTATTTCACTTCGTTTCCCTGCTTTTTTTATTACTCCAGGCTATTTTACGCCAAATCGCTTTTTAAAGAAATTTCAAGATATTTTTTGAACTTTTTTTGACTTATAAATGACATTGCCAAATCGTTACTTTTGCCAGGAAGCTAAATTTTCAGAAATTTCACATATTTTTCCTAAAGGTTCCCTTTCTGACTACAATTTCGCTCTACGATTTCCATTTTGGAATGATGAAACATCTCACAGACGATATTGTTGTATGAGTAAAATTTTTGAAACCTATGACTTACAACCATAAAAAATAAAACTCTGCCGCATTCGGTGCAAATGCAAAAAATCTATATTATTGATCGTTAATATTTGATCTTGCATGATGAGAACAATTTCCCAAACAAATGACTTAGAGCCATCAACAATCAAAAGTCATTGCGGCATTTTGTGCAACAGGCGAAAAAATCAATGTTATTGATCGGTATTTGTCGATAATGACTGATGAGCGAAATCTCCCAACCAAGAAAACCAATCCCACCAGCAATCTCCACTCCTCGCAGCATTTTGTGCAAAAAGCGCGAAAATCGATCATATTGATTATCGATCGATGACGTGTCATGAGTACGAATTTTGACAAGTTCAGTACTTATCTCCGACCACCTGTGTTGATTGGCTGCAGATTCACCCACACACCCCGGTCTCCACAGCCGTAGCAGAAATCAGCAGTTTCGTGCTCCACGGCTAATTTAATATGTAAACTTACGATTTTGAGGTACCCTTCAAAGTTGAGGTATCAAGTTCAAAATGGAATAGGAGCGACCTGCATCCATTTCCAGCCTCCTGTCCAAAAATTAGCTCCTTAGCTCAATTTTAAGTGTACCCGCGAGATCGTGAACGCCGTCTGAAAAAAAAGGAGATTAACAACAAAAACGCTCGGTATTTCAATTTTTACTCGAAAACCACTGAACCGCTCTGAACCATTTTTGAGTGCTTACACCAACTTTTTGCGCTCTTTTTAATGCAATTAAGCTCTAATTTCTACGTCTGCTCTGAACTGAGATTTCGAGAAAGGGGTTGCGCGCGTGGCCGATTCAAAACCAAATCTGGTGCGCGCTTCGCGCGCACCACAATTTTCAGGGTCGCTCTCGTGTAATCGTGCCGGGACGCACTGCACGCATAGTTACCCATCGCGCGCAGCATTTTGCAGTGGAGCGCACTTGTGGGAGCACAGCTGATCGGGTGGCGAAAAGCATTCTATTCGGAAGACGGACAACAGGCTTCCGTGCTTCTGGGAACATCAGGTGGCGTAGCGTAAATCAAGGTTCTCTTCCCTTTATGGGTGTGGAAGCTTGTTGAGACGTCGGGGATTCACCCTCTCCGGGGCTTCAACCCCCTTCCCGAAACCGAGGGGGGGTTGTGATTGTTTATTACCGAAAGAACTAGCTTAACGAGAAGTAAGGGAACACGTATTGAGATCTAGGCGAGAAAAAAGAAAAAAAACGCTTCATCGTTGTTAGTCATATTCCAACGCGACGAAATGCCGCTGAAACTTCGTGGCGGCCCCATTCAGTAAATAACGTCTTTGGCTTCGCGTGCTGCTCAAGTACAATCGTAATACACCCATTCTTGAAGCTGAGGGACATTGGACAGGCTGTAAAAACGCCAAATTGTCGTGGTTTCTACGCGTACTGGTGCGGAGCGGAGGTTAGAGACAGCGAGAGAGCGCATGACAGACGGAGAGAGCAGGCGCCATGAGTCGTGAGAATTACGATTTTTCTACAGAGGATATGGGTAACTAGCAGCTTCACCAAGAAAGCCCATAGTTGCCCCAGAAGGGGCGAAGTCGGCCCCTAACAAGTTATTTTTTTGATAGGGAAGAGGTCCTATGTGTGAGGCGATGGTGTGTGAAATGGGCTCTAGTCCAACAAAAAAGCTACGATTTCCTCACGATACAGCCGCTTTTTAGCTACCAAAGTGCATCAGTTCCCTCGTTTGGGTATTTCGCGAAGTCAGCCTGCCATGGTCCACAGCGAGGGAACTTACCCCGCGATAGACTGTCGGAAGAGATCTCGTCGGCATACAAAATTATCCTTCAGAGTTATTCCAAGCCACCCTCCAAGACCGGCTCCGATGGGGTCGACAGCGCTTTCTGCGAGATGATCACGTGATTAGCACGTTTGTATGTGGTCGTCTGGGGAAATATATGTGCTTATAATCCTCCCACTTATCCTCCATTCCGGAGTGAAATTTAGTTCCGTTTATCGCGTGCGTCTGCGCGCGAGTGCTGCGTCTCCTTCGCCCCATACTTTCTCGACGTCTCTCCCCTAGCTCCACACAAGCGCAAAGGAACATGGTAAATTTGACTGCGAAACAGGAAACGATACCCTTCTCAATTCCTGCACTGCGTGTCGCTCGCGGGTACTCCGTAGTCTGCTCTTTAGTTTGCAATCGTTGTCTTCATGGGAAATCATGCGCCATTCGCCTGGCTGGACATGCCCCTCCGATTGACAAGAGCTTGAAGCGGTATCTTTCAATTATCTATCAAAAAGGGTCTTCCAAGCAAAAGAGATTTGGTTGGCGTCAGAAACGTTCCAAAAAAAAGGGAACAATAGGATAGTAGAATGAAGAGAGTCTACAAAAAGTGAACAATATTTTCTGAGACTGATTTTCCTGGCCGATACTTCTTAACAGCGAAAACAAACCGTTGCGGTGTTCTACACGGAAGCACTCTGTGGTTCCAAAAATGGTCTAGATTACGCGAGAACCGTTTAAATGTATGTGCATGTAAACCTAATACTTACCATCAGAATAGAAGATGATGCCAAAAACACAGACGGACGGTTAGCTCCAGTTGCTACGAGAAACGAAACCAAAATACAGCATCTAATGAGAGTATTTTCTTATAATCTCGTCAAAATTGAAGTCCATTCTTGGAAACCATTGAACTCTTCCTCGTGATATACCACAACGGTTTGTTTTTGCTGTTAAGAAGTATCGGCCAGGAAAATCAGTCTCAGAAAATATTGTTCACTTTTTGTAGACTCTCCTCATTCTACTTACCTATTGTTCCCTTTTTGTTGGAACGTTTCTGACGCCAACCAAACCTCTTTTGCTTGGAAGACCCCTTTTTGATAGAATTGTTCACTTTTTATTGATATTACGAAGTAATATCCCTGAAAAATCTTCAATATTTTCCGAATAGCATGGATTGCTATAATAATCAGTGAGCAACAAACTTGTTGCGCACGCTACAAATGGAGCGCTACTCACTTTCCACGACGTCCTGATGACGTCAGAAGATGCCCTATGCACTTGGCACCACCTTGGCACGACTTCCTGATGACGTCACCAGATGCCCTATGTACTTTACATGACATCCTGATGACGTCATCAGATGCCCTATGTACTTTACATGACATCCTGATGACGTCATCAGATGCCCTATGTACTTTACATGACATCCTGATGATGTCATCAGATGCCCTATGTACTTTGCATGACACCCTGATGACGTCATCAGATGTTCTATGTACTTGTCTATGTACTTTACATGACATCCTGATGACGTCATCAGATGCCCTATGTACTTTACATGACATCCTGATGACGTCATCAGATGCCCTATGTACTTTACATGACATCCTGATGACGTCATCAGATGCCCTATGTACTTTACATGACTTCCTGATGACGTCATCAGATGCCCTATGTACTTTACATGACATCCTGATGACGTCATCAGATGCCCTATGTACTTTACATGCCTTCCTGATGACGTCATCAGATGCCCTATGTACTTTACATGACTTCCTGATAACGTCATCAGATGCCCTATGTACTTTACATGACATCCTGATGACGTCATCAGATGCCCTATGTACTTTACATGACACCCTGATGACGTCATCAGATGCCCTATGTACTTTACATGACATCCTGATGACGTCATCAGATGCCCCATGTACTTTACATGATACCCTGATGACGTCATCAGATGCCCTGTGTACTTTACATGACACCCTGATGACGTCATCAGATGCCCTATGTACTTTACATGACACCCTGATGACGTCATCAGATGCCCTATGTACTTTACATGAAATCCTGATGACGTCATCAGACGCCGTATGTACTTTATATGACACCCTGGTGACGTCATCAGATGCCCTATGTACTTTACATGACATCCTGATGACGTCATCAGATGCCCTATGTACTTTACATGACATCCTGATGACGTCATCAGATGCCCTATGTACATTAGATGACACCCTGATGACGTCATCAGATGCCGTTAGTCCTTTAAATGACACCCTGATGACGTCATCAGAAGCCCTATGTACCTTAGATGACACCCTGATGACGTCATCAGTTCCCTATGTACTTTACATGACACCCTGATGACGTCATCAGATGCCCTATGTACTTTACATGACACCCTGATGACGTCATCAGATGCCCTATGTACTTTACATGACACCCTGATGACGTCATCAGATGCCCTATGTACTTTACATGACACCCTGATGACGTCATCAGATGACCTATGCACTTTACATGACACCCTGATGACGTCATCAGATGCCCTATGTACTTTACATGACACCCTCATGACGTCATTAGATGCCCTATGTACTTTACATGACACCCTCATGACGTCATCAGATGCCCTATGTACTTTACATGACACCCTCATGACGTCATCAGATGCCCTATGTACTTTACATGACACCCTGATGACGTCATCAGATGTCCTATGTACTTTACATGACACCCTGATGACGTCATCAGATGTCCTATGTACTTTACATGACACCCTGATGACGTCATCAGATGCCCTATGTACTTTAGATGACACCCTGATGACGTCATCACATTCCCCATGCACTTTGATGACGTCATCAGAAAGTAACAAACTTGTTAGTCACTTCCGCTGTCCCGTCCCTACGAAAAAGTACAACGTGTTTTAGCGATTTGATCTACCAACTGATAATATCACATGATATGATAAGCAGTAAGAAATAAAGTAGTTGCTGTGAAACAGTAAGTAACAAACTTGTTAGTCACTTTCCCTGTCCTTTCACTGCGAAAAGTACAGCCTACTTTTAGCGGTTTGATCTACCAACTGATAATATCACATGATATGATAAGCAGTAAGAAGTAAAGTAGTTGTTGTGAAACAGTAAGCAACAAACTTGTTAGTCACTTTCCCTGTCCTTTCACAACGAAAAGTACAGCCTACTTTTAGCGATTTGATCTACCAACTGATAATATCACATGATATGATAAGCAGTAAGAAGTAAAGTAGTTGTTGTGAAACAGTAAGTAACAAACTTGTTAGTCACTTCCCCTGTCCCTTCCCATCAAAAAGTACAGCCTACGACGTGTTTTAGCAATTTGATCTACCGACTGATAATATCACATGATATCATAAGCAGTATGAAGTAAAGTAGTGTTGTGAAACAGTAAGTAACAAACTTGTTAGTCACTTCCCCTGTCCCTTCCCATTAAAAGTACGGCCTACGACGTGTTTTAGCTATTTGATCTACCGACTGATAATATCACATGATATCATAAGCAGTATGAAGTAAAGTAGTGTTGTGAAACAGTAAGTAACGAACTTGTTAGTCACTTTCCCTGTCCCTTTCCATCGAAAAGTTCAGCCTACGACGTGTTTTAGCTATTTGATCAACCAACTGATAATATCACATGATATGATAAGCAGTAAGAAGTAAAGCAGTTAACGTGAATTAGTAAATAACAAACTGGTTAGTAACTTTCCCTGTCCCTTCCCATCGAAAAGTTCAGCCTACGACGTGTTTTAGCGATTTGATCAACCAACTGATAATATCACATGATATGATAAGCAGTAAGAAGTAAAGTAGTTAACGTGAATCAGTAAATAACAAACTTGTTAGTAACTTTCCCTGTCCCTTCCCATCGAAAAGTTCAGCCTACGACGTGTTTTAGCGATTTGATCAACCAACTGATAATATCACATGATATGATAAGCAGTAAGAAGTATAGTAGTTAACGTGAATCAGTAAATAACAAACTTGTTAGTAACTTTCCCTGTCCCTTCCCATCGAAAAGTTCAGCCTACGACGTGTTTTAGCGATTTGATCAACCAACTGATAATATCACATGATATGATAAGCGGTAAGAAGTAAAGCAGAAAACGTGAATTAGTAAATAACAAACTTGTAAGTAACTTTCCCTGTCCCTTTCCATCGAAAAGTTCAGCCTACGACGTGTTTTAGCTATTTGATAAACCAACTGATAATATCACATGATATGATAAGCAGTAAGAAGTAAAGCAGTTAACGTGAATTAGTAAATAACAAACTTGTTAGTAACTTTCCCTGTCCCTTCCCATCGAAAAGTTCAGCCTACGACGTGTTTTAGCTATTTGATCAACCAACTGATAATATCACATGATATGATAAGCAGTAAGAAGTAAAGCAGTTAACGTGAATTAGTAAATAACAAACTTGTTAGTAACTTTCCTGTCCCTTCCCATCGAATAGTTCAGCGTACGACGTGTTTTAGCGATTTGATCAACCAACTGATAATTTCACATGATATGATAAGCAGTAAGAAGTAAAGCAGTTAACGTGAATTAGTAAATAACAAACTTGTTAGTAACTTTCCTGTCCCTTCCCATCGAAAAGTTCAGCCTACGACGTGTTTTAGCGATTTGATCAACCAACTGATAATATCACATGATATGATAAGCAGTAAGAAGTAAAGCAGTTAACGTGAATTAGTAAATAACAAACTTGTTAGTAACTTTCCCTGTCCCTTCCCATCGAAAAAGTTCAGCCTACGACGTGTTTTAGCGATTTGATCAACCAACTGATAATATCACATGATATGATAAGCAGTAAGAAGTAAAGCAGTTAACGTGAATTAGTAAATAACAAACTTGTTAGTAACTTTCCTGTCCCTTCCCATCGAAAAGTTCAGCCTACGACGTGTTTTAGCGATTTGATCAACCAACTGAGAATATCACATGATATGATAAGCAGTAAGAAGTAAAGTAGTTAACGTGAATCAGTAAATAACAAACTTGTTAGTAACTTTCCTGTCCCTTCCCATCGAAAAGTTCAGCCTACGACGTGTTTTAGCGATTTGATCAACCAACTGATAATATCACATGATATGATAAGCAGTAAGAAGTATAGTAGTTAACGTGAATCAGTAAATAACAAACTTGTTAGTAACTTTCCCTGTCCCTTCCCATCGAAAAGTTCAGCCTACGACGTGTTTTAGCGATTTGATCAACCAACTGATAATATCACATGATATGATAAGCAGTAAGAAGTAAAGCAGAAAACGTGAATTAGTTAATAACAAACTTGATAGCATATTTCCCTGTCCCTTCCCGTCGAAAAGTTCAGCCTACGACGTGTTTTAGCGATTTGATCAACCAACTGATAATATCACATGATATGATAAGCAGTAGGAAGTAAAGCAGTTAACGTGAATCAGTAAATAACAAACTTGTTAGTAACTTTCCTGTCCCTTCCCATCGAAAAGTTCAGCCTACGACGTGTTTTAGCGATTTGATCAACCAACTGATAATATCACATGATATGATAAGCAGTAAGAAGTAAAGCAGTTAACGTGAATCAGTAAATAACAAACTTGTTAGTAACTTTCCCTGTCCCTTCCCATCGAAAAGTTCAGCCTACGACGTGTTTTAGCGATTTGATCAACCAACTGATAATATCACATGATATGATAAGCAGTAAGAAGTAAAGCAGTTAACGTGAATTAGTAAATAACAAACTTGTTAGTAACTTTCCCTGTCCCTTCCCATCGAAAAGTTCAGCCTACGACGTGTTTTAGCGATTTGATCAACCAACTGATAATATCACATGATATGATAAGCAGTAAGAAGTAAAGCAGTTAACGTGAATTAGTAAATAACAAACTTGTTAGTAACTTTCCATGTCCCTTCCCATCGAAAAGTTCAGCCTACGACGTGTTTTAGCTATTTGATCAACCAACTGATAATATCACATGATATGATAAGCAGTAAGAAGTAAAGCAGTTAACGTGAATTAGTAAATAACAAACTTGTTAGTAACTTTCCCTGTCCCTTCCCATCGAAAAGTTCAGCCTACGACGTGTTTTAGCGATTTGATCAACCAACTGATAATATCGCATGATATGATAAGCAGTAAGAAGTAAAGCAGTTAACGTGAATTAGTAAATAACAAACTTGTTAGTAACTTTCCCTGTCCCTTCCCATCGAAAAAATCAGCCTACGACGTGTTTTAGCTATTTGATCAACCAACTGATAATATCACATGATATGATAAGCAGTAAGAAGTAAAGCAGTTAAGGTGAATTAGTAAATAACAAACTTGTTAGTAACTTTCCCTGTCCCTTCCCATCGAAAAGTTCAGCCTACGACGTGTTTTAGCTATTTGATCAACCAACTGATAATATCACATGATATGATAAGCAGTAAGAAGTATAGTAGTTAACGTGAATCAGTAAATAACAAACTTGTTAGTAACTTTCCTTGTCCCTTCCCATCGAAAAGTTCAGCCTACGACGTGTTTTAGCGATTTGATCAACCAACTGATAATATCACATGATATGATAAGCAGTAAGAAGTAGAGCAGTTATCGTGAATTAGTAAATAACAAACTTGTTAGTAACTTTCCCTGTCCCTTCCCATCGAAAAGTTCAGCCTACGACGTGTTTTAGCGATTTGATCAACCAACTGATAATATCACATGATATGATAAGCAGTAAGAAGTAAAGCAGTTAACGTGAATTAGTAAATAACAAACTTGTTAGTAACTTTCCTGTCCCTTCCCATCGAAAAGTTCAGCCTACGACGTGTTTTAGCTATTTGATCAACCAACTGATAATATCACATGATATGATAAGCAGTAAGAAGTAAAGCAGTTAACGTGAATTAGTAAATAACAAACTTGTTAGTAACTTTCCCTGTCCCTTCCCATCGAAAAGTTCAGCCTACGACGTGTTTTAGCGATTTGATCAACCAACTGATAATATCACATGATATGATAAGCAGTAAGAAGTATAGTAGTTAACGTGAATCAGTAAATAACAAACTTGTTAGTAACTTTCCCTGTCCCTTCCCATCGAAAAGTTCAGCCTACGACGTGTTTTAGCGATTTGATCAACCAACTGATAATATCACATGATATGATAAGCAGTAAGAAGTAAAGCAGTTAACGTGAATTAGTAAATAACAAACTTGTTAGTAACTTTCCCTGTCCCTTCCCATCGAAAAGTTCAGCCTACGACGTGTTTTAGCGATTTGATCAACCAACTGATAATATCACATGATATGATAAGCAGTAAGAAGTAAAGCAGTTAACGTGAATCAGTAAATAACAAACTTGTTAGTAACTTTCCCTGTCCCTTCCCATCGAAAAGTTCAGCCTACGACGTGTTTTAGCGATTTGATCAACCAACTGATAATATCACATGATATGATAAGCAGTAAGAAGTAAAGTAGTTAACGTGAATTAGTAAATAACAAACTTGTTAGTAACTTTCCCTGTCGCTCGCCATCGAAAAGTTCAGCCTACGACGTGTGTTAGCGATTTGATCAACCAACTGATAATATCACATGATATGATAAGCAGTAAGAAGTAAAGCAGTTAACGTGAATCATTAAATAACAAACTTGTTAGTAACTTTCCCTGTCCCTTCCCATCGAAAAGTTCAGCCTACGACGTGTTTTAGCGATTTGATCAACCAACTGATAATATCACATGATATGATAAGCAGTAAGAAGTAAAGCAGTTAACGTGAATTAGTAAATAACAAACTTGTTAGTAACTTTCCCTGTCCCTTCCCATCGAAAAGTTCAGCCTACGACGTGTTTTAGCGATTTGATCAACCAACTGATAATATCACATGATATGATAAGCAGTAAGAAGTAAAGTAGTTAACGTGAATCAGTAAATAACAAACTTGTTAGTAACTTTCCCTGTCCCTTCCCATCGAAAAGTTCAGCCTACGACGTGTTTTAGCGATTTGATCAACCAACTGATAATATCACATGATATGATAAGCAGTAAGAAGTAAAGCAGTTAACGTGAATCAGTAAATAACAAACTTGTTAGTAAATTTCCCTGTCCCTTCCCATCGAAAAAGTTCAGCCTACGACGTGTTTTAGCTATTTGATCAACCAACTGATAATATCACATGATATGATAGCAGTAAGAAGTAAAGCAGTCAACGTGAATCAGTAAATAACAAACTTGTTAGTAACTTTCCCTGTCCCTTCCCATCGAAAAGTTCAGCCTACGACGTGTTTTAGCGATTTGATCAACCAACTGATAATATCACATGATATGATAAGCAGTAAGAAGTAAAGCAGTTAACGTGAATTAGTAAATAACAAACTTGTTAGTAACTTTCCTGTCCCTTCCCATCGAAAAGTTCAGCCTACGACGTGTTTTAGCGATTTGATCAACCAACTGATAATATCACATGATATGATAAGCAGTAAGAAGTAAAGCAGTTAACGTGAATTAGTAAATAACAAACTTGTTAGTAACTTTCCCTGTCCCTTCCCATCGAAAAAATCAGCCTACGACGTGTTTTAGCGATTTGATCAACCAACTGATAATATCACATGATATGATAAGCAGTAAGAAGTAAAGCAGTTAACGTGAATCAGTAAATAACAAACTTGTTAGCAACTTTCCCTGTCCCTTCCCATCGAAAAGTTCAGCCTACGACGTGTTTTAGCGATTTGATCAACCAACTGATAATATCACATGATATGATAAGCAGTAAGAAGTAAACCAGTTAACGTGAATTAGTAAATAACAAACTTGTTAGTAACTTTCCCTGTCCCTTCCCATCGAAAAGTTCAGCCTACGACGTGTTTTAGCGATTTGATCAACCAACTGATAATATCACATGATATGATAAGCAGTAAGAAGTAAAGCAGTTAACGTGAATTAGTAAATAACAAACTTGTTAGTAACTTTCCTGTCCCTTCCCATCGAAAAGTTCAGCCTACGACGTGTTTTAGCGATTTGATCAACCAACTGATAATATCACATGATATGATAAGCAGTAAGAAGTAAAGCAGTTAACGTGAATTAGTAAATAACAAACTTGTTAGTAACTTTCCCTGTCCCTTCCCATCGAAAAGTTCAGCCTACGACGTGTTTTAGCGATTTGATCAACCAACTGATAATATCACATGATATGATAAGCAGTAAGAAGTAAAGCAGTTAACGTGAATTAGTAAATAACAAACTTGTTAGTAACTTTCCCTGTCCCTTCCCATCGAAAAGTTCAGCCTACGACGTGTTTTAGCGATTTGATCAACCAACTGATAATATCACATGATATGATAAGCAGTAAGAAGTAAAGCAGTTAACGTGAATTAGTAAATAACAAACTTGTTAGTAACTTTCCCTGTCCCTTCCCATCGAAAAGTTCAGCCTACGACGTGTTTTAGCGATTTGATCAACCAACTGATAATATCACATGATATGATAAGCAGTAAGAAGTAAAGCAGTTAACGTGAATTAGTAAATAACAAACTTGTTAGTAACTTTCCCTGTCCCTTCCCATCGAAAAGTTCAGCCTACGACGTGTTTTAGCTATTTGATCAACCAACTGATAATATCACATGATATGATAAGCAGTAAGAAGTAAAGCAGTTAACGTGAATTAGTAAATAACAAACTTGTTAGTAACTTTCCCTGTCCCTTCCCATCGAAAAGTTCAGCCTACGACGTGTTTTAGCGATTTGATCAACCAACTGATAATATCACATGATATGATAAGCAGTAAGAAGTAAAGCAGTTAACGTGAATTAGTAAATAACAAACTTGTTAGTAACTTTCCCTGTCCCTTCCCATCGAAAAGTTCAGCCTACGACGTGTTTTAGCGATTTGATCAACCAACTGATAATATCACATGATATGATAAGCAGTAAGAAGTAAAGCAGTTAACGTGAATTAGTAAATAACAAACTTGTTAGTAACTTTCCCTGTCCCTTCCCATCGAAAAGTTCAGCCTACGACGTGTTTTAGCGATTTGATCAACCAACTGATAATATCACATGATATGATAAGCAGTAAGAAGTAAAGCAGTTAACGTGAATTAGTAAATAACAAACTTGTTAGTAACTTTCCCTGTCCCTTCCCATCGAAAAGTTCAGCCTACGACGTGTTTTAGCGATTTGATCAACCAACTGATAATATCACATGATATGATAAGCAGTAAGAAGTAAAGCAGTTAACGTGAATTAGTAAATAACAAACTTGTTAGTAACTTTCCCTGTCCCTTCCCATCGAAAAGTTCAGCCTACGACGTGTTTTAGCGATTTGATCAACCAACTGATAATATCACATGATATGATAAGCAGTAAGAAGTAAAGCAGTTAACGTGAATTAGTAAATAACAAACTTGTTAGTAACTTTCCCTGTCCCTTCCCATCGAAAAGTTCAGCCTACGACGTGTTTTAGCGATTTGATCAACCAACTGATAATATCACATGATATGATAAGCAGTAAGAAGTAAAGCAGTTAACGTGAATTAGTAAATAACAAACTTGTTAGTAACTTTCCCTGTCCCTTCCCATCGAAAAGTTCAGCCTACGACGTGTTTTAGCGATTTGATCAACCAACTGATAATATCACATGATATGATAAGCAGTAAGAAGTAAAGCAGTTAACGTGAATCAGTAAATAACAAACTTGTTAGCAACTTTCCCTGTCCCTTCCCATCGAAAAGTTCAGCCTACGACGTGTTTTAGCGATTTGATCAACCAACTGATAATATCACATGATATGATAAGCAGTAAGAAGTAAAGCAGTTAACGTGAATCAGTAAATAACAAACTTGTTAGTAACTTTCCCTGTCCCTTCCCATCGAAAAGTTCAGCCTACGACGTGTTTTAGCGATTTGATCAACCAACTGATAATATCACATGATATGATAAGCAGTAAGAAGTAAAGCAGTTAACGTGAATTAGTAAATAACAAACTTGTTAGTAACTTTCCCTGTCCCTTCCCATCGAAAAGTTCAGCCTACGACGTGTTTTAGCGATTTGATCAACCAACTGATAATATCACATGATATGATAAGCAGTAAGAAGTAAAGCAGTTAACGTGAATTAGTAAATAACAAACTTGTTAGTAACTTTCCCTGTCCCTTCCCATCGAAAAGTTCAGCCTACGACGTGTTTTAGCGATTTGATCAACCAACTGATAATATCACATGATATGATAAGCAGTAAGAAGTAAAGCAGTTAACGTGAATTAGTTAATAACAAACTTGTTAGTAACTTTCCCTGTCCCTTCCCATCGAAAAGTTCAGCCTACGACGTGTTTTAGCGATTTGATCAACCAACTGATAATATCACATGATATGATAAGCAGTAAGAAGTAAAACAGTTAACGTGAATTAGTAAATAACAAACTTGTAAGTAACTTTCCCTGTCCCTTTCCATCGAAAAGTTCAGCCTACGACGTGTTTTAGCTATTTGATCAACCAACTGATAATATCACATGATATGATAAGCAGTAAGAAGTAAAGCAGTTAACGTGAATTAGTAAATAACAAACTTGTTAGTAACTTTCCCTGTCCCTTCCCATCGAAAAGTTCAGCCTACGACGTGTTTTAGCGATTTGATCAACCAACTGATAATATCACATGATATGATAAGCAGTAAGAAGTAAAGCAGTTAACGTGAATCAGTAAATAACAAACTTGTTAGTAACTTTCCCTGTCCCTTCCCATCGAAAAGTTCAGCCTACGACGTGTTTTAGCGATTTGATCAACCAACTGATAATATCACATGATATGATAAGCAGCAAGAAGTAAAGCAGTTAACGTGAATTAGTAAATAACAAACTTGTTAGTAACTTTCCCTGTCCCTTCCCATCGAAAAGTTCAGCCTACGACGTGTTTTAGCGATTTGATCAACCAACTGATAATATCACATGATATGATAAGCAGTAAGAAGTAAAGCAGTTAACGTGAATCAGTAAATAACAAACTTGGTAGGAACTTTCCTGTCCCTTCCCATCGAAAAGTTCAGCCTACGACGTGTTTTAGCTATTTGATCAACCAACTGATAATATCACATGATATGATAAGCAGTAAGAAGTAAAGCAGTTAACGTGAATTAGTAAATAACAAACTTGTTAGTAACTTTCCCTGTCCCTTCCCATCGAAAAGTTCAGCCTACGACGTGTTTTAGCGATTTGATCAACCAACTGATAATATCACATGATATGATAAGCAGTAAGAAGTAAAGCAGTTAACGTGAATTAGTAAATAACAAACTTGTTAGTAACTTTCCCTGTCCCTTCCCATCGAAAAAATCAGCCTACGACGTGTTTTAGCGATTTGATCAACCAACTGATAATATCACATGATATGATAAGCAGTAAGAAGTAAAGCAGTTAACGTGAATTAGTAAATAACAAACTTGTTAGTAACTTTCCCTGTCCCTTCCCATCGAAAAGTTCAGCCTACGACGTGTTTTAGCGATTTGATCAACCAACTGATAATATCACATGATATGATAAGCAGTAAGAAGTAAAGCAGTTAACGTGAATTAGTAAATAACAAACTTGTTAGTAACTTTCCCTGTCCCTTCCCATCGAAAAGTTCAGCCTACGACGTGTTTTAGCGATTTGATCAACCAACTGATAATATCACATGATATGATAAGCAGTAAGAAGTAAAGCAGTTAACGTGAATTAGTAAATAACAAACTTGTTAGTAACTTTCCCTGTCCCTTCCCATCGAAAAGTTCAGCCTACGACGTGTTTTAGCGATTTGATCAACCAACTGATAATATCACATGATATGATAAGCAGTAAGAAGTAAAGTAGTTAACGTGAATCAGTAAATAACAAACTTGTTAGTAACTTTCCCTGTCCCTTCCCATCGAAAAGTTCAGCCTACGACGTGTTTTAGCGATTTGATCAACCAACTGATAATATCACATGATATGATAAGCAGTAAGAAGTAAAGCAGTTAACGTGAATTAGTAAATAACAAACTTGTTAGTAACTTTCCCTGTCCCTTCCCATCGAAAAGTTCAGCCTACGACGTGTTTTAGCGATTTGATCAACCAACTGATAATATCACATGATATGATAGCAGTAAGAAGTAAAGCAGTCAACGTGAATCAGTAAATAACAAACTTGTTAGTCACTTTCCCTGTCCCTTCCCATCGAAAAGTTCAGCCTACGACGTGTTTTAGCGATTTGATCAACCAACTGATAATATCACATGATATGATAAGCAGTAAGAAGTAAAGCAGTTAACGTGAATCAGTAAATAACAAACTTGTTAGTAACTTTCCCTGTCCCTTCCCATCGAAAAGTTCAGCCTACAACGTGTTTTAGCGATTTGATCAACCAACTGATAATATCACATGATAAGATAAGCAGTAAGAAGTAAAGCAGTTAACGTGAATCAGTAAATAACAAACTTGTTAGTAACTTTCCCTGTCCCTTCCCATCGAAAAGTTCAGCCTACGACGTGTTTTAGCGATTTGATCAACCAACTGATAATATCACATGATATGATAAGCAGTAAGAAGTAAAGCAGTTAACGTGAATCAGTAAATAACAAACTTGTTAGTAACTTTCCCTGTCCCTTCCCATCGAAAAGTTCAGCCTACGACGTGTTTTAGCGATTTGATCAACCAACTGATAATATCACATGATATGATAGCAGTAAGAAGTAAAGCAGTTAACGTGAATTAGTTAATAACAAACTTGTTAGTAACTTTCCCTGTCCCTTCCCATCGAAAAGTTCAGCCTACGACGTGTTTTAGCGATTTGATCAACCAACTGATAATATCACATGATATGATAAGCAGTAAGAAGTAAAGTAGTTAACGTGAATCAGTAAATAACAAACTTGTTAGTAACTTTCCCTGTCCCTTCCCATCGAAAAGTTCAGCCTACGACGTGTTTTAGCGATTTGATCAACCAACTGATAATATCACATGATATGATAAGCAGTAAGAAGTAAAGCAGTTAACGTGAATCAGTAAATAACAAACTTGTTAGTAACCTTAGCTGTCCCTTCCCATCGAAAAGTTCAGCCTACGACGTGTTTTAGCGATTTGATCAACCAACTGATAATATCACATGATATGATAAGCAGTAAGAAGTAAAGTAGTTAACGTGAATTAGTAAATAACAAACTTGTTAGCAACTTTCCTGTCCCTTCCCATCGAAAAGTCCAGCCTACGACGTGTTTTAGCGATTTGATCAACCAACTGATAATATCACATGATATGATAAGCAGTAAGAAGTAAAGCAGTTAACGTGAATCAGTAAATAACAAACTTGTTAGTAACTTTCCCTGTCCCTTCCCATCGAAAAGTTCAGCCTACGACGTGTTTTAGCGATTTGATCAACCAACTGATAATATCACATGATATGATAAGCAGTAAGAAGTAAAGCAGTTAACGTGAATCAGTAAATAACAAACTTGTTAGTAACTTTCCCTGTCCCTTCCCATCGAAAAGTTCAGCCTACGACGTGTTTTAGCGATTTGATCAACCAACTGATAATATCACATGATATGATAAGCAGTAAGAAGTAAAGCAGTTAACGTGAATTAGTAAATAACAAACTTGTTAGTAACTTTCCCTGTCCCTTCCCATCGAAAAGTTCAGCCTACGACGTGTTTTAGCGATTTGATCAACCAACTGATAATATCACATGATATGATAAGCAGTAAGAAGTAAAGCAGTTAACGTGAATCAGTAAATAACAAACTTGTTAGTAACTTTCCCTGTCCCTTCCCATCGAAAAAATCAGCCTACGACGTGTTTTAGCTATTTGATCAACGAACTGATAATATCACATGATATGATAAGCAGTAAGAAGTAAAGTAGTTAACGTGAATCAGTAAATAACAAACTTGTTAGTAACTTTCCCTGTCCCTTCCCATCGAAAAGTTCAGCCTACGACGTGTTTTAGCGATTTGATCAACCAACTGATAATATCACATGATATGATAAGCAGTAAGAAGTAAAGTAGTTAACGTGAATTAGTAAATAACAAACTTGTTAGTAACTTTCCCTGTCCCTTCCCATCGAAAAGTTCAGCCTACGACGTGTTTTAGCTATTTGATCAACCAACTGATAATATCACATGATATGATAGCAGTAAGAAGTAAAGCAGTCAAAGTGAATCAGTAAATAACAAACTTGTTAGTAACTTTCCCTGTACCTTCCCATCGAAAAGTTCAGCCTACGACGTGTTTTAGCGATTTGATCAACCAACTGATAATATCACATGATATGATAAGCAGTAAGAAGTAAAGCAGTTAACGTGAATTAGTAAATAACAAACTTGATAGTCACTTTACCTGTCGATTCCCATCGAAAAGTTTAGCCTACGACGTGTTTTAGCGATTTGATCAACCAACTGATAAAATCACATGATATGATAAGCAGTAAGAAGTAAAGCAGTTAACGTGAATTAGTTAATAACAAACTTGTTAGTAACTTTCCCTGTCCCTTCCCATCGAAAAGTTCAGCCTACGACGTGTTTTAGCGATTTGATCAACCAACTGATAATATCACATGATATGATAAGCAGTAAGAAGTAAAGCAGTTAACGTGAATTAGTAACTAACAAACTTGTTAGTAACTTTCCCTGTCCCTTCCTATCGAAAAGTTCAGCCTACGACGTGTTTTAGCTATTTGATCAACCAACTGATAATATCACATGATATGATAAGCAGTAAGAAGTAAAGTAGTTAACGTGAATCAGTAAATAACAAACTTGTTAGTAACTTTCCCTGTCCCTTCCCATCGAAAAGTTCGGCCTACGACGTGTTTTAGCTATTTGATCAACCAACTGATAATATCACATGATATGATAAGCAGTAAGAAGTAAAGTAGTTAACGTGAATCAGTAAATAACAAACCTGTTAGTAACTTTCCCTGTCCCTTCCCATCGAAAAGTTCAGCCTACGACGTGTTTTAGCGATTTGATCAACCAACTGATAATATCACATGATATGATAAGCAGTAAGAAGTAAAGCAGTTAACGTGAATTAGTTAATAACAAACTTGTTAGTCACTTTCCCTGTCCCTTCCCATCGAAAAGTTCAGCCTACGACGTGTTTTAGCGATTTGATCAACCAACTGATAATATCACATGATATGATAAGCAGTAAGAAGTAAAGCAGTTAACGTGAATTAGTTAATAACAAACTTGTTAGTAACTTTCCCTGTCCCTTCCCATCGAAAAGTTCAGCCTACGACGTGTTTTAGCGATTTGATCAACCAACTGATAATATCACATGATATGATAAGCAGTAAGAAGTAAAGCAGTTAACGTGAATTAGTAAATAACAACCTTGTTAGTCCCTTTCCCTGTCCCTTCCCATCGAAAAGTTCAGCCTACGACGTGTTTTAGCGATTTGATCAACCAACTGATAATATCACATGATATGATAAGCAGTAAGAAGTAAAGTAGTTAACGTGAATCAGTAAATAACAAACCTGTTAGTAACTTTCCCTGTCCCTTCCCATCGAAAAGTTCAGCCTACGACGTGTTTTAGCGATTTGATCAACCAACTGATAATATCACATGATATGATAAGCAGTAAGAAGTAAAGTAGTTAACGTGAATTAGTAAATAACAAACTTGTTAGTAACTTTCCCTGTCCCTTCCCATCGAAAAGTTCAGCCTACGACGTGTTTAGCGAGTTGATCAACCAACTGATAATATCACATGATATGATAAGCAGTAAGAAGTAAAGTAGTCAACGTGAATCAGTAAATAACAAACTTGTTAGTAACTTTCCCTGTCCCTTCCCATCGAAAAGTTCAGCCTACGACGTGTTTTAGCGATTTGATCAACCAACTGATAATATCACATGATATGATAAGCAGTAAGAAGTAAAGTAGTTAACGTGAATCAGTAAATAACAAACTTGTTAGTAACTTTCCCTGTCCCTTCCCATCGAAAAGTTCAGCCTACGACGTGTTTTAGCGATTTGATCAACCAACTGATAATATCACATGATATGATAAGCAGTAAGAAGTAAAGCAGTTAACGTGAATCAGTAAATAACAAACTTGTTAGTAACTTTCCCTGTCCCTTCCCATCGAAAAGTTCAGCCTACGACGTGTTTTAGCGATTTGATCAACCAACTGATAATATCACATGATATGATAAGCAGTAAGAAGTAAAGCAGTTAACGTGAATTAGTTAATAACAAACTTGTTAGTAACTTTCCCTGTCCCTTCCCATCGAAAAGTTCAGCCTACGACGTGTTTTAGCTATTTGATCAACCAACTGATAATATCACATGATATGATAAGCAGTAAGAAGTAAAGTAGTTAACGTGAATCAGTAAATAACAAACTTGTTAGTAACTTTCCCTGTCCCTTCCCATCGAAAAGTTCAGCCTACGACGTGTTTTAGCGATTTGATCAACCAACTGATAATATCACATGATATGATAAGCAGTAAGAAGTAAAGCAGTTAACGTGAATTAGTTAATAACAAACTTGTTAGTAACTTTCCCTGTCCCTTCCCATCGAAAAGTTCAGCCTACGACGTGTTTTAGCGATTTGATCAACCAACTGATAATATCACATGATATGATAAGCAGTAAGAAGTAAAGTAGTTAACGTGAATCAGTAAATAACAAACCTGTTAGTAACTTTCCCTGTCCATTCCCATCGAAAAGTTCAGCCTACGACGTGTTTTAGCGATTTGATCAACCAACTGATAATATCACATGATATGATAAGCAGTAAGAAGTAAAGTAGTTAACGTGAATCAGTAAATAACAAACCTGTTAGTAACTTTCCCTGTCCCTTCCCATCGAAAAGTTCAGCCTACGACGTGTTTTAGCGATTTGATCAACCAACTGATAATATCACATGATATGATAAGCAGTAAGAAGTAAAGTAGTTAATGTGAAACAGTAAGTAACAAACTTGTTAGTCACTTCCCCTGTCCCTCCCCATCGAAAAGTACAGCCTACGATGTGTTTAAGCGATTTGGTCTACCAACTGATAATATCACTTGATAGTGAAAGGTGAAGTAGTTAATGTTAAAGTAAGTGAGTAAGTAATCATATCTGTCCACATACCAACTTACCTACCTGCCCAACTGATCGCCTGGCAGTGGCCACTGGCATTGGCTAGTGGCAGGAACGAGGAACGAGGAACAGGACACGAGGGACGCGTTACAAGAAAAAACGCGAATTTTTGCTAAGCTTCCGCCGATCTAACTTTGTTAATTTTCAATCGATTTGACTCAAATTTTGTCAGCGGGTGTCTTCTAGACTCTCTCACTTATATCCAGAATAAAATCTCTAGAAAATTTGGTTTTATTAACTACTTTACCAAAATCCAAGTGATCACAAGTGCCAGGCAAACCAAACCTCTCCAGCCGCTTCGCGGCTGGAGCGATTATGCATCTTGTCAAGAAGGACGACGAAAACATTGCAAGTATAACAAGAAGGCAAAAGAACGCATAGTCTAGGCAATTTACATGAATACCCGAACTGTTTTTCATCCTATGTGGAGACATTACAGATGCATCGCGGATTCCTAATTTAATGACACGGACGATAAATCCATCAAAAATGCCAACCATTAAAGTTGCTGGAGTCAGCCGACTCCCCTCATTCGATAGAAACGCAGTGAAGGCTGATTGAATGCTGAAATGCAGTCTATGGAACCGCAGACCGGTGACGTAGTCGGGTAGAGGTCAGCCTATAAATCTGACTGATTTATGGGCTCAAATTTCGTCGGTGAAGCTCACCCACATATCATGCTGGGAGATCGATATTACGGAAATGCAGTTGCGAGACATAATTGACAGAAATGGGTAGCCTATGGATTGGATCTAATTTTAAGAACTCAAAACTTCCCAAATGTTTATTCTTCTAACGAATAAATCCACTGTCGCCCTTTTTCAAGACATCGCTTCAGTTAGGCCGCACCACTGGAGGCGTTGACAATTAGTGGAACATTCGTCGTGGGCATTAAAGATGGTTCCAGAGCTGGAGAACGACCAGGTACAGATGGCTGTCACTAAACGCGTGAATTGGTTTGTAAGTAGCTCATCGTTTGGAAAGTCGCACATATTATGTATATAGCAGGAGTGTGCGTTAATGGAAAATATTTTTTCGTTTAGCGTTAATCGTTAATTTTCGAAAAACAAACCCGCGTTGACCCGTTAATGCGTTAGCACGTTAATTTTGCGTTTCGTTAGAATTTGAAAAACAATACCTGGTCAGAGCAAAAGCAATAAATCATCAGAGGTCTCATTTCAATCAGAGCCATAATTTTACCCCTATTAACGAGCTAAATTGACGTGATTTCACGACTTTTTCTTTAAGTGTTAATTGTTAATTTTGAGAAGAAAAACCCGCGTTAACCCGTTCATGCTTTAAAGGCAGTGTTCACGATAAGAATCGTTTTTCTGCTTTTCCGCCTATCTTGAAGACGGTCCCATGCTGATTTCAATGATGTTTCTGGAATCGCACAAGACCTAGGAACGTAGTTATGGTCCGTCAAAAATTTAGCTAGGGAAAATGGTGGACGAGTTGTCCGAGGCTTGTAACTTCCGTCTTTTGCAGCCGATGTATGCGTGCTGACCTGAGTAAAGAGAGAGGTTGAGAATGAAGGGAAGAACGGGGCTATTGATCAGAAACCATCGCTCATCTTACAATCTCAAGCATTCATCTGTTCGCGTCGGTGGGCGTGGAAAGTTCATCTGGGTGTGACGAGCTGACGGGTGTCCAACTTTGGGCCCGTAGGGGACCGTTCCGAGCTCATTTTTCTTGGTTTTTTCAACGTTAGGGTTGCGCTAGGCTCTGCAGCTGCCGACCTTTACCAAAAAATCAGACATGGTTTTTATCGTGAACACTGCCTTTAAGACGTTAACGTTATAACGCACAGGCCTGCTATGTAGGTCAAGATTGTCTCGTCGCTTCATCAAATAATTCCTCTGGAAGGCTTGTGAGATTTAAGAGGTGAAGAGAGCCTTCTGCCTTAGGTTGATCGTAGATTTTGGTCCATTTTTGAATTTTCTTCGTTCCAGCTCTATCCAGAGTTCATAATCTTAGACTTCTCAATTGCAAGCCTCTCAACGCCAGCTTTTTTTCGCTCCGTCTCTAACCTTTTGAAATGTTTTTTTTTGTGTGTGTTGTAGCATCCCCCTACCAGAAACTCTTGTAGGTAGATTTTTTTTCTACATTCAAGTGTGATGGATTAAAAAAATTCCCTATGTTTTCATGTGATTTTAGTTTCTCTCCTTTTTGAAATCTGTTCTTTCAGCAAATCGTTTTTTTTTGCAGAGAGCTCTTAATTAAGGAATGACTCATCATTCTCCTGCTCTTTGCATATAATTGAGAGTTGTGCATGGATTTTTCATTCTTGGAGTCGAATGTCATTTTGATAAATTCTTATGGAAATCTGAATTCTTTTCGTACCAACCCGGTTCTCGTGGTGGACGTTCATGCTTGATTGTTGTCGCGATCGATTGTCAGCTGTTCATATCTCCCTGTTTGCTATATTCTCAACGTGCATGGTCTATGTCAGTTCATCTTTCTGCACATTTCCATCAGCTGGATACGATTCTGTTGACACCAGACATTCAGGTTCATGATACACCTCTTCAAACAATATGGTCTACCCACGTACAGGGCTGGGCACACGTCCCGGCATGGCGATTTTGAATATGCACCCCCCTTAGCTCGGTAATTTTCAGGCACCCCCCTATGGGAAATCGAAATCCGCTGTTTTCCGAGAAGTCGAGCACAACAGCCATGATCTTGACTTCCTTATTTTGATAAACCAGAATATAAAAAAAAGCACTGAATAGAGAAAATTTCGAAAATGTCAACAAAAAAGGTAGTGTAATTTTTAAACTTCCAAACAATCTTATGAAGAAAATTTTTAAAAAGAAGGTAGGTTGTGACAAAAGATAGAAAAATTTTTCATTCATTACAATTCAGCAATTACAAACAACAACAGAGCTACTTTTATTGCAGTAATTAATGTTTTCTATCGAATGTTTTCATGAACCTATGTATGAAGGATTAATCCGTGTTTGATCGTTCTGATGAAGAAATTTTCAGAATTATTTTGTGTTGTGGAACCATTTAGGGATTGATGAGATGCGTAGGGAGTGGAAAACCCGATTTTTACCCACATAGAATGCCGCAATCCCTTAGAGACTCGGCTCGCCGTGCGATGTGGTGTGTGTACGCAGCTACACAGCACACACGGGAGTGGACGCGCACACAATATTAATAAAAAATGTATTTTACTTCAGGACGGGGAAGAGAAAACGATGGAAACCGAAGGAAATGGAAGATGGTAAAGGTAGTCTATTCTGGATGTACCCATTTTAGAAATGTAATATAAACAAACAAAGATAGAGCAGGGGTAAGTTTTTAGCCGTGACAAGTTTATTTCAAACGAACCTAGTTAATCAAAACTAGCATTAAACATGCGAGCAACTGGCAAACAGTTTAGCTTTAACAAGATCGTTTTTACTGTGATTTAAGGACCTTAAATCTCGTCCCGGTTTTACCCCGAAAACCGGGACAAAACCGGAACGAGTTTTAAGGTCCTTAACCCATTCACGACCGCGTGTCCCACCGGTGGGACACGCGTTGACTACCACTTCGGACCGCGTGTCCCACCGGTGGAGCACCCTTTTCGAAAATCGATTTCTCCACCGCATGAAGGAATTTCTAAACCTACTTATGGTCAATGTATTTACCTATCCTAAAGCCGACTACAAACTTCGTGGTCCGCTGGCAGCTTCACCGCTACAATATATCTAACCCATCGAATGCAGCGAGGTCGAAAACCGCAAACTTGAGTACAGATTGCATTTTTACAAGCAATTAATGGCGGATTTTTTTCTTTTTTCCATTACTCAACAAACAAACCTTACTTCTGAGAGTGGTTAGATCGTATAGCACTATTCAATATATTACAGAAATATGATTACTGATACTGCGCACCATTTGCGAGTAGAGAATCGGCTTTTCTTTCGCCCGTATTTTGTTAACAGAAATGATTTCATGCAAAGATCACCAATGTAGAGACAATTAGGGCCTTCCCTCCTAAGTCCTGTTTGGTTACGGTTGGTATCCTAGGCCGGGGCTCTACTTCGGTGAAAACTACCTTAGAGAGGAGCGGACGAGAAAAATGGGGACGCGCAAGAGCAGAAAACGAGTGAAAACATATAAAACGGTTATTACACTAATAATTCCTAGTCAATATGTAATAATAGAACTATTTTCTACGTCTAAATGTTAAAAAAACGCTTTTAACAAAAATCTCTTCCTAGAAGGCGCCGAACTGGAGAGGTGAGGGGTGGCGGAGAAAGAAATGGCTCTGAAGATCTGAAAAAGTCATTTAATCAGCATTTTCAGCCAATATAAAAGTTTAGAAAATTTTCTACGTCTCAATGTCAAAAAGAATGCTAACAATGTTAACTACAAAAAAAACTGGCGTCGCAATGCGATAGACCGCAAGAGAGTGGGAGTATGTAGCTAATGCAAAAATTAGTGTAAATCGGGCAAAATATCATTTCACTAAGCATTTGCTGGCGATTGAAGAACAGAAGAATGCCTTTCATGGTAATCTACGATAATTAATGTTTCAAACCGCTAGAATTCAACGAATCACATGATTCTCTGGATGGTCTTATCTACACACTTGAAACTTTAGTTGGCCATTTCTCTGTAAGGAAAGAGTTATGGAAGCTGAAACTTTGGAATAATGATTTTGACGTCAACAGTCGTTGAATAAACAAAAAAAACGAAAATCGATTTTTTGGTGGCGTGCCATTCGAGCAAAAGTGGCCCACCGGTGGGACACCGTATACGGTGACGCAATATTGCACGCGGTCCGAACGTGCAGCCACCCAAAATTAGGCGTGGTCGTGAATGGGTTAAATCACATTGAATATCAAAGCTTGCGTTACTAAAATGTTCGTCAGATTCTCCTCTTCCTCCCAATGCTCTTAGTTCTCATGGCTAATGCTGTTTTTAATCAACAAAGTTCATTTGAATGAACCTTGTCAAGTCTGAAAAATTCACCCTGCTCCAATTTAGTTTACTTACATTAAATTTCTGAAATGGTTACATTGAAAGTATCCTATTTCTGCCTTCTTCCATTTACTCCACTTTCGATTCTTTTCTCCTTCCCGTTATGTAATAAAACACATTTTTATTTAATATCGTGCGCGCGTCCAATCCAGTGTGCGCTGTGTAGCTGCGGACAAACACCATATCGCACGGCGAGCCCAGTCTCTAAGGGATTGCGGCATTCAAGCTGGATAAAATTCGGGTTTTTATGTACAGGGTACTTCTCTAGTAGGAAGATACGATTATTTGCTTCTTTCACTGGATCTTGCAGTCTTCAATTTTTACAGTCGGCTCTCTTCATAAGTCATTCTCATAGAGTTAGTTTTTATATTGACCGTGATATCTGTATTTTTAGTTTGCCATAATACAGCAGTTCGCTAATCCTTTTCTGAAAGTGAACGATAGCGCGTCTGAGCGCTGTCTGACCCGAATTAGTACCCACCCAGTAACAGTGAACGTTGCACCACAGAAACATCACATCACATCAATCCTTACTTGCTACTACATAACGGAGTAGTGTTTATTCCTTCATCAAAACAATCAAACACATTATATATGATCTTTAATTCATAGAGTTGCTGACGAGAAGCTTCCACAGCAACTATGAATTATTGCGAACACAAACTGCATATCTATCCATAGTTTTAATTCTGTGGGTGTTTGTCTTAAAAAGCGGAGAAGAAGATATAACAAACCAGAAGAGAATCGTGTATTATTTTGCTCCTGAAATTCGACAGAACATGCACTTCGTTTTTTTTTGGTGTCCGGTTTAGGCACCCCCCTTTGCCCTCTCTGCAACGTCCAATATGCACCCCTCTAAGGTTACCCGGGACGCGTGCCCAGCCCTGCCCACGTATTCGCGTTTTGTGCCGGGAGTGCATCGCTCTATCCTGCTCATGAAACGCGCTTTCAGTTCCGCTTCTTTGTGCATTTCCTTCATTTTTTATTTTTATCTTTTTCCATATTTTTATTCCCCTCCGAAAATTCTGGTATTTACTTGCCCGAAAGCCCGAAATACAGTAACGCTCGAAAGTCTTCCGACCAGGGCTGTGCGGAGGTGTTCCGTCTCCGTATTTCCGGTACTTTTTGGACTGTTCCGTTCCGTTTCCGGTTTTTTTGGCTCGGAAACGGAAGAAAACACTAGTACGTAGACTGTAAGCTGTATACGGGCACCTACAGCTTGACGTCCCCTATCGACACATAGGGCTACCCCATTGTGGGCTTGACCTTACCGGCTACAGAAGGTATCCTCTGTCCCAATCTAGTCCTCCGATGGGGAGCCCAAAGAGGTAGAAATCTTTTCTTTTTGCCTCTGCGGCGCATACCCGTTGTCGGCCCTGGAACGCAACCCTAACTATCAGCTAGCAGCGGCCTGTTAGGCGAATCCAGAGAGATTTTGGGCTGTCATACCCTCTACGGTAGTTACTATATAGTTAGGTACGATCCCATTCACGGCGTTTAGCAAAGAGGGCAATCTTGCCAATGTCCGCCACAGAGGGGCTTTTTCCGAGATCAGAAAGGGGGACGATCTTCTCAGCACCCAAATTTAATGTCCACGAAGTGACCCGAGATCACCATATGGGACCGACTTCGAATGGCCAACTGCCCTGCGGGATCGGATCCCTTATAGCGACTTTTATAACGGACCCCCACCGTCGTAAAACAAGGTCCTACACTGTTCAATCGCACTAGAAAAATCAATGGGGGAGATGAACTCAACAACAAAAGAATCACACAAGGGGAGGAGCTGCTCGACCAGACTTATTTGCAGCACAATAGGAGAAGCAGCAGCACGTTCTCCTATTATGCCGCGAATCTCTTTGTCCTCGATTTAGCTTGTTATTCAAAGCGCAACCCCATGAGTGCGTGAGCGAGTAGATTGAAATCACAGAATATTGAAGGGCACTTGCAAACCATGAGTAGCGGCGAAACTGATCATTGAAGCATACTACAATTTTTTCGTTCTCTTCCGTTTCCGGCGTTTTTCAGCCATTTTTCTTCCGTTTCCGAAAATCTTCAAAAAGATTTCCGCACAGCCCTGCTTCGGACACATGGTTTCTGTAGAAACTGTTTTCATGCAGGTCTCGGCTCAAGCTTAACGACACCTTCATGAAACATCAATATATTATAGGGAATCACAAGCCGCATCTAACACGTACTCTTGGTTGGACTTTGAATGCACGGTTTTTATTAAGGAAAATACTAACGACTTCGCTGTATTATAACAGAATGAGCCTATTTCCTCAAAATATGACAATAAAGTTTAAAAAACAGCGATTGGCCATCGTATGGCCTTCAAAAACCTCTGCATGTCATTGCTAGAGAGCAAGTAGTCTTAGAAAGAAAAATTAAAAGATCGGACAGAAAATGCCGATTCTTTAGAATGTATCTTTTCTTCAAATTTTACCCGTAGAACCTTCTGAAGACATACACTGTATAGGCTTGGCCATGCTCTACTGTCTAAAAATTTTACTGTCTCTTCATACACTTCGAGGCGAGATAGTAGCATATCAGGTACGAAATCTCGTAAATTTAGTCCGAATTGATATCCCAATTTTTTTTTGGAATAACTTTTTTCTTGCGATAGCATATAGTGCTTCTGAAGACCTTCCGATAGCCATAATATAGAGTTTAAATTTGTGCGACATACATAGTTTTAAGGAAATAGGCTCAATCTGTCATAGTACCGCGAAATCGTTCTCGTTTTCCACATTAAACAAAGTTTGCGTTAAAAATCCAACTTTGAGTATGTGTCAGGTACGATTTGTGATGCCCTTGAACATATTAAAGTTCAACCAGGCTTCGGTAAGCCCGAGTTGAGATACGTTCAAAACAGTTTTTTTCCCAGAACCATTGCGTGCGAAAACTTTTGGGCGCTCCTGTATGTTTCTAAAAGAAGCCGTGTTGACAGATTAGCGTACAGAAGCGTTCTGCATCGTTCACTATGAGGTGCCTTGTCGCTGTGGCTTACCGAGAATTTTTCCTTCGAGATTTTCCTTGTCTCTACTTTCCCTCGTTCCCTCTTATAATTCCTTGGGAGCACATGCTTATAAAGTGTGTGAACTCTCTGAGACCGCGAAAATCAGAAAAGAGTTCTAGCTGAGATTACGGAAATGCTCTTAAGTCTATGTGTATGTACTTGATATTAGAATTCATCCCGTTTTTTTCCGACATCCAAAGATTTTTTTGTGAAAATAACAAATTTTCCTTATGATTATGTCTTTTTCTGACATTTGATTGAACATTTGTTCAAAAAGCTTTGACAGTGTTTGCCACAAGGGAAGCAGTGTATCCGTCGCTGAAGGCAATAGCTGTGTGTGCACTCATGTTTGCTCTGTGCTTAGGCTTACACTGTGGCTTAGAGATTCAATGTGTGGGGATTCGTCAGCAGGAATAGGCGGGGACGTCTTGTTTGCTGCTTAACTATTGTTTTGTAGTTATTTCTGAACATTTTTAATTGAGCTTAGGATGTGGGGTGTCCCGAAGGGTTTTGACAGTTCCAGTTTTCCATATACTACATTAACAGAAGGGAAAAATAATGTCCGATTCGTTATTCAAAAAACCAGCGAATAAATATCCAGCTAGAATCTGCAAATTGGCATTGAAGGTGGATAAGCTGTAGAATGCTCGCTTTTGAATTGGAAGATAAAAAAAAAACAAAACCCCAAACAGGAACTAACACTCTGGAGCCTAAATCAAGAAGAAAGAAAAGTGCTAACTCTGTTAATCTGAAGGTCTTCTATAACTACAAATCTGTGTATAAGAACCAGACGATGAATCACAATAGTTCCCTTTCTTTCACGCCAGAAATAAAAAAAACTAGACATTCTGAATACTAACAGCGGCCTTGTTCACGGAAGATCATTGCCTCAGGGAACTCAACCTCACCTGGCGAAATTCCGTATATTTTCTCAAAAAAGCAGCTTTGGGACTAAATCCTGTACTGACACTTCTGCTCAACTGGTTCCTTCTCATGGAGAGGTGCATTTGATATGGCGTTCAAGCTTCACTAGACCTGTTTCCAAGAAAGATAGCCGGACGGATTTCTGGATTTCAGGACCATACTTATGTCTCACGTCCTCCTCAGGAAAGCTCTTGAAAGACGTCTGCAAATCGCTTTACTGCTATCTTCACACTATCTTACTTTTTACTGACTCTCAACTTACAAACGTATTGCACTCCGTTTTGGTCAACTATTTGCCTGGGCATAGTCATTTTAGCCTCAGCTACCGAGAGCGATTGGCTAGCCTTCTCTGACTATGAGAGTTCCGTTCGAGAAATAGCCGAGAAATAACCGCGAAATAACCGCTTCCGGCCTAATGGGCGAGAAGTAGCCGGAGAATAGCTGGTTGCCACGAAGTAGCCGAGCATTAATGCTCTCCAGGGGTGCGTTCCAAGAATGTTTCCACGATGCTGTGGGAGGGCAAACAGCCTTTCCATGGCCAAACTTGTTTCCCTGGGCCACGAATTGCAACTGATAATTGCTTCCACGTCGTCGTGGCTACGTTTCCATGGAAGCGTTTTGCCATGGGAATGTTCTTGGAACGCACCCCAGGGGCTACGTGGGAGCAATTTCGAATTATTATCCGCATCCATGGAAAGCAAATTTGTCCATGGTGAGGTTGCTTTTCCTCCCACAGCGTCGTGGGAACGTTCTTGGAACGCACCCCAGGAAGGAATACGACGCATTCTTGAGGCATGATTTTGATGTCAACGCCTCTGTCTATTCAATTACCCACGTTTGAGGTAATTGGACCTCGCTAAGTCTCTGGAGGCCCCGCCCATTCGCTGACGGGCCTGGATGGCGGGCGGCTCAGGGGGCCGGCGACGGCCGCGTTGTGTGTCGGTGTGCCGGCGGCGGTTGGGTTCTTTTAGGTTACTTCTCGTTATTTCTCGACTAATTCTCGACTATTTCATCGAGAGCCGAGAAATGGCTGAGCAATAACCGAGAAATAGCCCACCATTAGCCGCTGCGGAGCCTGGTGGGCTATTTTCCGGTCAAAACTCTCAGAGTTGGCTGCAGTTGAGGCGGGTCATCTACCATCAGAATTTCATTTTCAAGATCGCTCTGATCTATTCTGACATAAAAAAGGGATCATTGTTTTTCTGAGGTTCAACGATAGAACGAGCGGTTGCCGAATAAGACTTTTCACAACAATAGTTCATTATCAACAGTATTTGTTGAGAACGACCAAAGTTATATCCGGTCGGATACAAGTTGGTAAAGTGCAAAAAGTCTATCGACAATCGATGGTCTGGCGAATATCCTCAGGAAAAAAAATTTTTCTACTTTACCATGATAAAACAATTAATTGATAATCATCTTAATCTCGAAATATTTGCAAACCAATCCTACTTTTAAAAATTTTTTCATTCTTCACCATATATCTTTTGAGTGAGTGTAACGTGGAAGTATTAGTATAAACGAGCATCATGAGTTTCAGCCCTCCTTATCGAATTCGTAAGTACTTGTGAGCTCCTGCTCGCCAAATGGATGTCTGCAGTGTAATTGCGCACCTGCATGGTTACAGTAGAATGACATGTTGAGTCGTGACATCAAACACGCTCTTATGAGTAACAGGACATGCCGAATCGACCAAGATCCGACTCATTATCCGATACGAATCATGAAATATTTCGGATATTCAGTATCCAAATCATCATCCGACTCATGGCATATTTCGGTGATTCAGATTTTGGATCACTCGGATTTTGACGTTTTCGGTGAATCGGATTTTGAATCATGAAAACCTCGGTTCATTCGGATGGATATCCGAAAATGAGTGAGTCGGATCCAATGTATACTAGTTACGTCTTCAACTCTAGGAAATTTCAACGGATGACCTGAAGTTTATCTCAGAAGGATTTGTTTTTTTTTTCTAAAGTCTAACTTTTGCTTCTAGCTCTGCTTTAGCATTATTTCTTTTCAGATAATTCCCTCTTGTGTTCTCTAAAATAATGCTACAATTAACGCTCACCAAGCATTTCTTAATACCTAACCAATTCTGTTTATGATTCTATCTCTGGCGTTGATGTAGCTAACATCGCAACATGACACTTTTCTCATACTTATCTGATGTGAACGTATATCGGCCGGGTCACAGTTCGAAATCGGTTATTTTTCTGTTTTCCTGAAGTCCCGATTGTTTCCTTACCTCTGATATCTTGTTTATCTGCTTATTTCTAGTAAAATGCGATTTCTACGTTTTACCCAGCCTGATGTGCGGACAAGTGGGCTTTAATGCTGTTGGCGGGCCTACGAAGTTGGTACCCTGAGCTGCTTATTACCTTCTCTGAGAATTTCTGTGGTGACGGCACCGCAATGCGGCCGTGTAGGTGCCCTATAGGCACCTACACGGCCGCATTGCGGTGCCTCCATTACAAATCGCCCTGTCTGCACGCCGGTAGCGATGTAGGCTCCGCATTCGCACGTCGCTGAAGAGCCGATTGCCGCGTCGGCTGAGCGTTGACGCGGCCCGTAGGTGTTTTTCAAGACAAGTACGCGACCTCGCTGCGAAGCCTCCGAGGTGAGTCGAATATACATGCCCTCACCATAATAAGGGATATCGAATGCTTGTTTGTTAAGCAACACACCGATACAACTGATCATGCAGCTCTCCAGTTTTCGCCAGTCACCCATTTTACACCTTTTTTTGGGATCCTTTGCTTTGAAATGGTTCTCGAACGATTTGTTTCTCTATGCACTTTCGCTTTCCAAACCCATACCAATGCGGAACTCACCAAAACGTAATCCATATACAATTACATGCTAATCAAACACCAATTGCGTACATCTACAATACCCGCACTACTTTACTCAAGAAAGCCGCAAAATTTTGCGACTTCTCGTCATAACACGGCTCAAATGATCGATTCGTGGGAGCTAGGAGCATATTTTGAATCAGCATCGAGAGCTCTTTATTTTGAGCACACACATTTCTTAACCTGGTCCCGTTTGAAGGGGACTTGGCACATGTGAAGGGGATGAAAAATCGACTTTCCTGGATTGGGCTGCCACAGTGCCTATTTGAAAGAGGATCACAAAATAAAGGTGTAGGCCAAGTCCTAGGTCGATTTGTCCCGTTTGACCTGAGAACGGGTGGTATTTTCGTTCACCCTATTTTCCTATTAACCCCATATGCCTTGTTTGCAGGTCAAGGAATGTGTGTGGTCAAAATGAAGAGCTCTCGATGCTGATTCCAAAGATGCCTTTTGCTCCCCGAACGGGTCATTCTGAGCCGTGTTACGACGAAGAGTCGCAAAAGTCGCGACTTTTTGCGACTTTTTTGAGGAAATTTGTGCGGGTATTGTAGCTTCGAGAGCTAAATGTAGAATACTCGATAAAAACCTCACCCAGGTTAATCGAATAATAAATCAGTTTAAGAAGTCTTCATGACAGCTGCGTTGAAAAATGGACACAGAATCTTACGAGAACCATTAACGCTATGCATATGACTACAGATTTTGACAGTGATGGCTTTCGCTGCTGTGCCAAAGTTCGAGTCTTTGAATAGTTTTGTTCCAAGACTGCTTAGCAGTCAGAGAAGTGTTCGCCATTTAGGGGCGTGATGCCAGGATGAAGTGCGATACCGGGGGTGCTCTTATCCAGCCTACCCCCCCCCCCAATCGGCTCATTCGATTTGGCTCTAAAATTTTCTAAGTTTTTATTCCGATTCTGTTAGATCTTGACCACCGGTGGTGCTGTTTTCCTACATTCTAGTCCATGGAGAGCCTCTCCTGCTAACCCCTGGAGGTGGACGGTGCGTGAATGAAGACACACCGCTCTCCACTTCTTTTATACCCCACGCTTTATCAATTGGTTATCATCAGTTTTGTTTACGAGAGCCGAATTGGGGGGGGGTGGGCTGTATAACTTTATTCCGATACCGGTGATATCATTTGCGTGTTATGCGCAAGAAGGTGTATTTATGCTTCTTTGTCAACATTGTTCAAAATACCATTCGTTGATAATCTTAAATCAAAATCGAGGGCCCTTTTTAAAAGACACATTGCTAACTCTGGACCGAGGTATTTAGGAAAAGTTAGCCATAGCACAATCAACACTAAAAACGCGCTTTCGAACTTGAAGCAGCGATTAGTGAATGTGTCCAGCGTCACGCCTATATGCCAGAGTAAGCCATGTGCCATTTTAGGAAAAAAGCACTCGATGTTAATTGCTAAAGTGTCTTTATATTCTCCAGCGAAGACCGAAAACGTAAGAAAATGTGGTTTTCGAGTAATTCGAGCAGTCGATCATTTGAAAAAGCACGGCTTTCGAAACAACCAAAAATGAAAACAATTGCGTGTTAGACTTGGGATCGGATCGACTGACTTATCGAAGAATAATCACATTTGTTTTATCGAGAATTCGATTGATTTATGGAATCCAAATATCCTCTTTCTTGAGGATTCATTTAGAAACATTTAAATGTTAGGTTTCCCGATTATTTCGATAATTGTAAAAAAACTTTTGAAAAGAACCTCAAGTATTCGTTCATTTCGGGTCACGGGCTTCGAATATTCTGTCATTGAAAATACATGTGCAGAAATACCTATGAAAAATTTGAAAAGTCAAATCAAATAGGCCGAGTACTTTTCCGAATATTAGTACCAAACGGATAGAGTAAAGTTTTCAGATTAATTATTCCATTCGGAAGTTTTGAAAAGATTTTATTTGAAATTTTCATTCAGTCGGGCAATTCAAAAACAGACAATTGAATTAACCTCGCTCCTTCATAAGTCAAAAAAGTAATTTTGTGAAAATTCAGCCATTAGAGACTTTCTGACAGTTGCCATTTCAATTTTCAATACTTCGAGAACAATATGCAATTGTTTTCTGTTTTCTTCTTGTTTTTGAAAATGCAATATTCTTCTGTTCATTAGAAAATTAGTGTCGAATGACCATGTCTACTCGGCCCTCTACCTAAGGAATCAATGAACTCCAAAATTCAGGTTGACTCCACAAACACCCGCGAATTTGAGAAATGTAACTAATGGCATTGTTTTTTAGATCGTGGTTGCTGCAGTTTTGAAACCGAAATCTCGAAGAATACAAAAAGCGTAATACTCGGAGACGCATGAGCACAAACAGGCGATCAAGATTATATTAGTTAATGTCGCAACATGAAAATGCCTTAATGCTTGAGATGGAAATTCAGTATAAAGCCAATTTTACTACATAGGATGTATGATATGGTCAAAATCTGGATAACATAAAAAACATGAATTTGGAGAGCGCCGGAATAGAAATCGGCAAGTCTAGTTGGAACTTTGATCGATACTGGAGCGTGACTGATGTGCGCCAGTTCGGAGGTGTGTCGAACGCGGAGCCGACGGGACACTGAAGGCCTGCACACTCATCGCGGTGCCGACGCTGTTTTACCGAGGAGCCGTGTTGTCGACGCAACCTCTTTATCGGACCGCGGAGCCAACATAAGGCTATCGCGGGGTGACTGCGTCACACACCACTTTTCCACGATCGCGGAGCCGCCAATCAACTGTCAATACCCCATCGCGATACCAGCGAGAATCGCGGGGCTATCACGAAACCAGCGGTACCGATTTTCTCAGAGTTAGTCGGCTTGCATTGTTGGCCTCCCGCTGCCCTTCGCCAACATGCGCTCCCATTCTGCCCACCTTCTTCTATCATTGTTGATTGGCGGTATTTCCTAGCCTGTAACACATAGGCACCCGCCTTATTATCTCTTCTGCGTTTTTTTGAATTGGTATTGGTTTTTTTGAATTTTCTCTATCAACATTCGATCACTAAATCGATTTCATTGTTCAGGCACCGATAAACCTACTAATATTATTATTAAGGCAAGTTCTTAAGGCAGTTTCATAGCACTAAACTGTTCCTTGTTTGTGAGAAAGTTTTGCGGATTCCCTCCTGGTGAAGTTGGTAGCTCATTGGCAATTGGCCAGTTGGTTTTCGTGAGGTTTCGCGTTTGCGTCGACTTTGGTTGGCCTCTGCCAGAAAGTGGTTTAATTTTCGGTTTAATTGTCAGAGTTTCTGAGTAGCAATTGGATTTCGCGATATCAGTGATATATGACGGGGAAGGATACGCACCTCCGTTGCTTAGTTCAGGATGGAGAAGCCAACTGAGCAATTTTTCGAAATAATCTGAACTTTCCTCATCCACCACTGATATTAAGCGTGGTGTCTTCTGAGTATGGTGACAAGATTTCAAATTTCGTGGTATGCGAGTTCCTAAACATTTTCTACGGTCTATTTTTTTTCTCGTCGAACCTTTCTCTCTAAATGTAGTAATTTCGCTTTAAGTGTTTTTAAGCAAAGTTGGGGGGGGGGTTTCAGAGCGTTAAAAAGTTTTTTCAACGAAATGATGAGCGAAAACGCCAGAGTCCTCAGTTTCCACATTACATACAAGTTTCCCAGTAGTCGAATTCTGTTATGGCACCCTCTTCCCGCATATGAACGCAAAAAACTGCTCCGACGGGACAATTCTGGAGCAGAGGTCACGAAAAAACGTATTATCGCTGAAGTGCTTTAACAATATGTTCATTGAGCACGAAAGCAAATGTCGTGCCCCAAATGCGGCCCCCTCGAATTTGATGGCACCCATAATTTCGTTTCTTTTGACTCTCTAAAGACGTCAGTGCAGCAAACCTCGTGGTGAAGTGCAGTTAAAGAATTCGCATAGATTTTTGGTAAAATCGATTGTTTCATTGATCGCATTGATAAAGGGTCCGAGTCCTAGTGCGCTCAAAAGGGCTCGTCGCAGTTACCTGTGCACAGGCTGCCAGCTGTCACTACAGTATATCAGTCCCGCCCTCCGTTGACTGCGGCCGCGACTCCAGATCTATTTCAAAATGAATTGTCATTTCAAGTGCCTTTGGCGAAACTTGGAAAAATTCAAGTCTGAAAGTAACATTTAGAAAAGTTGAAGTTCATTCAAGCTTTCAAGATCTGAGGCCAATGAAGCTCCACGCACAAATTCAGCTTTTTATTATCAAGAAAACTCCTTGTGGGAGCCCCATGGCAGTCCGTCGAGGCCGCGGCAAGTCACCGCAGCGAGGCGATTTGGAGGCGCGGCCGCTGTCAGCGGAGGGGCTGTGATACTGTAGTGAAAGCCGGAAGCCTGTCCGCAGGTAACAGCGGCGAGCCCTTTTGGGTGCACTGGGACCGTGTCGCATTGACAAAGGTTATCTTTTATAAAAAAAGGTAATATGTGGTAATATTGATAGAAAATGTTTAGAATCATTAATGTTCAAGTTTGACGCTTGGACGACGCCAGGTAGACGAAGTCACATGGATGTAGCTTTCTCAAACGCTTGTCGGGGACGCATTTAGGTATTGGAAAATGGATTTTGTGTTTTTTTCCTGTTAGAGGTTCCAAGGCATTCGTTAATGACCCGTTTCCAAGCAGACAACTTCTGCTTTAGAATGAACTCGGATTAGTTTTCTAAGTTCATATGCGAGAGAGATTAACGATTATAGAAGTCGACTTTTTATCGTGAAAATTTTGGGCTTCTTAGACTACTGCTCATCATTTCTTTCAAAAACGCTCCGAAATGTAGTCCATCTCGAGAAAAGTTCTACGAAAGGAACTCACCACACTTAGAAACCCGTATACCTTTGGGCAGGAAGGATACAAGGGTTTTTCACCTCATGTTGAAGACACAGTCCAACCCTAAGGGCGCTTTTTGATATTATAGCCCGGCCGCCGTGTACAGAAACCCTGCCGAGCGCGAAATCTCAATTCAATGAGAAAAATCGAAAAAAAGTCTATCACGCCTTTGAAAAGAACGATCGGGCCACTCTCATGGGCAAGTTTCGACCTCAATAGGGATGAGACTCGCGTTGGATTTCATTCAAAATCTATGTTCTTCCTATTTGATAGTGGTCTAGCTTCAAATGGAGGACTACTCAAGTGGGATGGCTGCGAATGACAGGAATCAGGCTCGAGACAACTTGTCCACGGATTTGTCATCAGTGTTCGGCTCGGGGTGTGGATATCCACACCGGGGGTCTGAGCTGCGCAATGGTGGAGGGAGGGGGGTCTGAGCTCCACCGGGAGACCATGTGAACCATTCTGGCCGGGGGTAGTAGGTACACTGTTTACAAATATTTTCTGCGAATAATTCGATGATACCGTCCAATTAACATGAAACTTTGTTGTAATTAAATTCACGTAAAGGTTAAATTAATAGTGAAGGTTCTCCTGCGGTTGAATATAAGACACATAGGTTCTGGGCGTGTATCCTGGATAGTTGTGTACTGAATTGCAAATAAGTTCAAATTGGGTGCTACGGAACGGGGCGGAAGGGAAGAGTGGATGCGATGAAGTAATTTTCAAAGGCGAAGACGACGAGATGTATTACAG